>CM076579.1:1024350253-1024776189 GCA_034641835.2 Pinus albicaulis | reverse complement strand
TGGTTAAATTTGTTGAAAGGGTATTTCTCGGTCCATGACTTCTCTGACCGAGAAAAGATTATTTTTGCACTCCTCAAAGCTGCCCCCCATGTCAAAGACTCGTGGGAAACCTACCGTGAGCAAGAGGGCGAAGGGGAACCCTCTCTGTTCTCGACCACACCCACTTGGAATTCGTTCCGAGATGGCATCAAGGAACAATATTACCCTGTGGGGAGCTATGAGGACAAATACATCCAATGGACCACGCTGCGGCAACAAAAGGATCAAGATGTGCACGAACTGACGAATCTGTTCCATACCCTGCGCACAAAGTTGGGTATTAAAGATTCAGAGAGACATTTGGTGCTCAAGTATCGTGGCTGTCTGCACAAACACATTCAGGAGGAAATGGAGTTCCTCGACATTACATCGCTTGGCACGGCATATCGCTATGCCGCCAAGATCGAGCATAAATTTAAGCAGAAGAAGCGAGACTTTGGATCTGCGAATCCGAAAGGTGCCCCCGAACCGAAGAACAAGGGGCACGGCCAAAGCAATGCGACTCAGAACAACACCACAAATCCAAAGAAGGACACAGGGAAGTGGTGTGAATTTCATAACAGCCCCACTCACAGCACAAACGAGTGTCGGGCCAAACAGTCTTTGGTGGCTGAACTAAAGGCACCCGAATCAGATGCATTTTCTGATCCCGAGTTAGAACCAGACAAAGGCAATGACAAAGGAAAGCAAATCATTGATGCGGATCCCAGTGCCATTGTTGCCACCACCAAGATCCAGAAGGAGGGTCCAGAGGATCCAGAGGAGGGGGAGCGCCTCTTCCAGTCGCAGATGTGGGTGAAGGGTTCTCCGCTGCAGTTTCTCGTCGATAGCGGAAGCCAAAAGAACCTCATTTCAGCAGACCTCGTGAAGCGGCTCGGCCTACGAACCATAGCACACCCGCATCCGTATACCATCGGGTGGCTCCACCTAGGGAGAGATCTTCGCATCCGCCAGCAGTGCCGACTTCCATACAGTATCAAGCCCTTCACGGATGAGGTATTGTGTGGTGTTGCTCCTCTTGATGTAGCTGATGTATTATTGGGCCAACCATACTTATGGAGGCGACATGCTGTGTATGAGTCTAGGCCTCGTGCTGTTATTATTACTTTGGGAAATAACTTGTACAGGATACCAGAGGTAGTACCGCCTCCTGTCATCTCTTTGACTACTGCAAAACAACACAGTAAGATTGTTTCCCAAACCAGGAAATTCATTTTCCTTACAACTCACTCACAGGGAAAGAATAATATTGTGGCCACAACCTCGAAACAGGGCTCCCTTGCATGGCTGCAGCAGATGGACAAAGTCATGGAGGAATACGAGGACATTTTATCCTCAGTCATAGAGGTTCCGCTACACTGTCAGGACAACCACTCCAGTGATCTGACTCCCAACGTGCCACTGCCTGATGTTTCCATAAATCCTGCAACTACACATACAGAATCCAAACATGTACTGTCTGAGGCTAATAAAGAAACCAAATTTACTAAATGCATCCAGCATGTCCACCCGCAGGTCCTTGACATCTTCAACACATCTAATACTCAGTTCAACAGAATTTGCCTCATCTCATGGAGGATCTCAATGAAATGGGGACCATTGCTTCCTAAGGAGGGAGGAATGATCCAGGTGGATATCGGTGGCCACCCACCTATTCCATTTGGACCAGCACCATCAATTCTTGCAGCTTTTCACATTCAGCACAACTTACTATTTTTAGCAGGTTTTCGGATCCTCCACTCTCGGAGCTGTTTTGGGGGCTTAATGATCAAGGTGGATATTGGTGGCCACCCACCTATTCCATTTGAACCCTCATCTTCAGTTCTTTCAATTTTCGAGTTGCAACAAAACTTACTATTTTTAGCAGTTTTTCGGGTCCTGAACTTCCGGAGCCGTTTTGAGGCCGTAAACGACATTTTTTGGGAAAAAGGAGAGCAACATGGGTCCATGGACCAATGTTTCTTGTTTAAAAATTGAAGTCCTCAGATAGATCTTTCTAACGAGCTATTAAGTGTGTCAAACGGAGATCGGGTTCCAAAGTTATGCCCCCGGGAAGTTGAACCACCAATTTACCCAAATGGGCGCCCACAGTTTTGGCGCCTCATCTCCTACAGTTAGGTTTTTGGACGTTTCAAATTATACATTGTTTCTAAACAATAAATAGGCCCTCAAGCCTCATTGTAACACAGTTCAGAGGTCTGTAGCCATCACATCTCTTCTCAGAGATTTGCTACCAGCACCCTAGCTATTTTATTTCCATTATGCCTGTAAGCATATTTCTGTTATTTGATATTAATGAAATGAAGCATTATTTCCGCTGCATCTCTATGTTCATGGTTATTTCTATATTTTGTTGCGTTCCTGCATAAAATCCAGATCAAACAAAGGTCAAAGAAATCTCATTAGGGGTAGCTTGTTCTCCAGAAGAAGTAACCTCTTACACCAAATTATTATAAGAGTAGAGAGATATCTTCGCGTGGGACTACTCAGAAAGGCTTGGGATTATTCCTATTATCGTAGAGCACAATATTGACACTTCGCCTGACATACCCCCAGTACGCCAGAAACAATGTCAAGTGCACCCATCTAAGGCAGAAGCGATAAAGCGAGAAATTGACAAACTTCACAAAGCTGGGTTTATCTACCCCATCACCTATACATCTTGGGTTTCCAACCTGGTTCCCGTCATGAAAAAATAGGTCACGATACGCATATGCACTGATTTTCAGGATTTGAACAAAGCATGTCCCAAAGATAATTACCCAATGCCATTCATCGACCAGGTCATCGATGCATGTGCAAGGCACGAGGCTCTATCCTTCATGGATGGATTCTCCGGATACTATCAAATCCAGATCTGTCACACGGACCGGTACAAAACCGCATTCACCACCCCCTGGGGCACGTTTGCATACAAGGTGATGCCATTTGGCTTTAAAAATGCTGGAGCCACCTTCCAGAGGGCCATGAATTATATATTTCATGACCTAGCACACCTTATCCTTGCCTACTTAGATGACTTGTCAGTCTGCTCTAAGAAGCACTCAAACCATCTTGAGGATCTGCGAGTGGTATTTCAAAGATGTTGTCAATACAACTTACACTTGAACCCCCTCAAGTGTGTCTTCTGTGTCAGTGCAAGAAGACTCTTAGGTTTTATTGTGTCCCAGCAAGGCATTCGCGTGGACCCCCTCAAGTTCCAAGCCATCAATGAGGTACCTCCACCTCGAACCCTCAGACAAGTCCAAAGTCTGCAAGGAAAGGCCAATTTTTTGAGACGCTTCGTCCCAGACTATGCCACCTGTGCTCAAGGGTTCTTACGCCTCCTTCGCCAAGACATCCCCTTTAAATGGGATGACCACGCACAAAAAGAATTTGATGCACTGAAGGAAACATTATCCTCAGCACCACTCATTAGTCCCCCAGACTATGACAATGGTTATATCTTATATCTCTCAGCTTCCGAATCCACATTGGCTGGAATATTGATTCAGGAAGGACTAGATAGAAAGGAGCACGTAATATATTACGTTAGCAAAACCTTGTTAGGACCAGCATTGAGATATGAACCTGAAGAAAAGACTGCCCTAGCATTAATCTACGCTGTCCAAAAACTTCGCCACTACATCATCTTAAAAACCACTATGGTTGTTGCAGATATTAACCCCATTAAATACCTACTCACGCACCGCTTAATGAACCACAAGTACGCCCGTTGGATAGTCATTCTCTAAGAATATGACTTACATTTTCGCTCCCTCAAGAGAAAAAAGGTGCTTGCCTTAGCAGAGTTCATTACGAACCTCCCAGGACATTCCAAGGGATCACTAGTAGACGATTCGCTGCCAGATGAACACCTCTTCTTTGTAGCAACCGACGACCCTTGGTACGGAGACATCCTCCTATTCTTGCGAACCCAAAAGTTTAGACCCCATCTCACAAGAGACGATCGTCAGCGCATACTATAGCAAGCCCCTCGATATCTCCTTTTAGGAGATGTCTTGTACCGGCGAGGCATCGACACCATTTTACGTCAATGCCTTACTCATAAACAAGCGGAGCAAGCCCTTAATGATTGCCATGGAGGTGCTTGCGGCGACCATCTATCAGGAATGGCTACCGCCCAGAAAATCCTACGAGAAGGATACTTTTGGCCCTCCCTGCTCCGCGACTACATCACAGCCGTCAAAAGATGCGAATGATGCCAACGCTTCGCTCATAAAGTAAGAGCACCCCCTACTCCTCTACATCCCGTCATAGTAGCCGACTTTGCAAATGGGGGATCGACTTCATGACTTGCAACCCTTGCTCATCGGGCAACCATAAATACATCATCGTGGCTATCGAATACTTCACCAAGTGAGCTGAGGCCATGCCCACATACGACAACATAGTAGAAATCATCACCCGATTTCTGTTTAACCATGTCATCGCTCGATTCGGCGTACCCAAAGAGTTAGTCTTCGATCACGGAAAACACTTCAAGAATGAAGTTTTCCAGGAACTATCTCACCACCTCGGATTCACCCATGAATTCACTTAACCATACTACCCCCAGTCCAACGGGCAGGTAGAATCTACTATCAAAGTACTCAAAACTATGTTACAACACATTGTGAACAACCATAAAACCAACTGGCACCACATGCTCTTTTCCGCCCTATGGGCATACTGCACGACGGTAAAGGCTTCCACTAGTTTCAATCCATTCCACTTGGTATATGGGGTCAAGGTCATGATTCCCATAGAATGCGAGATCCCCAATTTACATGCTCCCATCGAACTCCTTAATGAAACTCAGCCTCTGGAGCAGCGCCTAGTACAACTAGAGCTTGTCGACAAAAACCAACGACAATCATTGCAACACAACGAGGCCCATAAGAAAAGGGTTAAAGCATCATTCGACTACCACATCACCCCTCGCTCATTCACCGAGGGAGAATTAGTCCTCCGCCATGATTTCGCAAAGGAGGTCTCAGGCCAAGAAAGTTCGAAACCTTGTGGAAAGGACCCTATATCATCAAACACTGCCTTCGACAGGGGGCATACATCTTGACGAAACCGGACGGGACTTGCCTCACTAACCCAGTCAACGGCCTTTACCTCAAGAAGTTCTACCCATAAGGGCCCCAACAACCCTTTCCCCTAGAATTAGGCTACACAAAAACCCACCCACTCAAAAAATTTTGATCCAAAAGACTTAATTAAAGCGCTCGAAGTATCACCATGGATCACCAAATTAAACCCTATTTTGGATTTGATGATGGAGCATCAGGATGGTCTCAAAACTTAGCTATAATCACCTGGGTCATCTACCACCCCGATTAATCACCACTGTGTTCAAACTTCATGTGCATCGGTTCAGCAACAAACAATTAGGTAGAATATGATGACGTCATTGGACTTATGTGCGACGCCCTCCATCGGGGCATTCGCCATATGCATATATACCTTAATTCCCATTTAGTAGTACCACATCTATACCAAGCATTTGAGACCAGAGACTCACTCCTGTTTATAAAATATTTGCGTGCCAAAATATTAAGCAGACAATTTGATTACATTACATTTTCACATGTATCAATGAATCAAAACCAAGCAGCTGATTGCTTAGCTAACAATATCGTAGACTGGAATGCATCTCGAATAAACCATCATACATAAAAACTAAAAATATAGGCATCCATCAGCATAACACAACACAAAAAGATGAAACAGGTAATACATCATGTAGAGTCGCAAAAAACATCTCTCATATATATATCAAAAAATATGTGTATCTGAGTACAAAAAATAGTGTCCCTGGCCCACTGGCCAGGCCAAAGATACAAAACTTGTCAAAAAGGGAAGCATCCTCATAACGAGTGCTTTCCCTGTGTACAAAACTGCTCTAGGGGGTGCCCCTCAAGAGGAGCACCTGGACCCACCACCGCTCCTGGTACCACCACCGGAGCCACTGTCACCACCGCGATCGCCACCCGACGTAGAGTAGGCCGATAATCCCTCTCACGAGCCATCACCATCTCTAACCAAACCTCCTCGAAGTCGTCCATGAAACCTTGAGTAGGCATACCTTGGGTCAAGTGGTCCACTCGACCCCGGAAGTCCTCAAGAGCGGCCACCTGAGCTGTCAGTACTGCATTGCGCGCCTCAACCGCATCAGCACGAGCTCTCTCAGCAGCAACCTATGTTGCGACTGAGCTGCTACCCTCACCAGAAGGGCTAGCACCATCTCTGCCAGGTCCACCGGCATGACCACCCAGTCCACCTGCACCACCTCCCCCCCTGACCACCTCAAGGTCGTAGCGGATGATCATGGCCCACCAATCGGGCCACTAGGCGACCAACTTCGCCAGCATCTGCACGAGTAACCAAAATATTGTCAGTGTCAATAATGAAACACATAAGTACATAAATACTCGAGCAAATGTAGAAAAGTATAACACATACATACAGGGCCCCAAACATAACTGAAAGGGAGACCCATGTCTAGGTCACCCCAAAAGTCCATCCCCGCATACGGGTATGGAAAGAACATCTGTGGGTTGGTCTCAAACTAGGCCTCTGTCGCATCATTCTAATAACAACCCACCATGCCACCACCACCTCGCGGCATCACCAGAGCCCACCTCCTCAAGCGTGGCTCCCGTGGCCCCCCAATCGGCAGCGCCACCACTGGCCTCAGTAGCACCACCCTCTTGTACATAATGTTGCATAGGATGCTAGCGTACGCAAATGACTTAGATCCACATTGTACCTTGTTTAATTGTGACACAATGCCATAAAAAAAAAAGCAGGCAAAATCGAAAAAGTGCCTGCCCCTCAATCGGCATAAAACTCCAACTTGTGGGCCAGATGCCTGATGTGGAGCAACCGACCCTACCAGTCGCACAATAATTGCCAGAGCACACCACTTAGCCACATCCGTCACTGATGCAATGTTGATATACCCCTCAATAAGAGGTGCACCACCATAATGCCACCTCCAGAATCTATCTAGGTTCACTCTCCCAGCAGGGAGTGGGTACCTCAGAGCCTCACCCTGAGGCAGCAACCCAGTCACAAAGTATATATCTGTCTCAGGATGGATCACCATGTTCATCCCCTGCAGTACAAACATATTGCGCCTTCAGCGCCAATGCTATATAATGTAACGTAAAACAAATGGTAATGTGACCACAGGAACTCATTCTCAGCAAATTTCAGAAGGTCCCATGTGGCCAACTGACAATGCACCCCAACATCAGCAGCTAGAGAGGTCCAGATCTCGGGCCAATCTCGCTCTCTCCACACCAACCTGCCAAGAAACATAGGCACTCAACAGCATAGAGAAAAACCAAAAATAGACAAAAACCAAAGTTTTTCAATCATTATGGCCTTTGCGCGCTTGTACCTTAGACAAGCACACCCTCGTGCACCTGTATTCTTTACAGGCGTGCCTTTGTGCACAAAAAGCAAGGAACAATGTGCCCTCGCATGCCTGTCCCTCATAATTGTGTGCAAAGGAGGCGCTATTTTTCCTAGATCACCCACACATTCTAGGGCAAAAATTACTCATAGACCATACAAACCTAATTTGGATGGCCCTCGACACCATCAAATTGAAAAAAATACAATGCAGGACGTCATGAAAGTTACCTTGGCATGATATCGCTAGTCCCTGGTACACGGGCTGACCACAATGGCAAGAAAGGCTCTAAAAACACCTATGATCTCCCAAAAACTCAGCAAGTACAAATGAATAGGATTACGGCCATAATCCCATATTTATCGCCCTTTTCCAGAACTTTGGAGGTCCATAACAAGAGATCAGAAGGTCCATTCCGCAAGCCATAAGTTGCACCATCATCAGTATGCCATACCGAACGAAAGTGATGCCACACATTCACTTTCCAGGAAAAATAATTTTTCAGTGCCAACAGGTATGCACCCTCCCATCTTCCTTTTTAAAAGTTCATGTCTTTCAATAATATTTGATGAAAAGAAGATGCTTTCACTTGAGGTAGTTGTTTTTGTAGGAAGAACCCGCAAATCACTTACAACACCATCCACTGAAAGTCCCAGAGCAGGTATCATTCTACCCCTAACATGATAGAGTCCCAGAAAAATTTGCATATCCTAACATCATTTCTCCATCAGAATTAAACCATAGGGTCCTCATACTTGACCGTGTTTATCATCACCTTACCCTGCACATGATAAACGTCTGTGCTAGTTGGTAGAGCCACCCCTCCATGACACTCATCACCCAAAGTAGACCATATATCACAGCACAAGTGATGCCATGTCCATACCATTTCAATCCAGGAAGCACCTCGTGCCCATCAATTCATCATGCATAAGGTCAAGTTTACTATTAAAACTAAAAAACCCCCTTCTCGGATGACCTGGTTGTACAAGCAGATTGAAAGCGCACCTCTGTGCATTACATTTGGCCCACAATACCTCCATCAGCATAATCCCATCTATGACACTTCTTCATCCGCTTCATCAACCTTGCACATGACACCAACCAATGGGACCCCACCCCCAGCAAAACATTGTCCTCACACCTTCAGTGAGTGAACCCTTTCATGTTTTGGGGTACCCACATTTTTGTGTTTTGTACAAATCAAACCTCATTATTTTATTCTTTTGGTAAGTGTACAAAGGCCGGAAACAATGCACTTCACCGCTTCGCCCTCATATTTCATATTTTCCCCCATGGTAGCAGTCCCTCATTCTCCTTGGTCGGATTATTTCACCCCCACGTACACACCATCACGAAATTCACAAGCCGGTTCACACCCACCCTGGAAGTCCTACCGACTCCAGGGATTTTCCCTTCAGAAATAACTATGACTGTTGCCAAGCTGCTAAAGTATACTCCGACCTCGGGTCACTGAATCCCCATCATCCATTTTCGGTCACCTCTCACCAACATGCCTATGTTAAACCCATCATATCTAGGTCCCCAACCCCTCAGGTTGGCGACCCATGGTTTGGTCAGGGCTTCCATTTTGTCGACCTTGACACTTCTTTTCGAAAAATGAAGCAGTACCTTGGATCACCCCTCCCCATCCAAAGGGGTATCTTCGGGTGGCACTGTGGGAGACATCATTGTCCATAGATGTCATCGATCCTCCTAAAATTCGACTACAGCAAAAGCTTTCATGTCACAATGGTATCGTACCTTACAACCATTGCACTTTGATCAGATCCGTCGAAGACCCGTGCCTCCATAAGCGTCTTTGTGAACAATTCTTACACGGGAAGGTCCCATCCAATACATATGCGTACATTGCGCAGTGATATGCCATACTAAGATTACGCATATGGGTACCACATTCCACCTATCTTTAAAGAAAAAATGCCCCTGAGGGCATCAGCAGTTGTCATCAACAACCGCCAGCATCACTACCACAGTAGTGACACAAACAGCACATGTATCTATCAATTTTGTTTAACTAGCCATAGCATCACGAGCATGGGACATGCCCGCCTCGTTGAAATTTTGTATATATGTTGTATATTTTGTTTACTTGTAGGGGGTCCCTTAGGCCATGGTTATCTTGGAAATGGTGCAAGGTGTTTTCAATTCCAAGACTCACGCAAGCCTCTCTCTCTCTTTGTGCATGATACAGAAAATAAACTATAATGTATTTTGGCTATACAGTTTTTCCTAGACCTCACACATTAGGGGGAAACTGTTAACACTAGAAAATCGTACAGCAGAAGACGACATTAATTAATGTCAAGCCTAAGGATTTACAGGGTAGGAACACATTATGGAATCAAGAAAGTATTTAAAATCTCTAAGGTTTTGAGAAAATCAGATTTGAACTAGTCTTAAATGCTAAAATGCGCACTTAATCCTTCGAGAAGAGCGCCTTCTGCGTGCCTTTTTTCCCGATAAGCGTGCATTCCTGGAAATGGAAAAATGTCACTTTTCAAGACCACACAAAGCAAAGGACAGTTACTCCTTATATCAAGCCGCCTAAGGACATCCACCAATGCCTCCTTAGACACTATGTGAGCACACAAAGGAATATTTGGAGCACACAATGGAATCCTACCTTCCTCTTGGGTCACCATCCATCATGTACCAAGGGAGGGAAGGAGGATTTGAAACTCCCCTATATAAAGCCACCAAGATATGACTAAAGGGTGATCACATTGTTATGTTGGCCAAAGTTGCCCAAGTAACACCAAAAGTGTGTGGCCCGAGGCTAGAGCCAAAGAGGACTTGATCGTTGGCCACCTAGCAATCCTAGTCCTCCATGGTAGAGAGAGAGGGAGACTGAATCAGAGGCAGATCTTGGAAGGCAACATCCTTGCATCGAGACCTAGAACCATTGTCTAGAGGCCCTTTAGCAAGTGGGTAAAATTTCTTCTCCATATCATACATTTAATAAGAAGAGGCCTAGAGACGTCGTTTGCATTATTATCGTTTGACTCTCTTTATAGCTTCTGTATATTTGTGTTTTGGTTTTATTTTAATCCAAGCATACTTTTACATACCTTTTCCACTAAATTTTGTGCTTTTGAGTTCCACCACTTTCTGCTTGTTACCAATAGTTTAAAGAGTAGACCACACTTTTTAAACTGGTACGATTTCATACACCCGTGTGACAAATCCACCATAACAATGAGCTCACCTTATTTTCATTTGATTTCACCTTTGAGCACATGTAAAAATAGTGAGTTTAGGAATCCAAAACAATGCATAACCTAGGAGACCCTATAATGACCTATTGGGATATCGTTTGGACTAGGTGTTTGGTTGAAAACTTGAATTGGGGTTTGGAGGTGTAAGACAAAATTTTGATAAACCTTTATGCATTGCCATCCTAGAAACTGAAACCTTTGATTTACCTAAAGAGCTTAGAAAGTGGGTTTAAAATCACCATTGCTTGAGGAACTTGGTGAGTAGGGGAAAAAGGTTTAGGCTGCTTGGCAAATGTAGGTGTAAAAATAGAAGGTTTAGAAAATCAAAAATAGAGTGGTAAAGTCAGAGGTGGCAGACATAGTGAGAATGAAGGACATAAGTCTAGGATTTGGTCTTCTGTGAATGATATATTGGCCATGCCTTGATAGAGTAGTAGACTGTGAAGAAATTATCCTAAGGGTAATGAAGGCAGTGAGATTTCCTAGAACTCACAAGATTTATGAGTTTTGTTTCTACAAATTTAGGACAAGCATTTAGTCATCTAAACATGTAAAAATTATCGATGAATAACAAGTCACATTGATCTAATCTGATTTCTGAAGAATTGGTTAAGTAGCTAAACCTTGAAATTGTTAGACATCTAAGACCTTATCCTTTAGGGTGGAGATGCAAGAATGAAAACTTGCAGGTTACAAGGAAGTGCATACTAAGATTTGCCATCAATTCAAACTTTCTTGATGAAGTTGAACTTGAAGTGGTGTCGCTTGAGATATCAGGTATTGTTTTGGGAAGTCCTTGTATTTATGATATGAAAGAAATATTTCATCTCCATGAGAATAAGTATCACTTGTTTAAATATGGAATTGAGTACATAGTTAGAGTGCATAAGAAGAAGACAAGTTTGTCTCTTATACATGTAGGAGAAATGAAGAGGATAGTGAATGCAAGTCATAATTTGACATTGTTAATGATCAAACATAGAGATGTTTTGAATCAGACCTTTCAAAAACATGCATCAAATGAAAATTTTGATTTCATTAAGGCTAATTGTGCTTGTAATGAGATTTTTTAGGACTCTAACAGGTTGCCTTTGAAATGAAGTGAACAAGATGAAAAACATTTGCAGCAGTCAACATCAATGTTGAGAAGTGTTGGAAACAAGATGCCAATGCAAGAGAGTGCAAAGGTCAAAGAGAAAGCGACAAAGCAATTTGAAAAGGAAGTCATGGGTTCCACAAATTATTGTTTTTGGTTTCCAAAGGGTACATGGCAATGGCGAAGATATTTGGTCAAGAGTCAACACAGGTACAAAGAAAGATCAGTTTAGAATCGCCATGCTGATAGTGTGCAAGGTGAGACCATTTTTGAGTTTCCTTTGATTGATGACCAAGTTAGGAATAAGTGTGTTTCTGTAAGAATAGCTTGCTACTCTAAAAATTCATGGAAATTGCAGCATGACAGTGTCAACAATAGCAAGAGAGGGTCGCAAGAGTCAAGGAAAATGTTAAGTTTTTGTGAAAAGCTCAATTTGATGAAAATGGGAAAATTTTATGGGATTGAGACTAGAAGGGTGAGGGAACTGTACCTTCATACACATTATCAATAATAAAATAGATTTTGGAGTCCAAAAGGCATCTAGTGGGGAGGAATGATCAGGTGCTCAGTGGAAAAGCTCAAAAATAAAAGTGCTCGAAATTGAATGGAAACTGAATGACAGTGAAGAGCTTGTTGCCAGGAATTCAACACAATTCGTTTAGTAAAAAACAGAGTCTGGATTAAGAAGATAGAACATGCTATTCATTTTCCTAAACTGCTAAAAAATTTGCAGAACGTTACAGAACGGTGACATGGCAGCCCAGTTAGTAAAACAAGAATATTCTAGGAATATTCTTTATTTTTTCCCAATGACACTATGACAAGTGTCACAGCAAGATTTGCCAGCTAGTTTTGAAGGTGAATTTTTTTACATTTTCTCCTAAGGTTGAATTTGATTTTTTTTTATATATGGGGATACTCCAACCAAAGGCTGAGACATGGTGTAGCCAAGGGCCACCACGTGCCCCCTCTGGTGGACCCAGGGTTGGAAGATTGGTCGAATTTAATTATAGTTATATGGTCGAATTGCCTTTTATATGCAAAGGTCTGCATTGTATTACAAAGGAAGGTGGGAAACCATACATTATGGCTCGAATTCCATACAAATAAAACTCCAAATTTTTATTAATCCTAAGGTTGGATTGGGGTTGGATATGGTATATTATATATGCTGCAAATCCATATTATAACTAAAGTCCAAATGTGTATCAAACATGTGTATCAAAGTTCCAAAGATTATATATATATATATATATATATATATATATATATATATATATATATATATATATATATATATATATATATATATATATATATTGTTGGCAAAAGTTTATGTACAGATTGGGTGGAGGTCGAGGCTCGACCCCACTACCTCCCCCACAACAGTGCATTGGTTTACCACTAGCCCACGTCATTATTCCCTGTTATGTATAGGCCGCAAGTCATTATTCCTTGTTATGTATAGGCGGGGGTATGGAAGGGGTCAACCCCAAGGGCCAGCCCCCTCCCCATGGGACTTTGTGATATAACCAGGAGCGGTGGAGTTTCATAAGCAAGCGGATTAAATATTAATATGGGTTTACTAACCCATAATCCATGATTTAAGCACTAATGCATATGCTAATCCAAATTATTGTAAAACCATGCTTATAGCGCTAATCCATGCTTATTTGTAGTTAATCCAGTTTATAAATTACTTAAACTGCATTTAAGTTGGTGGAATTTTCGGTGGAGCCACCAAATTCAGAGTTGCCCCCAAATTTGGCAGCCTTAACTGGAGGGTTCTCAAGTTTTGGAGGCAATTTACTAGGAAAAATTGTTTTGGCCATATCTTTGGCAAAATTCGACCAAATTGAGAGCAATAACAGTCATTTATAAATAATTTGGAAATTATTGACACATTGAAGTAGGTTTTAGGAGCAGTAGGTGAATGTAAACAATTTTTTTTGCACATTTGAGATAATACAGAGGCCCAAGCCATGGAATCTGGACCAAGGAGATGTGGCCCAGGAGGGGTGATCTCTTTCATAAAAACACTATGTTAATGGATCAGTTATGATGGTTTGTTGTACTTGTTATTATTGATATTCAACATTTGTTTTTCATGATTTATGCTCTTGAATTTAACTTAAAGCTCAGCTCATTTACATGTTTTACACTCATAAAGACCAAGGAAACCTCTACACATAAAGCATACGATCAAAAAAATATTTATAAATTTGAAGATGAAATTATCACAACAAAACTAACATTCAAATTCATATTAATCAGGTATATAGTTGCTTGCGTTCACTGGTGTGCCCCTTGGCAGATGGGTCCTCGCCTTTCCCATGACTTTTCTCAGGAGACACCAACAAAGGCCACTCTCTCGGTCGGTCTGCCATGTTGTAGGTATGGGGCGGGGAGCTATCGGAGGCCCCCATTACTTGGGCTTTCGATGGGGGATTAGTTTTGTTTCTCTTTTGGTTTTAATATCTGTAATCTAGGGCATGTGTGGGATATGGTTTCCAACACTACCCATGGAGGCTCTATTTCGTTATACTCTTGGAACCTACCCTGCCACCAAACCAAAGTTATTCCACCTTCATACGGATCTCCAAAAGTGGAGAAAAATGAAGACAACATTGTGGAATTAGACTCTCTAAAACAGGTATCCCCATCCTGCTTTCAAATTTTTATTAGGATCCCTGTGGGGAAAAATATTTTACTATGGGTACTTGCTACAGAAGGTGTCCTTCACCTGAAACAAAACATTATGGCATGTATGGGATACCTTGTTCAGGTGCAATCCCTATTCTGTGGAGGCAGGTCACTACAATACTTATGGTAAATGATGGACCATTCCATTGATTCAGGTTTGACCATTACTCTCAATCTGTGTCTGAAGGGGGGTGTCATGGAACAGGGTAAAACAAGAGCAGTAGGGGGGGGAAATGGGAAAAATATCCTCAAAACAAGAACATATTAATGGTGGTCCCTCTTACAAGAACATTTTTTAGGGGGAAAACTCTGCAACAGTACCACGAGAACCAGTTGGAAACACCCTGAGGCCATATATTTTAGAACAAATGGGAAAAAAATCAGCTTTAAATATAGACAACCCATAAATATATGAACACTACACTACATATGAGACACAAGCAATAATATGTCGTTTTAACTATTTTTCGCCTAAACCAATGGAGCTCTTCCATTGGTTTTTCACAAACTGGACCACAAACTATGAAATTCATCTCTATTCCAAAGGGTTCTTTATGGTTAAATTTCAATCCTCGGAGGACAACGATATTTTTATCTGAGAAGTACCATGTTTTTGGGGATCTACGAGCCTTTTCATAACCCCATGGTTCCCGAATTTGGATGCAAACACTATTGTGGTTACTAGAATGCCGGTATGGGTCAGGTTGTACAATCTCCCCCTACACTTCTGGAATGTCCACATCCTTGAAGGTATTGGGCCCATCATTGGGCGATACATAAAAATAAATATCCAATGATTAGAGGAGAGAATACACACTTTCACGCGCATCTGTATAGAAGTAGATATTAGCAAACGTTTATCAGAAAACATATTGATGATTCACAAACAACAAAATTGGATGCAACCCCTAGATTATGAAAAAATTGCATTGAAATGTAGAATTTGTAGGCATACAGGACACCTACAAAACACTTTTCCTAATGCTAAGAGATAAAACAAAAAAAATAATAAGGCTGTGAAATATTCCGAAGGATGGCAATACCCCCTTGGGCCCGAGGAGGATGTTGAAGAAGAAGAGGATGAGATCATTTCCATGGAAAACAATCATACAACAATTGAACCTCAGGTACAAGGAAAATTTCCACAATATCCTTTGGATCTACATTCTCCTCTGAAACAGAGTGGTATGAATTCAGAGGACACATAAAATTGTGGTATTAAACAACATCATACATCAAATAATTTAGATTCAAAAAAGGACATTGGCACACATGCAGCAAAAAATCAGATTGTCCTTGTCTCCTCCACGCGATCACAAGGTGAATAGCGTTGAGTTTAGAGGAAAAAAGGGAGGAAAGTGTGATCACTTATTTGTGGGGTTTTTTTTCATTTGGGTGGCCTGGTTATTTTGTGTTGTTTGGCTGTTCTTTTTTCTTTCTCAGCTGTTTTGTTGTGACTCATTTTTGTTGCTTGTGTCCGGGTTTGTCCTGGACTGCTTTTGGTCAGTGTGACCTGTTTCCCTTTTTTAGGTGTTGAAAACATATGGAATGTTGCAACATCTATAATGTAACTTTTACTATTTATAAAATTTTTGATTTTTTTCTTGGAAAAAAATATGGAAGCCACATTAGTAGGAAGAAGACTAAAAAAATCATTTTAATGCGAACAATGTAATTCGTAAATAAAATATTTTAATACCTCTGTTAAATGATATATATATATATATATATATATATATATATATATATATATATATATATATATATATATCTATTATATAAAGTAATATAATATATACATAGTTATTTTATATATTTAAAATATTTCAAGTAGTTTCACTATTTTACATTCTCACTATTTTCTAGTATATTTTTTGGGTCAATTTTGTTTGAAATCTAGAAAAGATTTGATGGAATTGCAAATTTAAGCTCTAGAGTGTATAGATATATACATACATACATACACATATATATATATATATATATATATATATATATATATATATATATATATATATATATATATATATATATATATATATATATATATATATATATCAAGAAGTTTAAAGAATTGGTGGAATTGTAAATTTAAGTTGTCCAACTTACCCAATCCAAGTGTTAGAGAAAATTTTCAAGAAGTCAAGTCCATTTATACATTCAAAAATCCAATATAAGTAATCAAAAACTACACATTATGTGTGTGTGTGTGTGTGCATCTTAACAACATATCTATCAAGTGCGCGGAGGGACTAAATCTTTAAAGGTGCAAATTTTTTTTCCTAAGTTTTACACTCTAAAAGAGGTTTGCACCTCAATAGAGATTTGATGCCTCTTGGAACTTGCTAGATATATATTTAATTTGGATCTAGACTTCTTTGTAGCACAATTTATAGTAATATCCAATGTGAAAGTTAAATAAAAATGATACATGATCTATCTAATGGATTAATAAAACTCAATGAAATACAAAATAATGCATGAAAGAGAAATTTTTGCAAAATGTATCATATGTGTTAAAAAAATGATTAATAATCATGGAATATGGGTATAAATAAAAGGGAAAACAATGTAGATGTAAAAACAAGTGTCATCACAAAATGCTAGTATGACCGACAGTAAATGTTTGTTTGTACCTATTGGGGTTCCCATGTTTTGGCAAGTTTGGCAATACCAAAAGATGAGACAACATCAGAACTGCTTTCAGACCTCAGGATCTAGCCCTCCTAGGTCCAGAGAGGGATCTCTCTATATAGGAAAAAATATAATTCTTTGAACTTTCAGTTTTAAGGTTTTAGGCTAGTTATAAGGCGTAGGGTTTGTTTGTTTGATTTTTGTTTGGTTGTTGGGAATCAGGAAGGAAGGGTTCAGTATAAGACAAGGATGATCAAAGAGGATTTTAGGAAAAGGAGAGATAACTCAGAGAAAACTCGAGACCATTGGGAAATGGAGTTAGGAAATGGTTTACTTGTTATTCAATATGCAGGCTTTCAATTGGGCTAGTCATCTAAAGCATTGGATCTTAAAGATGATAGTGTGATATGAAATGGTGAGAGGGAAGGTGAAAGGCAAGGAAACCTCCAAGATGACCACTTGGGAATCAGGTCCAGGGACAGGACATGCCATTAGACACCTGTGATCTAACTCCTAAAGGGTAAACTCTTCGGACAAGGGGAACATTAAATATTTAAACACAAAGGTGAAGGCCTGAGATTAGAGATGGGCTTTGAACCCCCAATGCTTGGACATCCAACTTAAGGGAACTTAGGAAGGTTCAAATGATGGAATATATCCTAGTGAGACAGAATTAGCATTCTAAACTCCTAGTATCCCAATTCTTTCAATCAAAACCCAACAAGAACATCTAAGAACAGATTCATTAATTCATACATCAGCTAGCAGTAATATTGGCCACTACACTGGTTAAATTAGCTTGAATCAATACTCATATAACACATACAACAGAAAGCATCAAAGGTAGGGAGAGCAGAAACATAGGGTACCATACAAGGGTATATCCTATGCCAAATTTCTGATGCGTACCAGAATAAATGGAATATGATGAATCACAAAGGAAAACAAAGATAGAGATAGAAAAACATCACCGTTGCTTTAAATCAGGATCCAAAGAAATGTGCTTGTCATATTAAAGAGCAACACCAGTCATGTACAACATTGCCAACAGCTTGATATTCAGTTTGAAAACATCTTCTTTAGCCTATCTTACAACTTTACACAGAGAACTATATCTCAAGAGAAACAGCTTACAATTCACGGATATCCGATCAACAACCAACAATGAGTTTCTTCATGAGTTTTTAGAGCTGAAAGAGGGGCAGAGGAGGTAGATGAAGCACTAAATGAAACATTAAAATAGATGAAGATGAATGGCTCGAGGCCCTTTCTATTTTAACATCTATGCATTAATCTTCAGTACTCTTTGGGTGAAACAGTGGTCTTCGACAGGCTGGCATTTACTCCAGGTATGTTCCTTGATGTACTTTGGATATAGTACTTTGCAGTACGATAGTGAATAAACAAAGGAAGATAAATGACTGTGAGGTCTTCCATACTGCATAACAAATGTTCTGGTAGCATTAGGACTGTTCTGTCAGGATGTAGATCTTCTTAGGGGCTCGAAGTAGAATAAATAACAGTATGGGAACTTGTCCTTCATGGGGAAAAACCTTCTGCTGGTGTGAAACACTGTCAATATTGTTTTCTGTGCATTAGGCCCATTTTAGGCCTCCTGTATTAATCATGAGGTTTTCAATCTGGTACATTTTCCCTTTGAACACTGTATTAAAGCTTAAGATCTTCGATTACGGGCATTAAATTCTCTGATTAGCCACTGATACTCTTTGCCACTTCATTACTGTCTCTGTCTATGAAATTTGAGCTTTAATGATGCTGGTGAGGTTTAAAAGGGTTGAACACTGTACTTTTAATGAAATCTTTCCTGTAGAAACCTTCCCAAACATTTCTATTGCAATATCGGGCTTATAAAATATCCTTCTCTATGCTCTATGTCACTATAACAGTGACTGTGAACAATGGCGGTTTTCACTGCCTGTACCCTGCAACAACACACAAATTGTTAAGGAAATCCATGCGGTGGGAGAGTGGATGCTGTGGAGGGTTGTGAGGATGGAAGTGCAACATCAAGGGAAATGGTGGATGCAAGGGAAAACTGGTGAAAATGCAGTGTAATGGTGAAAATGCAGCAGATGAAGATTTGGTGGAGAAATGCACGTGGGCTGTTCGATCTGGTCTGGTGGCGATGATCGACGGTGGAGATTCGAATAATGGGATGAATTTGGATGGTCGGGTGGAATAACATAATCTTTAATGTAAAACATTAAAATTTTAATGTTCGGTGGATTGATATGACTTTCAATGAAAATTGTGAAAGTTTGGACTTTGGCGAAATACAAAGAAATGAATGAAAAACATATGAAACGAGTTGGAATGTGGGACCCGGTCATGGGCAGAGGGCGATTTGATTAGGACCATTGGATCTCAGGAGGAGATCAACGGCTGCGATGACATGATGAAGTTCTGTGGACGCGCGATGAAAAACAATGAATGGAACACGAGATGCAATGAGGGCCATTGATCAAAATAGATCAACGGTTGGGATCTGTAGATGGATCTTTGGGAAATAAAGTGGGGAAGTGGTTTTTGGGATCAAAACTACTATTTTCGCGCGGCCAAAAGTGAGTAAGGTGGTTTTTTATTTTTGAACGCGACATGGGTCTTCAACTGACACATGGCTCCAGAAAACCGCCCATATCGCGTAAATTTTAGACACTAAACACCGGACGCCAAATCTGCGTGATATTGTTGTGGGCCATTGGATATGGGCCCATGATATCCGATGGCGATGGAGGAGCACGATCTGAGGAGATGCACGGTCGGTTAAAGTGGGGTCAAGCAGGTGGCAGTTTCTTTGTGGGTCGTCCGATCTTATGCGACGAACGGTTGAGATCTGGAGAGAGAGAGCATAGGTGGAGGATTGGTTAGTGGGCGGGAGGAATAACGACCATCGGATCAAAGGAGATGGACGATGGTGATCAAATCGGAGGGAGAGTGATGGGAGAACCAAAAACCTAATGGGAGATGAATCGATTGCATCTGGGCTGCTAGATCAGATTAGGCAGACGACTGCGATTGGGTCGGAGGGTGACCAATCGGGGGAGCGGGGCGAAGCAAGAAAAAATCTGGGCTGTAGGATCATATTAGGTGGACAACTCAGGTTCAATTAGGGATTGGCCAATTGGGGGATCGGAAGGGTGGAACAACAAAATGTTCCGATTGGCGATGGAAGCGATGCAGTGATGGTCGTCGGATGTAGATATGAATCGACGGTGGAGAAGATCATCGGAGGTTTTACAAAGGGAATAGGCAGGGCACGATACGACTTGCGATGACCGTTAGATCTAATAATATCAACGGTGGATATTTTTCCTGAGACTCATAGAAAAATGTCCTCCTTGCATCGGGGATTTTCGTTTTAACACAGAATGCGCTCCGCAACATCTTTCCATTCCGATTAGTGCTCTTTGACTTAGCGCTTGGTCTTAGCGCTGGGCTTTATGGAGGGGAAGTGGTTAGGGGTTGGCCCAAGGGGCTAAGCCCGTCATATGGTAAAATGATGGATTTTTAAGCCAAAAAGGGGGATTTTTAAGGCTAAAGAGGGAATCGGTAGAGAGAAAAAAGGAGTAATAAACTAATCAAAAGGTATTTGAAGGGTTTGAAAGGGGATTTAGGATGATTTAGAGGGTTAGTGAGGGAAATTAGAAGCGGAGAAAAGGCCTTTTTGGGCATTCTTCATGGAAACAGAGAGGCTGTTTAACTGGAAACAATAGTGAGGATTCATCAAAAGGAAAAGGCACAAGGAGGCTTCAACGATGATGTGTTTTCAGAGGAAGTGCATTCCTTGAAGGCTCAAAAACAATTTAGCCACCTATTTTCTTGGCAAAAAATTCATAGGTGGCTAACAGTGGCTCCACATGGGGATGGCTTCTTCTTGAAGGAGTCAAGAATTCAGAAGATAAATCTTTGGAGTAGGCTAGATGCTTGATCTTCGAACCATATTCTTTCTTTGATTCAGCTGCATAAACATGATGGAGTTAATTCAGCAGAAGCATTCCCCGAACAATCTACCTACCCATCCTACAATCCTAGCATTTTTTCTTCAAGGTGCATTTGGATTGGCAGACCTTCTTCATCATTTTTTTTTTCTATTGAAAACAGAAAGCACACTAATCTAATTCTACCCTTATCGCTCCATGAGGCCATATTAAACTGTTGGCCTCATATGTTTATCTACCTAATCTGATATCTTCTTGGATTAAACTGTCCAGTAGATTTCTTCTCTATATTCTACAACATAAATTTAAAAAACAGTCAAACTAGGATTAGACAGTCTAGTTTGATGTGGATCCAAGGCGTAAAGACAGTTGCACATGGACTGAAATTGCAGAAAATTGGAAAACAAAATTTTGAAGGCTTTGAAATCTTGAGACTCTTGGAGCATCCTTCCTTTCCTTGTGACTCAAGTTTTGGGCTTGTTAGAGTCACTTTCCTCTTCATTGCAGTTCTGGTTTTGGGCTTGTTAGAGCTGATCTTTCTTTCTACTTTGCTGGCATATTAGAACCAGCTATCTTCACTTCTTTGGCTCAGGTTTTGGTCATGTTAGAGCCAGTCTTTGCACTTCAGAGGTTCATGTTTTGAGCATGTCTGAACCTCTCTTTCTCTTTTTTTTTTTTTTTTTTTTGAAACCTTTTCTCTTTTTCTTTTGAAAATAATACACAGCAATGGTATTTACAATGGAAATGCAAACTGGAAATCAGAAATTAGCAGTAGTAATGTTTGAGCATCCTGCCATTGACAGGATCCCCAAACAAATCTGTACCATCAAGCTCTTGCAGAAAGAAGACATTTAGACTAATAGTGGATTGGATGATGTATGGACCCTACCACAAACTGTCAAACTTTTCGTGCTTTCCCTTGTCCTCTCTCCTAGAGTCCCATTTTAAAACTTTATCCCCGATTTTGAAGTCACAGGCTTTTTTTCTCTTGTCAAATAACTTCTTTATATTTTCCTGAATTTTCAGAGCTCTATTATAGACCTCCTCTCTTGTTTGTTGGAGATGAATTGTTTGATTTATCCTCCTTACCATACTGTCCTCTTCCGTCTGAATCTCTTGGACAAGTTTGATCACTGGCACCCCAAGGCTGGTTGGAAATACTGCCTCTGTTCCATAGACAAGCTGATATGGTGACATGCCAATGGATTTCTTTGTTGTAAGCCTGTTAGCCCACAAAGCATGCACTAACTTGTTATGCCATGACTTCTTGTTTTCTTCAAGTAGCTTTTTGATAATGGTCACCAATATCTTGTTTGATGATTCAGCTAACCCATTACCTTGTGGGTAATAAGCAGTTGAATGAACAAGTGCTATCTGATACCTGTGACAAAAATCAATCATTTTCTTGGATCCAAAAGCAGTAGTGTTATCAGTGATTATTTTTCTTGGGCAGCCAAACCGAGAGAGGATGTGGTCTTCTAGGAACCTAATGATGACAGAATATGTGGCATTCCTAGAAGGTATGGCCTCTATCCACTTTGTGAAGTAGTCTATGGCTGTAAGGATCCACTTGTGTTGTGCAGAAGAAGCAGGGTGTATTTCTCCTATGAAATCCAGGCCCCATTGCAAAAAGGGACCCTCAACAAACATGGGTTGTAATGGTAATGGGAGGAGCTTTCTTTTGCCTTCAAAAATATGGCATTTATGGCAGGCAATTATCATTTTATGGACGTCATTGAAAAGTGTAGGCCAATAATAGCCAGCTCTGAGTATTTTGTTAGCAGTGTCTTTCCAGTTTAAATGGCCTCCACACTCTCCTGCATGGAACTCCTGTTTAACCCTTTCTGCTTCAGTTTCAGGCAGGCATCTCGGCAGCAAACCATTTTCATTTTTCCAGTATAAACATTCATTCCGTATGCAATAGTTTCTAGCTTTCAGCTTTAGGAATCTGGCCTTAGTCTTTGATAAATTAGGAGGGGCATTGAGGTTTGTGAGCACATACAGGATATTAGAATACCAAGGAGAGTTTTGAAATTGTTCCTCAACTGTAGGATCAGGCAGTCCTTCTTGTTCATCCAAGGCATCCACCATGTTTATGTCAAGGGCTTGTAAATTTGATTCAGCCATTAGTTGAGCTAGGCCCTGACCTTTGATCAGTTTTGTCAGTTTTATTTCCAGGTCATATTCTAATATCACAACAATCCATTTGCCCCTCTTCCCATTCGGGTCTTGGGGCAAAATGACTTTAACCACTATGTTTGGCATGTAGGCTATGGTGTGAGAATGCAGTATGTACACCCTAAAGTATTTCAAGGCCTTAACCAAGGTGTAGGCCTGTTTTTCCATTATGTTATATTTTAAGGGTGCATCTCTCAGAGCTTTGCTGAAGAAAGCAATAGGCTGTTCCATTCCCTCAAATTTTTTATGCAGTAGAATTGCAACCACTGTATGCTCGGAGGCAAAGGAAAAAATCAAGAAATCTTTTGAGAAATCTGTGCTGATTAGGACAGGAGCCCGAGTAAGTGTAAGTTTAACTAATTCAAAATATTTTTTAGCCTCTACAGTCCACTTAACCCCTACACATTTTTTCAGCATGTTAGTCATATTTCTGAGGTGCTCAGCTAAGTTGGGAATAAACCTCCTTAAAAAGTTAATTTTCCCAATAAAGGACTGCAACTCTTTAATGTTTCTCGAGTGTGTAATCTGTAGTATTCCCTCAACTCTTTGTGGGTCTATCTTAATTCCCTTATCTGATATAATATGGCTGAGAAGCTTACCTTCTTGCAGCCCGAATATAGTCTTCTTGGGATTTAATGACAGGCCGAACCTTCTACATTTTTCAAAAAATCTTCTCAGATGTTTTAGGTGCTCCTCATCAGTCTTGGAGTAGACTGTAATGTCATCTAGGTAGATGACAATGAAGTGCCCTATCTCTTCCAAAAAGGCTATGTCCATTGCTCGTTGGAAGGTCACACCAGCGTTCATCAATCCAAAAGGCATTTTTACGTACATAAAAGTGCCCCATGGAGTAATGAAAGCGGTCTTGAGTTGGTCTTCTGGGAGTACTAATACTTGGTTATAGCCTGAAAAACCATCTAACAGGGAGATCCGCTTTGAGCCAACTACCCTCTGCAGGATATGTTCCATCTTTGGTAAGGGGTAATTATCTTTAAGTGAGGCTCTATTAAGGTTCCTAAAATCTATGCACAGTCTGATCTCACCCATTTTCTTTCTCACAGCTACAAGGTTTGAGACCCAATCAAAGAACCTCACATGAACTATTATTCTTGCTTCGTACATCTTTTTAATCTCCTTTTCAACCGCAGGCAGTTGTTTTGGGTTTATTCTGCAAAATTTCTGTCTGAAGGGTTTCTGATTTTCCTTTAAAGGGCTTTTGTGCTGTATAATGTCTGTGTCATAGGCCTTTAAGCCCTCGTAGCTCCAGGCAAACACATCGATGAACTCTTTGAATAAGTCAATGTACTTCTTTTTCATGTCTGCAGGTAATGACTTAGCCAATTTAATAATCTTAGGTTTATCTTCTATGCCTATGTTGCATTCCTCGACATCAGAGTTTGAGTGTTCTATAGTGGGCTTTTTCGCTGCATTGTTGAAATTGAAGAGATCCTCTAAAGGTGCCAGACCTCGGGGTATGTTCTTATCTTTTGCCTGCAGCACTTCTACTTCCTCTTTTCCTGCATTTTTATATTCGTCGGTTGGATTTCTGATTCCTTCAGCTAACACGTTTATTTGAATGTTATGGGGTGATACTTCTTTGTACGAGGGCTCTTCATTCAGGAACCTATCATCAGATTTAAAGTCTAAGTAAGAGAATTCAAACTCATTCCTTCCAAGCAGAAAATCCTTGATCTGCTTGTCACCCTCAAATACCTACCAATATTTTTCGTTATCAGGCACTGCAGGTTTGTACTTGGTTTGAATGATGATTTTTTTTTCACTAGGAGATTTATGGTATGAACTAGCTAAGCATGCTAATCCATTAGCAATTATGTTTTGACTCCTAGGAACAAACACCAGTTCATATTCTACAAAGGTTTTCAAGAAATCCATAGCATAATTCTTGTACACTCTCAATCTAGAGTGTTTAGCTGTGTATTCTCCATTCACCTGTTTTATGATTAACTCAGAGTCTCCATGTACAGAAGTCCCACGGGCTCCTATTTTTTTCAATAGATTTAATCCTAGGATGAGAGCCTCATACTCTGCGATATTGTTTGTACATTTGAAGTTCAGATTGAAGGCATGAATCTCTACATAGTCACCCTCTGTGTTATGTACCCACAATCCTACTCCTGCAGTTCTCCTGGTGCATGAACCATCGAAATTCATTTCCCATAAAGGTTCGTTCTTAGGTTTATCATCAATTTCTTTACTAGCGTTGGTTTCATTGTTGTGCTACAATGGAGGGTCTGTTTCATGGTGTGGAGGGTTTTGTTCTTCATGATGCATTTGGAGTTTAGAGAGCTGAATAGTTAGCTATTTGCATTCTGTTTCTTTTTTACTCGAAGTTTCGTTTTCAGTGCACTCTCCACAGTTTTCGTCCTCATTTTCTTCTAAGTATAGAGTGGCTATTATGTTGAAATCTATGGGCTCTACCCTATTGTTTGTATCTCTGTTTTCTAGTTCTGGTTCTTCTAAGGGTTCATCATTGCAAAGGATGAAGGAGTCCAGATCTGTAAGTACAGAGTACAGAGGTGGGTTCTCAGGTTTTTCAGGGCTGCTGACCAAAAATTTCATTTGTGCCTCTCTATATAGTCTCCTAAGCTGGCTAGAGACAGGGATTGTGGCGTATGAGCCATCCATCTGCATTGTACCTTGCAGCTTGGCTCCCCATGACCTCAATAGTAACATGCCATACTTAGGTGTCACATCTGCTACCACAACATCCATAACCATACATTTGGCAGGAATTTGGGCAAGGTTCACACACAGGTCCTTGATTAGGCCAAGGCACTTTACTCTGCTAGAGTCAAATGAATATATATCTTTATAAGGACAGGTTATCTCTAGGCCTAGCTGTTCCATAACTACCTTAGGCATTAAGTTGTGTGATGCCCTAGAGTCATGCATTGCATTGTGAAGTATCTTGTCATGGATATTGAGGCTGATATAAAAAGGAGGTACTACTCCTTCCTGAAACTTCCCTTCTATCTTTGGACCAAACAGAAGGGCTGGTTGATCATCACTCAGATTGACAGTGTCACTGTTTTCACCTAGATTTAAAGCTTTCAAAATTTGGCCTTTATATACATCCTGAGTGGCCAGCTCAGAGAGTGGGACAGAGATTTTAATTTTTGCAATTTCACTCTCCAAATTGAAGAGGGATTGAAACTTTGTAATACTTGACTCTGTTTTGTTAGCCACTACCTTAGTGGCTGAATCAACGTGCTAAATTTCCCGATGTACAGTGTCAGGAATTATTTTATCAGGAACACTAACTGCAGTGCTAGTGCTGCTAGTTAGTTGACTTTGTTTATCAGTGATTTGGTTGTCTTTTTCTTTGTTCTTCCCAGAACTCTTAGCTGCCGATTTATTACTTTCAGTAGTCACTTTAGAAGTTTTCTCAGGCCTTTTCTTGATGGTAACCTCAGAAGCCTTTGGTTTGGAAGTGTCTTGGCTCTTTTTGCTTCTAAGTTCATACTGTTCTCTAACCTGCATGATGGCATTTTAAAATCCTAGCCTGTAATCCTCAGATTCTAATCTTTCCTCATCCTAATATGAGGGTGAGGGTTGATCGTCTTCTATGGAATAGTTGTGGATTGATTTATCTGTCTCAAACATATTTATTGCGGTCCCCTCAGACTCTTCTATGATCCCCTCATCTTCATCGAGAAAGTTCTCTTGAAATGGGGGAATAACTTGCTGGTCTAAGTCCCTTTGCCTATTTGGAGCGGTATTGTTCCTCCTAAAGTTCTGGTTCTGGTTCTAGTTTCTATTTTGGTTACTGACTGTGACAACCATTTTTTCCATCATTTGCTGTAGCTTTTCCATGTTTTTGGCTAGATGGTCATACTTGGGATCAGATGTGGAAGCTGCAGTGTCATCTCTATATGTTACCCTCTTCTCAGCCCTCATTCTGGCTTTCTTTTCAATCAGGTTAGCCTCTACACTCACTACCCATTTTTCATATCTTCCAATGTGTTGTAATCTCTTTCCCTACGCTGGTAGGCCATATTAGCATCAAATCCTTTGGGATATTTCACTAGAGCCATACCTTGGGGAGGTTTCATGTGTGGAGGAAGAGCGTTATAAATGCTATTGAACCTTGTAGAGTAGTCATGGACACTCTCTCCTACATTTCTTTTAGGGTTCTTGTATTATGCTAAGATTTGGAGAGGGTTGGTCTTGAATTCCCATTTGTTTATGAAGGTTTGATATAGGGAGGGAAGATCATGGATACTATTAGGAGGTAGGCCCTTAAACCATTTCTTCACATCGCCTCCTAAACTTTGGGCAAAGATTCTCATCTTGACTGTCTCATCATCTATCTCCATATAGTCAAAAGAATCTTCCATCTTGTCTACATGGTGTTGCGCTGTTGTAGACTATTTTGTAGTGAAGTGTGGGATTTTTGATTGGTAATCATTGGGTAAGGGCACTAGAGGCTGAGGTAACACCAAAGGTGCATACCAGGCTACCATAATGATGTTCTGAGAGTGTAAAGGATTAGCTTGAGCAGATGGTACATGGATGACAGGAATATTAGGACCAACAACAATTTGTTAAGTTGATTTAGGATGGCAAAGCCCCAAGTTTTGAATGAAATGAATATCTGGAGGTGTAGATGGAGGGGTCTCTCTGTCCTTAGTATGTTGACCACTGTGATGGGGTGAACTTGGAAGCTCAAGGTCTGACTGGTCTAGATTACTGAATGACCTAGTTCTCGGTAAACTACTTGGTAGGTCTAGGTCAAAATGAATGTCTGATAGAGCTGTAAAGTCCTCTGGTGCAGAGTTAGCTCTATGGATGTGTCTGGAAATAGTTGGTCTTTTAGGTGTAGGAGATTTCCTGAGAATGCTCTCGGGGTTGTCAACTATTTCAGGTGGGTTTGGGTTGCGATAAGCTCTTGTGTGAATGGTTCTTGAAACCAAAATGCTGCCTTCGAACAAAGCAGCTTAACCCTTCTTGTTACTTCTAATATGGCTGATGTTGTTATGGAGGCTAGTCTCCTAGTGGAGTCTTATGTGAACCAAGATAATCAGCAGGCCTACTGATCACCAGTGAAGTCTTTAGTCATTAGGGAACTATGGAGTCGCCAGGTGGAAGGTGTAGAATGTTTCAAGAATGGTATACTGTCCACCACAGTGATTAACCACCAAAATAAGGCTACTATGGTATTCTTTGAGTTTGTGAAGTGTTTAAAGGTGTGTTTGGCTCAAAGCTTCCCCAGTGGAGTCACCATTATGTTGGGGTTCCCATGTTTTGGCATGTTTGGAAATACCAAAAGATGAAACAACATCAAAACTGCTTTCAGACCTTAGGATATAGCCCTCCTAAGTCCAGAGAGGGATCTCTCTATATAGGCAAAGATATAAGTCTTTGAAGTTTTAGTTTTAAGGTTTTAGGCTAGTTATAAGGCACAGGGTTTGTTTGTTTGATTTTTTTTTGGTTGTTGGGAATCAGGAAGGAAGGGTTCAGTATAAGACAAGGATGAGAAAAGAGGATTTTAGGCAAAGGAGAGATAACTCAGAGAACACTCGAGACCATTGGGAAATGGAGTCAGGAAAGGGTTTACTTGTTATTCAATATGCAGGCTTTCAATTTGGCTAGTCATCTAAAGCATTGGATCTTAAAGATGATAATGTGATATGAAATGGTGAGAGGTGTTAGCCATCAGTATTTTTTGCATGTTAGTGATGACTATATCTTCAGCTGAGTTTTCTAGAAACTGATTTCCTTATGTCAATATGTCATCCAGAAAACCCTCCCAAAACTTTTTTTCGCCTTTCTATCTATTCAGTACACCCCTGGCAACATCAAAAAACTCCATATCACAATCCTATCTAACCTCAGCCTTATTAGTCTGCCCATCAGCTTTAAAAGGCAAATCCACATCTGTTTCAAAGGTCTCCACTATGTTAGGAAGTGGCGGTTAGGACATTTCACCTTTGGCAATCATCAAAAAGCCAAAAAGGTCCTCATCTGCAGCAGACCTACCATGACTAATCCCTTAATTTGCAAATGAAGCTGACAAACAGCCTTAAGTCGCGCCACTCATATTCCCTAGGTCTCATACGCAGAAGCCCATTCTCAAGGCGAAGCTAGTGGGTTTTCCTTTGTGCAACGGTTCTACAAAGACGGGGAAATATATTTCATCTCATGGAGTAAATGTTTGAGTTTACGGTTATAGAAGAACGTTTGCTTCTAAATGTATTTTTGAGCACCGAGATGAAAGTACATAAAACAAAGGCTCTCAATCGGGACCTTACAGCTCTCTTTTCGGTATGAAAATCACATCAAAACAGGGTCTCCTTGCTCCCGTAAGATAATCGTGTGAGGAGCCCGAGCACTCCTTCATTTACAAGCAGAGGGTTAGGGCGCCTCCTTCATCCATAAGCAGAGGGCGCAGGCCGGAGTTGACTCAGAAGGCTGCAAAAGTCCAGGTTTGCCCTGACTGAAACAATGAAACAATATCTTCAGGTTTCATGAGTGTAATTGCTGACCATAACAGGATTGTAGTGGAAGTATGATAAGCTCAAAGGAAAGGGGAGTTTAGCCTGATAAAGGAGATCATCTAAAACTTTCAAGTCAGGTGAATGGTTGAAACTCTAGAAGGCCTGTCATCAGTGAACTTTCCAAAGCACAAAGACCTTGTCTATCCAAAAGATCAAACAGAACAGATGATAAACAAATGTCATTACACAGGCAGGAGAAAGTTCTTGGTTTTTCAAGAAAGCAATGACCTTCATAGTCAAGAATCTTTGTCAATGTAACGGTCATGAGATGAGGCAGCCAGTGACAAATATCTCAACAACCTTAGAACAGTGTCACTGTGGCTAGGTTTCCTTCAAAAAGCACAGTGATGCTTGCAAATAGTGATGCCTAGATTGATGTTGTTCAAATGATTTACTTACCACCACATTCAGAGAAAGGCTGTGTTTGACATAGTGGTAAAAAGAGGCTTCTGATACTTTACCTGATGAAGGGCCTCCTCCATATATGAGCAAAGGGCCAAAAATCATTGCAGGCTGTTGAAAATTGGTAAGTCCAAAAGTACAGGGAAAAGACACAAAGAAATTGAATGAAGGAAAGTGTTACTGTCTATAATATAAATGTATTGATCTCCCTCCTCGAAAAGATATCTGTCAACAGTCCATCCAGTAGAAAAGAGAAAATGTTGAACATACTGTATGCTTTGAATGCCAAAGGAGGAGTTAACTTAAAAAGGGTTAAAGACATTCCATGACCACTTATCCAGAAATCAAAGGAAATCCTTCTGAGCAAACAAAGAAGTCTAGGGTGAAAGGATGCAACCTAAAAGTGTATTTACAGTCCAGAGAGAAACCTGTGAAACACCTAGAAGCAGCAATTTATCATCGGGAAAGTAAAACAATGACCAAGGATGAGTCATAAAATGCATAAGGACAGGTATGAAATAGAAAAAGAGACAATTTGAGCATATGTGTGCCACTGATATCAAAAAGAAGTTTTTCTCCTTGAGGAAAGGGTCAAGCAGCAAAACAATATCGTATATCAAAAGTCCAAAGAGGCGCCTTTCAAGAAGGGGTGTTTACAACTTTTCAAATACTTTAGTGCATTATGAAATAGCCATTCTTTACTAGCAATCACCAAGAGAGGGAGGCAGTGAACATATGTCCAGTCATGAAACGTTGCTATTGACAAAAAGGGGTTTAATATGGTGATCAGAATAGAATAAAGACTGTGTGCCAAAAAGCCCTGTTTTCATATTTTACAAGTTTGTCTTTTCAAATAAGGAGGCAAACTGGTATATGATCTGATGATTAGGCAGATTTGTTTTTGAAGAACTATCACTGTTTATATTCCCTAAAACAGACACAATGGCCATTATCCTAAAAGACAGTTTCAGCACAAAGATACAGTATAGCAAAAGCAGTGACAGGGATGTGGCGCAGTGAGTTGTCAAACATAAAATTATAATAAAAATGACCCTCTTTGGAGAACAGTGCAAGTCATAAAAGATGTAGCTACAGGTACCTACACCATTAGACACAGTGGCAAACATAGCCCCAAGATTATGAAGACTTGTTTTAGGGTCCAAAGGTTAGTAATGAAGGAACCACCTAAGAAACAAAGTTGGAAGTTCTCTACCTCACACTTGTGCTAAGATCCGCGATATACATATGATCAAAGGATTGGCGAATCTCCAAAGCTAGTTTTGAATGAACCGAGGTTAAAAAATCAAAGGGTATTAAAACAAGAAACTCCGCATGAGAAACCAAACCACGGCTTTATTTTACCTTTTAAAAATAGAGTGACCGTTGATATTGTTTTGTTTTGAAAAACGATATAAGTTTGAAATATAGGAGTGGAAATTCACTGTCAAAAAGGGCTAGAGTCAGAATCCTTTCGCATCCAGCATCAAACAAGCGAAAAATTGGGCGAAATTTCCGAAATTTTGCATTAAAAAATCGGCGCGACGGGCCTGGAAAGTGGCGCGACGTGCCTGGGCGTCGTTTTGCAAAGGCCTTCAACGTCGGCGCGACGTGCCTGTAGGCGGGCGCGACGTGCCTGTAGGTGGCCGCCCGACCGCACGACAACTCCACCCGACACTTTTCTCCGGCGCGACGGGTTTTGCTCCAAAGGTTGCCGCGCCAGTTTTGAAGAGTTCCGTTGCATTTTTAGCTCCCTCCAAGGGATTTCTTCTCAAAAAAACTCACAAGGTACTCTATCTCCTACTTTAAAGAACTCGAAAAATCAAGTTTAAAGCCTGTAGACCTCGATTTGAAGCTGTACATAGTTAAAGGGAAAAATTTGTTGATAAGAAGCTGGAGGCAGGGGTATAAAGATGTTAGTTGATGGCAAAGTTGTCAGAAATAGAGGGGCAGATATTTTGTTGGTATATTTCTCAAACTCACAAGCAAAAGGTGTATTACCTAAACCACTGTCCGCGTTGATTTCCACCTAAACTAGGTCTGGTTTCTCTTTGCACTATATTTCATCATTCCGAAGATCTGCTAACAAAGAAATTCTGAGAGTAAAGGGGACCGTTTTTCTGAAAGACAGAGGCTATTGGTGTTTGAAATCTAACATCATAGACAGGAGCAGAAATGCATTGATAGATATTGTGAAAACACAAGCAAAGGTGTCCCTCACAAAGTACTGTGCACTGTTTTTACAATCTAAATTTAGACTGCCTTTTGTCATTACAATACATTGTATCACTCTGAAACCTTGTTGACAGAAGAATTCTGAGGTTGAAGCAAAGCCTTTTTCTGAAAAACAGAATTTTTTAGTATTTGAAAGATAATACTGAAAACAGAGGTACAGTGGGTGGACCGTTTAAACTCACAGAGCAGAGAATTTGTTTCCTAAAACCACTGTCACACTTATTTTACACCTAAATGGCACACTTGCTTGCCTACATTACTACGCAGTATCATTACGAAAATTGTTGGACGGGGAGTTTTCGAAGGTGAAACGAATATTTGTTGATGATTGAGCATTTGTGGACGTTGGGCATTTATTGATGATCGAAGTAAACGAGCGAGGCGAGTTATAAAGGCAGTGATTGACTTCTCAAAAAGTCACAAGTCAAAGGTTCTTCTCTTAACACAGTGGGCTATTTTTCACCTAACCACAGGGTCTTTTTCTTTTCCCACTGTGTGGTCTCCACAGAAGTCTGCTGACAGGGGCATGTTTCAAGGTAAATGGCCTTAAAAGGCGGGGTTATAATTTTTGAAGGTTGGTTTCAAAAACAAAAATACAAATGCAAACAGGCCTCTAAGCAAAATCACAAGAGGGGATTTGTTCAAGACTATGCACAAAGAATCTACAAAGCAGTTCTTACACATAGCGCCATTGTTGAGAAGGATACATAGCTGAAGTGCATCCAAATTTGAAGAACTGTTGTTAATAAGTGTTGAAGGGGGCTTATTCAAGGAAGCATTGTTACATTTCATCCAAACCACAGTGTCCCTATCTGTCCAAGCAGTTTGGTAGCCAGTTTCAATTCAGGAAGGCATTATTCATACATTGAAGGCAGTGTACCTCTTCCAAGCCTGTTTCAAGTTAGAATGCCTCCAAAACGAGATCACAAAGGCGGACAACATAAGAGATATGAGCCTATCTCCATAGAAGACATCAATGCTCATCCCTCAGTACTTTTCAATTTCCATGAGGTAGGTTGTCTTGATTTCTGTCAAAGGATAGAGGAAGTCAAGAGTTTCTCACCACTTACACATTTGTGCGCTTTGAGGTTCAAGGACAAACACTTCCAGCTTGCAGGTCTTGACTTCAAAATCTCTCCAAGGTATGTATCCAAAGCTACCAAGATCCCGTATCATGGTGAACAGTGGTTTAAACAAGCGCATCTTGATTTGGAGGACTATAAACCTTTCATCAAGCCGGAACATAGGGAGACCATCACTGCTATTTTTCCTTTCTCCTATCTCCTTGACAGTTATGCTCCACTGATGAAGGCCATAATGAGATACTTCACTTGTGAATGGAGGTTTAGCCAAATCTTTGCCTATCATGTTCGCTTGTTGATGCATTTTACCAGGAGCAGACAATTAAACCTCCCATACTTTTTGTCCAAAAGCATAGAGAAAATGGCAGCTACTGTCCAAAAGAAAGCTCCACTTCAGCAAATCCTTTCTCTCTTTCATCATTCCTTGATCAAAATCATCTTCTTACACCAGTTGGAGAAGAAAGGAGTTTCATGGGATTTATTCATTAGCCATGCCGATTTCGCCACTGTCCCTCCTGTTCATGTGTCTCCTACTCAGCCTATCCATCGCCCAGTGCCTTTATCTAGTAGGCCTACCCCTAAAAAACTCAAGATGATCACTGGGCAGCCGAGTACACAAGGAGAATGAGAGGGCAGTGAGCCACAGGGAGAAAAGGAGGATGATGAGCAGCATCAACCAGATTTAGAAGGACAGCAGCAGTTGGATATCATTGGACAGCAGCTAGAGGTTGATGAACAACATCAATTTCAGGAAGAAGGGCAACAACTAGAGGTTGATGAACAGCATCAATTTCAGGAAGAAGGGCAGCAGACAGAGGTTGAGGTACAGCAGCAAGTACAGGAAAAGGAACAGCAGCAGGTTGAGCAAGCAATTGAAACATCTTTTGAGCCACAAGCTGGACAGGATGTTGGGGAAGGACAGCAAGCTGAAGCTGCCTCCTCAATGGTGACCAAAACTGCCCCTAAGAAGGGGAAATTGCCCAAAAGGACAACTCCTAGCTTACCGAGGAGAAAGAGCGCTAGATTGGCCTTCAAAGGCAAAAGTACAGTTAGAGAAAGCACCAAGCATGGAGGTAAATCAGCTGTCATCCCTATCCCGAGCGATGATAGCGACAATGAGGCACGCATCCTTGAAAATCTCCTCATTCACAAAGAAGGTCAAATTGAGGTGTTACAAGAAGATCTTCAAAGGGCAAGGAACTTAAATCATTTCTTGGAGGTTGAGAACAAACAAATGAAATTTCATGCAGCCATTCATGAGGCAAGGGCCATCAAGTACAAAAAGGAGGCGGAAAGGGCGCAAGTAAGAATTGAAGAGCTTATTGGCGAATTTGATGATGAAGAAGAGGAGGACCAGCCTAGGCGAAAGAGGCCTAGAACCATCGGGCTTAGGAGAGCCTTGGAGAAACAGAAGGCTGAAGAGCAAGCTCAATTCAAAGCTTTTCCTCTCACTACCCTCTTTGAGCGGGAAATTGAGGAAAACAAGGAAGCTTGGCTTGAGAGGGCTAACCAGCATCTGGAGACCAAGCTTGAGAAGGCAAACAGGGATCTTGAGCTACAGAGAAAGAGAACTCTTCACTTTCAAAAGCTAAACCAATTCGCCCGGCGCAAATTGAAGGTGGCACAAGAAAAATTGAAGAAATTAAAGGAGAGGCGCCTAGCACGGAAAGAGGCAAAAAGCATATCAGCCCTCGATATTTTAGCTTCAGCTTCGGAACATGTCTCTATGGACCCTTGAGGGTCATCCATGCCAATTTTGGGCTTGTTTCGAAAACTTTTTGTTTTTTGGCATTTTTTGGGTTTTCGCCAAAAACTCATAAATGCGCCATTTCAGTTTGAAGAGTCGTCAAGGGAGGAGGGTGATACCAATGGATTCCATAATTTCATGAGCCGCTCTCCAGCGATTTTCAGGGCATTTGAAGATCATTCGCCCCCTCAAATTGGCGAAAAACAACCTCATTTTGCACATTCTGCCCGCCCTATCAGCAGCCTGCTATTTTCTGGGTTTTTGCACACAGGTACAGTTTTGAGGGACTTTCAGAGATCAGATTGAGGTGATTCCACTTGCATTGGAAAGCAGACACAGAGAGCTTTCCAACGAGCCATCATGAGCCTCATTTTGACATCGGGAAGACTTCCATTTGCATCCAGCAAGTCAGGGGACCTTTTTCAGGCATAAATATGAAGTATTTTTGCAATTTTTGAACTCCAAAAATCTGCTTTTCCCAAATGCGCGTTAGGCTATTTTTATCATGGGAAAATCATGTAAAGTCAATATAATTTCCGTTTTTAGCAGTTTTTTAGATATTTTATGGGATATTTTGTGCCTTGGGCTTTGCAAAGCCTCAAGGACAAGTTTAGATATTTTGACTTGACCAATGGGATAGCTAGTTGCTCCATGAGGTTTTCCTCCCTCAAGCCTATTTATCCCATGGTTCTCATTGTAAATCAGAGGCTGAACTTGAGAGAAGAATTAATGCATTGGTCATATGATCTTTGAAGAATACACTTGAGTTATGATTTTTGGACTGCCTCTTGGATGCTTTTGAGGAATGGTGAAGGCTTGTTGATGGATTCCTTGACATGGTAGAATGGTATAGTGCTTCTTAATATTGTTTTGTCTTCTAGTTTCCACTCATATTTCATTTTCTTGCTGCTATAGATCAGTAAAGATTGATTTTGAGACATGCCCATGGAGGCACCTCAAAATCCCTGAATCTTCATAGCTTGATGTTTTCTTCTCCCTTAGTTATGCTAAAGAATTCTTAGCTGCTCTTTAGTAATCTAAGGTGTTGTTGCTAAGTTTTATTCATCAGTTCCATGTATGTTGAGTAGGATGTATGGTTTTCCCTACCTACCTATCAGCTGCCCATAGTTCTGTCCATAAAACTTTCTCTTTGACTGATTTTTTGATCATTTTGTTGAACCAAGGAGGCCTAGTTCCGATCTAGCCCTTTGCCTAAAACTATGAAAACTTATTTGTCCAAGTGCCCAATGACTTAGAGACTATGTTTAGGCATTCCGGCATAGTTTATGAGTTGTTAGTTTGTCTCATGTGTTTTCCCCAAAATCTGATAGCCTTTTCCCGAAGTTAGAGGGTCTTATACCTCTATGTATGGATGGAATGTTTGATTTCTATGTATTGATTAGCTTATAGTTATTCCTAGCATGATCAATGGCTTGCTATTACATGTTTATGTCTGCTATTAACTAGTTTGCACTTGAAATCCCTTGTTTTTCACCAACTTATTGTTCATTTAATCCATTTTGCCCGGAGATCCCTTCTATTGTGAATCAAATCGGCCCTACAACAGCTTTACATCATCGCCTCATTAGCTTCCTTGACCTGTTTGACCCCATAGCCCAATTTATCTACATCTTGTTATCCAGTTTATGTATTTGATCAGTTTCATCCCTCACAATCTTAAAAACTAAAAAAACCAAAAAACACACTTCATAACTAGCCTAATATCAGAACATCGCAAGTAAACACACCGACATCTTCTACACATATAGAGAGAGCCCTCTCTGAGTCCAGAAAGGCTAGGTCCTTGGGCTCCAAAGCTTGGTTTGATGTTACATCGTCATTTGGCTAGCCAATCGGCCGGCGATCACGGTGGACCTATTGAGTACATATTAGCCTAGCAAACTTTTATAAAGTCTTTAGTCTCAACTTTAACTTAAACCATCACTTAGAATCATTTATAAACTCTCTATTTCACCATCCTAGCAAAGTGATGAATCAGGTTTATAACACTCTTACATCCTAGGCTACACATAAAAACTCAGAAAAAACCACAAAAACTCCCTTAGATTGGTTTTTGATAGTATTGGTGGTGGACCATACAATTATATCTCAAAACAACTGATATTCCACCTGGCGACTCCACTAACTTCTAGTAAAGCCTTACTATTTCACCAAACTCTAGGCTACTATCTGATAGACCTATCCCATCACTCACTAACATAGCGGGAGATGGTAAGACATTGAGTACATAATAGTCCAGCAAACTCTTATAGACTCTTTGGTCCTTTAGGTACCATAAACAAGCAAGCAGTCCATAGACTCATTTTTAGAGTAAACTCTTTTGTTCTCATCACCCTAGCAAAGTGTTGAAACAAGTCTAGGATACTTTAAACCATAGGCTGCACATAAAACTCAGAAAATCCAAAAACATTCTCAGATTAGTTACTGGTGGTGGACCATAGCTATTTTCACAAAAACAACCCATTTTCACCTGGCGACTCCACTAATCCATCTTGTTACTTGGACCATCCTTCACCTTAGTAGAACCTTAGAAAAATCACCCATCCAGAACATTCACCAATACCATCCTCTCTAAAACTCTGGATCTAAAATCTGGCTTCCCGAAGAATCAATACCAGATCCCATCCAGACCCAAATCCCCCTATCATAGTAGATGACCCAGAGAAGATTCTGTGGCAAGCTTCTGAAACTGATCATCTAGCTTCTGGTAGATTCATCCGTAGAACAAGATCTATACCTAAACATCGCACTAGCTTACTAGATTCACCTTTGGAACCAGAGCCATCACAAACTCTTCCCAGAAGCAAATCATATAGTAGGATAGACTTTGACGATCTTGAACCCCTAAGCCCACCACAGAGTCTTATTAGAGAAGCTTCACCCAACACTCCTCCTGATTTCCAGCTTCTCTATCAGTTTGGCTCTTATCATCCCAGATCTGCTCAAAACCAGATCACTAGTCCAAGTTCATCCGCCACACCTGGTCAAACCACCACTGTTCATACCACTTCATTTCAGCCTACCAGTCCTCATCTTGCGCATCATCCATTAGCTCCAATCATGGCAGCCTGGTACGCACCTTTGGTGTTACCACCACCTTTAGCTCCTCTCCCAAACAAATATCAAGACAAGATCCCACACTTTACTGGAGAAGATACCACCACACCTCAACAGCATATAAGTAGAATGACTGATGCTTATGAATACCTAGAGGTACAAGACGCAGACTGGTCCAATGAGAATATTTGCCCAAGTTCTGGTAAGGAACCCAAAGCATTATAGCTAAGCTTAGCTCCAAAATGATTCATGATATCCTAACTACATGAAATTTTCAAATAGGTGGGAAATCCGGCTGGTAACCCCATTCAACCCTATCAATATAACAATCTAAAACGGAGAATGGGGAAAGTGTCCGTCATCGTACTAGGTTCAACAGTTGTATATAACTCCTTCCACCTCATTTCAAACCTCCACTTGGTTCAGCTTTTGGCAAAATTTCCAGGGTAATGATCCTATTACGAAATATCATCTGAGAGATAAGGATCCCCCTACCTTGGAGGAAATGCAACAAATAGCCATAAAAGCAGATGCAAACTTAGCTGAAAAAAGAGCTAGAACTAGATCAGAAAGAAAAGTCACATATAGAGATGAGGTCTCCACTTCATCACCTTCCCTAGATCCCAGAATAGATGACTTAGTCAAATCCATGGCTAAAATGTGGAAAAAGATCAATGAAAAAGCTCCTGTTAGGGACAACCAGCCAAACCCCCCACTCAGAAACCGAAACCAAAACTTTAGGAGGGAGCAGCCCCAAAACAGACCAAGGGATAATGACCAACAGATCAGGCCACCATTCAATGAAAACTATGTGGAAGAAGATGATAGGGACTCAGAACCTATTGATGAACATCATTTAAACCTCATAGGGTCTGACAATGAAGGTGAGGTGTACCTCACCGAAGAGGAACAAGCCTTCTTTTCGCCTGATCAAGATGAGACCAATTATGAGGATCTTGATGACCCTGCCATAGAGTTTCAAAATGCTATTGAAGAAGCCCACAGTCAATATGACCTTAGAAGCAAAAGAAACCAAGATAATGTCAAGAGAGGTAACTCTGATACTGCTAAAGCTCCAGATACCATCCTCAAAAAAGCACCAAGCAGTGACAAAATCAAGGTTGAAAAGGCTGATCAAAGCCAAGCTAAAGTTACCCAAACTAGTCCTATCACATATACTCCTGATACTTCTACAAAGGTCACCAAAACAACTATGGCAAAAAAAATTCCTAAACAAGGCCAACAAGCTCAGAACATAGACAAGATCTCAGCTGAAAAAGCTGAAACAAACATATCTAAACTTCAAATGCCTTTTAGCTTTGAAGGCGAAATCGCTAAAATCAAAATCACCATGCCTCTTACTGAACTCATTGCCCAAAACTCTTATAAATCCCAAGTACTAAAGGTATTAAATCTAGGAAATGATGCAAACACTGTTAATATCACTGATGACAGTCCTGAAGTATTGTTTGGTCCAAAGGTAGAGGGAAAATTTCAAGAAGGAGCTACTCTTCCATTTTACATTAGCTTAAACATTCACGACCAAATCCTCCACAATGCCATGCTAGACTCCGGCGCATCTCATAATCTTATGCCGAAGGTAGTAATGGAAAGATTAGGCTTGGAAATCACAAGACCATACACAGACTTGTATTCATTTGATTCAAGCAGAGTCCAATGCCTGGGTTTGATCAAAGACCTTTGCTTTAGTCTGGCCCAAATACCCGCGAAACATCTAATCATGGATATAGTAGTGGCAGACATTCCTCCCAAGTATGGGATGCTTCTATCTAGATCTTGGAAAGCCAAACTCCAAGGGAATATTCAACTAAACATGTCATATGCCACCATCCCTGTGTTTGGTCAGAATAGGATACTCTACCGTGAATCCCACATGAAATACATGATTAGCAGCCAAGATAGGCCAGATAACATTCCAATGTGTTCCTTGCGCTCCGACTTAAACTCTTTCATCATGCATATTGATGTAAACTTGGAAGAAGAATCAAAGGAAGCTGATATAGACTTAGATCCACCACATCAGTTATCCTTGGTGCCTTATGATGAGCTGGACGCTCAAAACTACCATGATCATGAACAACTGTGTCTTGAGGAAAGTAAGTTTCCCCTCTCCAAAGTGGGGTTAGAGCAAGAAGCACAATCTCTCATGTACTATCAAGCAAATTGCTCTAGCTTTAATCAAACACCAGCAGTAACTTGTGGAAATTTCTTCCGGGTAAAAGCTTTAGAAGACCTTCACCTCACAAACCTATTTGGAACCCGGGAGAAAGGGAGTTTGATGTTTCTACCATACCTCAAAGATTTACCATCATGTGACCCTCCTACGGCAAATGAAACTTTGACCATAACCTCAGTAGCTCAACATCTTGAGAAAATGCCAGATGAACTTCTTATAAGCAAGGATGACAGTTATAATCCTGGCATACCTGAGCTACTGAAACTGGCTCATATTTTGTCCTTTCATGAAGAACTTAGAAATGCTAAAATCAGGAATCTCATGCAAAATACTAGTTTCTACAGGAAAAACAAGGGAAAACATTGTATCACTACCTTTTCCCCAAAGAACAACTTTAAAAGAAACAAACACAGCAAACTGAAACAAACTGAAATGATCAAGGAGAAAAATAATGGTCATAGAATCTGCTTTGATTTTAGAAATAATACTGCATCTCCATATAACAAAAATCATGTTTGTTCTACTCAAGATCGTGATTCACCAATTGAAAATGTTTCTAATGATGTATTCTTGCAAGATCATCTTTCAGATCATAATCATCAAATTCCTTTACAAAGTAGACAACTTAAAGATTTTTTCCAGTTTGCGGGAGGTAAATCTGATTTCAAGTTCAAAATTGCTAAACCACCCAATATCAGAAATCTGTTCATGAAAGCCATGTTCCCAGTGTTAAACTTCTGTGTTGTTGCATACCTTGATGATATCACTATCTATTTCAAGAATTATCAAGAGTACATAAATTACCTGAAAAAAGCATACAGTAAGGAAAGGAGTGGGAATCAGATATTCAGAGAGGTACAGAGGGAGGATACTGGGCTGTTTAGAGATTCTTGCATGAATCCCTATGTCATGTTAGAGAGAGAAAATTTCCCAAACTTTTCTTTTCAAGAGTTAAGTGGGCCAAGGGTGAGAGGAGATCCTTACGAGGACAAGATGCTGAAATTCCGTCATTTCCAAGATTTTTGAGTTTGAAACACTTTCAGTCATTGTACATACCATTGTTTGAAATATTGAAAAAATAGAAAAAGTCAAAAACAGTAAAAGATAGGAAAGTCAAAAACAGTAAAAAGCAGAAAAGAGGGCAAGTGAAGATAGAACAAAGGCCCTATGTTCCAAAAAATAGTCTTTCGGAAATCGAGCAAGTCTAAATGCCGCTGCTGGTACTTCAATGTCTTGTTCAGCTATCTAGCCTAATCATAGCTGAGCATGTTTAAATTTATTTGCTGATAAGTTAGTGAGTGTCAAGATAGTCAACATTGTGTAAGATTGACTTATCACAGAGCTTAGATTAGGGAGAGATTCTGGTTCCACATGCTTAAAACAAAACCAAAGAGAGAAGCGAGGGATGAAAAACACATTGTACATCTTAGCCCCGCTTGTCTATTTTCCTTTTATTGCAGAATAACATTTGTGTGCAGCTTGTCTTTTATGCCGCAAATGCATGACAAATCAGACTGCTTAATCCTGATTTGATCATTTTTAAATTTCATGTTGTAGATTAGAGAATGAAATCCTGTCAAACTGCTTAATCTTGACAGTCGATCTAGTTTTAGGTAGAGAAATGAAGGAGTTCATCAGTTTAATCTGAACTCCCGGCAGATATAAGAGTAGAAATAGATAGGTTCATTTTGCAAAAAGAAAAAATATGCATTGTCAAAGGGCTGCTAGTTCAAATGCGCCAAAGAGAAGAAAAAATGTTAGGAAAGATAGTGGGGTAGGTAGAAGTATCATTGATGTTAACCATGCTGACACTTTTCAGAAATAACATCAAGAGAAGGGTAAATTTTGCGCCAATGGATAAGGCACTGGTCTTCATAATCCAAAAATCTGAATTCTGGACACCTCCTGATGAGGAGCTGCCCTCCCCAAATGGAGCCACTGTTAGCCATCAGTATTTTTTGCATGTTAGTGATGACTATATCTTCAGCTGAGTTTTCTAGAAACTGATTTCCTTATGTCAATATGTCATCCAGAAAACCCTCCCAAAACTTTTTTTCGCCTTTCTACCTATTCAGTACACCCCTGGCAACATCAAAAAAATCCATATCACAATCCTATCTAACCTCAGCCTTATTAGTCTGCCCATCAGCTTTAAAAGGCAAATTCACATCTGTTTCAAAGGTCTCCCCTATGTTAGGAAGTGGCGTTTAGGACATTTCACCTTTGGAAATCATCAAAAAGCCAAAAAAGCCCTCATCTGCAGCAGACCTACCATGACTAATCCCTTAATTTGCAAATGAAGCTGACAAACAGCCTTAAGTCGCGCCACTCATATTCCCTAGGTCTCAGCACTGCATGAAGCCCATTCTCAAGCTGACTAGTAGGTCTTTCACTGTGTTCTATGGTTCTACAAAGACAGGAAATATATTTCATCTCATGGAGTAAAAGTTTGAGTTTACAGTTAGAAGAACAGCTGCTTCTAAGTGTATTATGAGCCTGAGATGAAGCTGCAAAACAAAGGTCACTCTTCAGGACCTTACAGCTCTTTCCAGCATGAAAATCACAGTAAGAAAGGGTCGCCACTGTCTCAACTAAATGGTAAATTGTCAAGGCCCAGAACCTCCTTCATTTACCAGCAGAGGGTTAGGGCGCCTCCTTCATACATAAGCAGAGGGCGCAGGCCAGAGTTGACTCAGAAGGCTGCAAAAGTCCATGTTTGCCCTTACTAAAACAATGAAACAATATCTTCAGGTTTCATGCATATAATTGCTGACCATAACAGGATTATAGTGGAAATATGATAAGCTCAAAGGAAAGGGGAGTTTGGCCTGATAAAAGAAATCATCTGAAACTTTCATGTCAGGTAAAATGGTTGAAACTCTAGAAGGGCTGTCATCATTGAACTTTCCAAAGCATAAGGACCCTGTCTATCCACAAGATCAAACAGAACAGGTGATAAACAATGCCATTACACAGGCAGGAGAAAGTTCTTGGTTTTTCAAGGAAGCACTGACCTTCATAGTCACAAAGAGTTTTGTCAATATAACAGGTCATGAGATGAACAAGCCAAGTGACAAATATCTCAGCAACCTTAGAACAGTGTCACTGTGGCTAGGTTTCCTTCAAAAATCACAGTGATGCTTGCAAATAGTGATGCCTAGATTGATGTTGTTCAAATGATTTACTTACCACCACATTCAGAGAAAGGCTGTGTCTGACTTAGTGGTAATGAGCAGAGGGCCAAAATCATTGCAGGCTATTGAAAACTGGTGAGTCCAAAAGTGCAGGGAAAAGACACAAAGAAATTGAATGAAGGAAAGTGTTACTGTCTATGATATAAATGTATTGATCTCCCTCTTCAAAAATCTATCTGTCAACAGTCCATCCAGTAGAGAGGAGAAAATATTGAACATATTGTATGCTTTGAATGCCAAAGGAGCAGTTAACTTAAAAAGGGTTAAAGACATTCCATGACCACTTATCCAGAAATCAAAGGAAATCCTTCTGAGCAAACAAAGAAGTCTAGGGTGAAAGGATGCAACCTAAAAGTGTATTTACAGTCCAGAGAGAAACCTGTGAAACACCTAGAAACAGCAATTTATCATTGGGAAAGTAAAACAATGACCAAGGATGAGTCATAAAATGCATAAGGACAGGTATGCAATAGAAAAAGAGACAATTTGAGCATATGTGTGCCACTGATATCAAAAAGAAGTTTTTTTCTCCTTGAGGAAAGGGTCAAGCAACAAAACAATATCATATGTCAAAAGTCCAAGAGAGGCGCCTTTCAAGAAGAGGTGTTTACAACTTTTCCAACATTTTTAGTGCATTATGAAATAGCCATTCTTTACTAGCAATCACCAAGAGAGGGAGGCAGTGAACATATGTCCAGTCATGAAATGTTGCTATTGACAAAAAGGGGTTTAATATGCTGATCAGAATAGAATAAAGACTGTGTGCCAAAAAGCCCTGTTTTCATATTTTACAAGTTTGTCTTTTCAAATAAGGAGGCAAACTGGTATATGATCTGATGATTAGGCAGATTTGTTTTGAGGAACTATCACTGTTTATATTCCCTAAAACAGACACAATGGCCATTATCCTAAAAGACAGTTTCAGCACAAAGATACAGTATAGCAAAAGCAGTGACAGGGATGTGGCGCAGTGAGTTTTCAAACATAAAATTATAATAAAAATGACCCTCTTTGGAGAACAGTGCAAGTCATAAAAGATGCAGCTACAGGTACCTACACCATTAGACACAGTGGCAAACATAGCCCCAAGATTATGAAGACTTGTTTTAGGGTCCAAAGGTTAGTAATGAAGGAACCACCTAAGAAACAAATCTGGAAGTTCTCTACCTCACACTTGTGCTAAGATCCGCGATATACATATGATCAAAGGATTGGCGAATCTCCAAAGCCAGTTTTGAATGAACCGAGGTTAAAAAATCAAAGGGTATTAAAACAAGAAACTCCGCATGAGAAACCAAACCACGGCTTTATTTTACCTTTTAAAAATAGAGTGACCGTTGATATTGTTTTGTTTTGAAAAACGATATAAGTTTGAAATATAGGAGTGGAAATTCACTATCAAAAAGGGCTAGAGTCAGAATCCTTTCGCATCCAGCATCAAACAAGCGAAAAAATTGGGCTAAATTTCCGAAATTTTGCATTTAACAATCGGCGCGACGGGCCTGGAAAGTGGCGCGACGTGCCTGGGCGTCGTTTTGCAAAGGCCTTCAACGTCAGCGCGACGTGCCTGTAGGCGGGCGCGACGTGCCTGTAGGTGGCCGCCCGACCGCACGACAACTCCACCCGACACTTTTCTCCGGCGCGACGGGTTTTGCTCCAAAGGTTGCCGCGCCAGTTTTGAAGAGTTCGGTTGCATTTTTAGCTCCCTCCAAGGGATTTCTTCTCAAAAACTCACAAAGTACTCTATCTCCTACTTTAAAGAACTCGAAAAATCAAGTTTAAAGCCTGTAGACCTCGGTTTGAAGCTGTACATAGTTAAAGGGCAAAATTTGTTGATAAGAAGCTGGAGGCAGGGGTATAAAGATGTTAGTTGATGGCAAAGTTGTCAGAAACAGAGGGGCAGATATTTTGTTGGTATATTTCTCAAACTCACAAGCAAAAGGTGTATTACCTAAACCACTGTCCGCGTTGATTTCCACCTAAACTAGGTCTGGTTTCTCTTTGCACTATATTTCATCATTCCGAAGATCTGCTAACAAAGAAATTCTGAGAGTAAAGGGGACCGTTTTTCTGAAAGACAGAGGCTATTGGTGTTTGAAATCTAACATCATAGACAGGAGCAGAAATGCATTGATAGATATTGTGAAAACACAAGCAAAGGTGTCCCTCACAAAGTACTGTGCACTGTTTTTACAATCTAAATTAAGACTGCCTTTTGTCATTACAATACATTGTATCACTCTGAAACCTTGTTGACAGAAGAATTCCGAGGTTGAAGCAAAGCCTTTTTCTGAAAAACAGAATTTTTAGTATTTGAAAGTTAATACTGAAAACAGAGGTACAGTGGGTGGACCGTTTAAACTCACAGAGCAGAGAATTTGTTTCCTAAAACCACTGTCACACTTATTTTACACCTAAACTAAGCCTGCCTTTTCATTACACTACATGATATCATTCTGAAAATTGTTGGACAGAGTTTTCTGAAGGTGAAACAGGGCTATTTTCTAGAAGGCATTTGTTGATGATCAAGTTTTACATCAAGGGCAGAGTTATAAAGGCAGTGATTGACTTCTCAAAAAGTCACAAGTGAAATGTTTTTCTCTTAACACAGTGGGCTAATTTTTCACCTAACCACAGGGTCTCTTTTCTTTTCCCACTGTGTGGTCTCCACAGAAGTCTGCTAACAGGGCATGTCTCAAGGTAAATGACCTAAAAGAGCAGGTTTATAATTTTTGAAGGTTGGTTTCAAAGACAAAAATACAAGTGCAAGCAGGCCTCTAGCAAAAGTCACAAGAGGGGATTTGTTCAAGACTGTGCACAAAGAATCTACAAAGCAGTTCTTACACATAGTGCCATTATTAAGAAGGATACATAGCTGAAGTGCATCCAGATTTGAAGAACTGTTACCACAGTGTCCATATCTATCCAAGCAGTTTGGTGTCCAGTTTCAATCCAGCAGAACATTCTTCATACATTGAAGGCAGTGTGCCTCCTCCAAGCCTGTTTCAAGTCAAAATGCCTCCAAAACGAGATCACAAAGGCGGACAACATAAGAGATATGAGCCTATCTCCATAGAAGAAATCAATGCTCATCCCTCAGTACTTTTCAATTTCCATGAGGTAGGCTGTCTTGATTTCTGTCAGAGGATAGAGGAAGTCAAGAGTTTCTCACCACTTACACATTTGTGCGCTTTGAGGTTCAAGGACAAACACTTCCAGCTTGCAGGTCTTGACTTCAAAATCTCTCCAAGGTATGTATCCAAAGCTACCAAGATCCCGTATCATGGTGAAAAGTGGTTTAAACAAGCGCATCTTGATTTGAAACACTATAAACCTTTCATCAAGCCGGAACATAGGGAGACCATCACTGCTATTTTTCCTTTCTCCTATCTCCTTGACAGTTATGCTCCACTGATGAAGGCCATAATGAGATACTTCACTTGTGAAGGGAGGTTTAGCCAAATCTTTGCCTATCATGTTCGCTTGTTGATGCATTTTACCAGGAGCAGACAATTAAACCTCCCATACTTTTTGTCCAAAAGCATAGAGAAAATGGCAGCTACTGTCCAAAAGAAAGCTCCACCTCAGCAAATCCCTTCTCTCTTTCACCATTCCTTGATCAAAATCATCTTCTTACACCAGCTGGAGAAGAAAGGGGTTTCATGGGATTCATTCATCAGCCATGCCGATTTCGCCACTGTCCCTCCTGTTCATGTGTCTCCTACTCAGCCTGTCCATCGCCCAGTGCCTTTATCTAGTAGGCCTACCCCTGAAAAACTCAAGATGATCACTGGGCAGCCAAGTACACAAGGAGAAGAAGAGGGCAGTGAGGCACAGGGAGAAAAGGAGGTTGATGAGAAGCAGCAGCCAGATTTTGAGGGACAGCAGCAGTTGGATATCATTGGACAGCAGCTAGAGGTTGATGAACAGCATAAATTTCAGGAAGAAGGGCAGCAACTAGAGGTGGATGAACAGCATAAATTTCAGGAAGAAGGGCAGCAGACAGAGGTTGAGGTACAGCAGCAAGTACAGGAAAAGGAACAACAGCGGACAGAGTTTGAAGAGCAGCAGGTTGAGCAAGCAATTGAAACATCTTTTGAGCCACAAGCTGGACAGGATGTTGAGGAAGGACAGCAAGCTGAAGCTGCCTCCTTGATGGTGACCAAAACTGTCCCTAAGAAGGGGAAATTGCCCAAAAGGACAACTCCTAGCTTACCAAGGAGAAAGAGCGCTAGATTGGCCTTCAAAGGCAAAAGTACAGTTAGAGAAAGCGCCAAGCATGGAGGTAAATCAGCTGTCATCCCTATCCCGAGCGATGATAGCGACAATGAGGCACGCATCCTTGAAAATATCCTCATTCACAAAGCAGGTCAAATTGAGGTGTTACAAGAAGATCTCCAAAGGGCAAGGAACTTAAATCATTTCTTGGAGGTTGAGAACAAACAAATGAAATTTCATGCAGCCATTCATGAGGCAAGGGCCATCGAGTACAAAAAGGAGGCAGAAAAGGCGCAAGTAAGAATTGAAGAGCTTATTGCCGAATTTGATGATGAAGAAGAGGAGGACCAAATTTCAGGCGAAAGAGGCCTAGAACCATCTAACGCTAGGAGAGCCTTGGGGAAACAAGAGCAATGCAAGAGCAAGCTCAATTCGAAGCTTTTCCTCTCACTACCCTCTTTGAGCAGGAAATTGAGGAAAACAAGGAAGCTTGGCTTGAGAGGGCTAACCAGCATCTGGAGACCAAGCTCGAGAAGGCAAACAGGGATCTTGAGTTACAGAGAAAGAGAACTCTTCACTTTCAGAAGCTAAACCAATTCGCCCGGCGCAAATTGAAGGTGGCACAAGAAAAATTGAAGAAATTAAAGGAGAGGCGCCTAGCACTAAAGAGGCAGCATATCAGCCCTCGATATTTTAGCTCGCCCTTCGGAACATGTCTCTATGGACCCTCGAGGGTCATCCATGCCAATTTTGGGCCTGTTTCGAAAACTTTTTGTTTTTTGGGATTTTTGGGGTTTTCGCCAAAAACTCATAAATCCGCCATTTCAGTTTGAAGAGTCGTCAAGGGAGGAGGGTGATACCAATGGATCCCATAATTTCATGAGCCACTCTCCAGCGATTTTCAGGGTATTTGAAGATCATTCGCCCCTCCAAATTGGCGAAAAACAGCCTCATTTTGCACATTCTGCCCGCCCTATCAGCAACCTGCTATTTTCTGGGTTTTTGCACACAGGTACAGTTTTGAGGGACTTTCAGAGATCAGATTGAGATGACAAACCTTGCATCTAAAACCAGACACGATAAGCTTTCCAACGAGCCATCATGAGCTTCATTTCGACATCTAGAAGGCTTCCTTTTCATCCACAAGTCGTGGGACCTTTTTCGGTGCATAAATATGAAATATTTTTTTGCAATTTTTGAACTCCAAAAATCTGCTTTCCCAATGTGCGTTAGGCTATTTTTATCATGGGAAAATCATGTAAAGTCAATATAATTTCCGTTTTTAAAGTGTTTTTTAGATATTTTATTAGATATTTTGTGCCTTGGGCTTTGCAAAGCCTCAAGGACAAGTTTAGATATTTTGACTTGGCCAATGGGATAGCTAGCTGCTCCATGAGGTTTTCCTCCTTCTAGCCTATTTATCCCATGATTCTCATTGTAAATCGTAGGCCGAACTTGAGAGAAGAATTAATGCATTGGTCATATGAGCTATGAAGAATACACTTGAGTTATGATTCTTGGACTGTCTCTTGGATGCTTTTGAGGAATGTTGAAGGCTTGTTGATGCATTCCTTGACATGGTAGAATGGTATAGTGCTTTTTAATGTGTTTTGTCTTCTAGTTTTCACTCATATTTCATTTTTCTTGCCGCTATAGATCAAGAAGATTGATTTTGAGACATGCCCATGGAGGCACCTCAAAATCCCTCTTCGAATCTTCATACCTTGATGTTTTCTTCTCCCTTAGTTATGCTAAAGAATTCTTAGTCGCTCTTTAGTAACTTAATAGTAATCTAAGGTATTGCTAAGTTTTATTCATCAGCTTCCATGTATGTTGAGTAGGATGTATGGTTTTCCCTACCTACCTAATGTACCGCCCATAGTTCTCGTCCATAAAACTTGACCTTCGATCGATTTGTTGATCATTTTGTTGAACCAAGGAGGCCTAGTTCCGATCTAGCCCTTTGCCTAAAACTATGAAAACTTATTTGTCCAAGTGCCCAATGACTTAGAGACTATGTTTAGGCGTTCCGGCATAGTTTATGAGTTGTTAGTTTGTTTCATGTGTTTTCCCCAAAGTCTGATAGCCTTTTCCCGAAGTTAGAGGGTCATATACCTCTATGTATGGCTTGAATGTTTGATTTCTATGTATTGATTAGCTTATAGTTATTTCTAGCATGATTAATGGCTCGCTATTACATGTTTATGTCTGCTATTAACTAGTTTGCACTTGAAATCCCTTGTCTTTCACCAACTTATTGTTCATTTAATCCATTTTGCCCAGAGATCCCTTCTACTGTGAATCAAATCGGCCCTACAGCAGCTTTACATCATCACCTCATAAGCTTCCTTGATCTGTTTGACCCCATAGCCCAATTTATCTACATCTTGTCATCCAGTTTATGTATTTGATCAGTTTCATCCCTCACAAACTTAAAAACTAAAAAAACCAAAAACACACTTCATAACTAGCCTAATATCATAACATCGCAAGTAAACACACCGACATCTTCTACACATATAGAGAGAGCCCTCTCTGAGTCCAGGAAGGCTAGGTCCTTGGGCTCCAAAGCTTGGTTTGATGTTACATCGTCATTTGGCTAGCCAATCGGCCAAATCACGGGACCCTAACATAATGGCGATCACGGTGGGACCTATTGAGTACATGACAGTCTAGCAAACTTTTATAGGCTCCTTAGTCCTTCAACTTTTAACTTAAACCATGAGCCTCTAGAATCATTTAGTGTAAACTCTCTATTTCACCATCTTAGCAAAGTGATGAATCAGGTTTATAACACTCTTACATCCTAGGCTGCACATAAAACTCAGAAAAAACCACAAAAAACTCCCTTAGATTGGTTTTTGTTAGTATTGGTGGTGGACCATACAAGTATACCTCAAAACAACTGATTTTCCACCTGGCGACTCCACTAACTTCTAGTAAAGCCTTACTATTTCACCAAACTCTAGGCTACTATCTGATAGAACTATCCCATCACTCACTAACATAGCGGGAGATGGTAAGACATTGAGTACATAATAGTCCAGCAAACTCTTATAGACTCTTTGGGACTTTAGGTACCATAAACAAACAAGCAGTCCATAAACTCATTTTTTTAGAGTAAACTTTTTTTTGTTCTCATCACCCTAGCAAAGTGTTGAAACAAGTCTAAGATACTTTAACAAACCATAGGCTGCTCATAAACTCAGAAAATTCAAAAACATTCTCAGATTAGTCCTGGTGGTGGGCCATAGCTATCTTCACAAAAACAACTCATTTTCACCTGGCGACTCCACTAATCCATCCTGTTACTTTGACCATCCTTCACCTTAGTAGAACCTTAGAAAAATCACCCATCCAGAACATTCACCAATACCATTCTCTCTAAAACTCTGGATCTAAAATCTGGCTTCCCGAAGAATCAATACCAGATCCCATCCAGACCCAAATCCCCCTATCATAGTAGATGACCCAGAAAAGATTCTGTGGCAAGCTTCTGAAACTGATCATCTAGCTTCTGGTAGATTCATCCGTAGAACAAGATCTGTACCTAAACATCGCACTAGCCTACTAGATTCACCTTTGGAACCAGAGCCATCACAAACTATTCCCAGAAGAAAATCATATAGTAGGATAGACTTTGACGATCTTGAACCCCTAAGCCCACCACAGAGTCTTATTAGAGAAGCTTCACCCACCACTCCTCCTGATTTCCAGCTTCTCTATCAGTTTGGCTCTTATCATCCCAGATCTTCTCAAAACCAGATCACTAGTCCAAGTTCATCCGCCGCACCCGGTCAAACCACCACTGTTCATACCACTTCATTTCAGCCTACCAGTCCTCATCTTGCGCATCATCCATTAGCTCCAGTCATGGCAGCCTGGTACGCACCTTTGGTGTTACCACCACCTTTAGCTCCTCTCCCAAACAAATATCAAGACAAGATCCCACACTTTACTGGAGAAGATACCACCACACCTCAACAACATATAAGTAGAATGACTGATGCTTATGAATACCTAGAGGTACAAGACGAGACTGTCCGAATGAGAATATTTGCCCAAAGTCTTGGTGGTGAACCCAAAGCATGGTTCAAAAGCTTAGCTCCAAACAGTATCCATGATATCCCAGAACTACATCAAATTTTCAGAAATAGGTGGGAAATCCAAAGAAACCCCATTCAAATCCTATCAGAATATAACAATCTAAAACGGGAGAATGGGGAAAGTGTCCAAGCTTACTGTACTAGGTTCAACAGTGTATATAACTCCCTTCCACCTCATTTCAAACCTCCACTTGGTTTAGCTTTGGCAAAATTTCCTGAGGGTTTTGATCCAGACATGACATATCATTTGAGAGATAAGGATCCCCCCACCTTGGAAGAAATGCAACAAATAGCCATAAAAGCAGATGCCAACTTAGCTGAAAAGAGAGCCAGAACTAGATCAGAAAGAAAGGTCACATATAGAGATGAGGTTTCTACTTCATCACCTTCCCTAGATCCCAGAATAGATGACTTAGTCAAATCCATGGCTAAAATGTGGGAAAAGATCAATGAAAAAGCTCCTGTTAGAGATAACCAGCCAAACCCTCAAATCAGAAACCGAAACCAAAACTTTAGGAGGGAACAGCCCCAAAACAGACCAAGGGACAATGACCAAAAGATCAGGCCACCATTCAATGAAAACTATGTGGAAGAAGATGATAGGGACTCAGAACCTCTTGATGAACATCATTTAAACCTCATAGGGTCTGACAATGAAGGTGAGGTGTACCTCACCGAAGAAGAACAAGCCTTCTTTTCGCCTGATCAAGATGAGACCAATTATGAGGATCCTGATGACCCTGCCATAGAGTTTCAAAATGCTATTGAAGAAGCCCACAGGCAATATGACCTTAGAAGCAAAAGAAACCAAGATAATGTCAAGAGAGGTAACTCTGATACTGCTAAAGCTCCAGATACCGTCCTCAAAAAGGCACCAAGCAGTGACAAAATCAAGGTTGAAAAGGCTGATCAAAGCCAAGCTAAAGTTACCCAAACTAGTCCTATCACATATACTCCTGATACTTCCACAAAGGTCACCAAGACAGCTATGGCAAACAAAATCCCTAAACAAAGCCAACAAGCTCAGAACATAGACAAGATCTCAGCTGAAAAAGCTGAAACAAACATATCTAAACTTCAAATGCCTTTTAGCTTTGAAGGCGAAATCGCTAAAATCAAAATCACCATGCCTCTTACTGAACTCATTGCCCAAAACTCTTATAAATCCCAAGTACTAAAGGTATTAAATCTAGGAAATGATGCAAACACTGTTAATCTCACTGATGACATTCCTGAAGTATTGTTTGGTCCAAAGGTAGAGGGAAAATTTCAAGAAGGAGCTACTCTTCCATTTTACATTAGCCTAAACATTCACGACCAAATCCTCCACAATGCCATGCTAGACTCTGGCGCATCTCATAATCTTATGCCGAAGGTAGTAATGGAAAGATTAGGCTTGGAAATCACAAGACCATACAAAGACTTGTATTCATTTGATTCAAGCAGAGTCCAATGCCTGGGTTTGATCAAAGACCTTTGCTTTAGTCTGTCCCAAATACCCGCGAAACATCTAATCATGGATATAGTAGTGGCAGACATTCCTCCCAAGTATGGGATGCTTCTATCTAGATCTTGGGGAGCCAAACTCCAAGGGAATATTCAACTGGACATGTCATATGCCACCATCCCTGTGTTTGGTCAGAATAGGATACTCTACCGTGAATCCCACATGAAATACATGATTAGCAGCCAAGATAGGCCAGATAACATTCCAATGTGTTCCTTGCACTCCGACTTAAACTCTTTCATCATGCATATTGATGTAAACTTGGAAGAAGAATCAGAGGAAGCTGATATAGACTTAGATCCACCACATCAGTTATCCTTGGTGCCTTATGATGAGCTGGACGCTCAAAACTACCATGATCATGAACAACCGTGTCTTGAGGAAAGTAAGTTTCCCCTCTCCAAAGTGGGGTTAGAGCAAGAAGCACAAACTCTCATGTACTATCAAGCAAATTGCTCTAGCTTTAATCAAACGCCAGCAGTAACTTGTGGAAATTTATTCCGGGTAAAAGCTTTAGAAGACCTTCACATCATAAACCTATTTGGAACCCGGGAGAAAGAGAGTTTAATGTTTCTACCATACCTCAAGGATTTACCATCACGTGACCCTCCTACTGCAAATAAAACTTTGACTATAACCTCAGTAGCTCAACATCTTGAGAAAATGCCAAATAAACTTTTTATGAGCAAGGATGACAGTTATAATCCCGGCATACCTGAGCTACTGAAATTGGCTCATATTTTGTCTTTTCATGAAGAACTTAGAAAGGCTAAAATCAGGAATCTCATGCAAAATACTAGTTTCTACAGGAAAAGCAAGGGAAAACATTGTATCACTACCTTTTCCCCAAAGAACAACTTTAACAGAAACAAACACAGCAAACTGAAACAAACTGAAATGATCAAGGAGAAAAATAATGGCCATAGAATCTGCTTTGATTTTAGAAATAATACTGCATCTCCATATAACAAAAATCATGTTTTTTCTACTCAAGATCATGATTCACCAATTGAAAATGTTTCTAATCATGTATTCTTGCAAGATCATCTTTCAGATCATAATCATCAGATTCCTTTGCAAAGTAAACAACTTAAAGATTTTTTCCAGTTTGCGGGAGGTAAATCTGATTTCAAGTTCAAAATTGCTAAACCACCCAATATCAGAAATCTGTTCATAAAGGCCATGTTCCCAGTTTTAAATTTCTGTGTTGTTGCATACCTTGATGATGTCACTATCTATTTCAAGAATTATCAAGAGTACATACATTACCTGAAGAAAGCATACAGTGAGGAAAGGAGTGGAAATCAGATATTCAGAGAGGTACAGAGGGAGGATACTGGGCTGTTTAGAGATTCTTGCATGAATCCCTATGTCATGTTAGAGAGAGAAAATTTCCCCAATTTTTCTTTTCAGGAGTTAAGTGGGCCAAGGGTGAGAGGAGATCCTTACGAGGATAAGATGCTGAAATTCCGTCATTTCCAAGATTTTTGAGTTTGAAACACTTTCAGTCATTGTACATACCATTGTTTGAAATATTGAAAAAATAGAAAAAGTCAAAAATAGTAAAAGATAGGAAAGTCAAAAACAGTAAAAAGCAGAAAAGAGGGCAAGTGAAGATAGAACAAAGGCCCCATGTTCCAAAAAAATAGTCTTTCGGAAAGCGAGCAAGTCTAAATGCCGCTACTAGTACTTCAATGTCTTGTTCAACTATCTAGCCTAATCATAGCTGAGCATGTTTAAATTTATTTGCTGATAAGTTAGTGAGTGTCAAGATAGTCAACATTGTGTAAGATTGACTTATCACAGAACTTAGATTAGGGAGAGATTCTGGTTCCACATGCCTAAAACAGAACCAAAGAGAGAAGCGAGGGATGAAAAACACATTGTACATCTTAGCCCCGCTTGTCTATTTTCCTTTTTTTGCAGAATAACATTTGTGTGCAGCTTGTCTTTTATGCCGCAAATGCATGACAAATCAAACTGCCTAATCCTGATTTGATCATTTTTTCAATTTCATGTTGTAGATTAGAAAATGAAATCCTGTCAAAATGCTTAATCTTGACAGTCGATCTAGTTTTAGGTAGAGAAATGAAGGAGTTCATCAACTTAATCTGAACTCCCGGCAGATATAAGAGTAGAAGTAGATAGTTTCATTTTGCAAAAAGAAAAATATGCATTGTCAAAAGGCTGCTAGTTCAAATGCGACAAACAGAAGAAAAAATGCTAGGAAAGATAGTGGGGTAGGTAGAAGTATCATTGATGTTAAACATGCTGACACTTTTCAGAAATAACATCAAGAGAAGGTTAAATTTTGCGCCAATGGATAAGGCACTGGTCTTCATAAATCCAAAAATCTGAATTCTGGACACCTCCTGACGAGGAGCTGCCCTCCCCAAATGGAGCCACCGTTAGCCATCAGTATTTTTTGCATGTTAGTGATGACTATATCTTCAGCTGAGTTTTCTAGAAACTGATTTCCTTATGTCAATATGTCATCCAGAAAACCCTCCCAAAACTTTTTTTCGCCTTTCTACCTATTCAGTACACCCCTGGCAACATCAAAAAACTCCATATCACAATCCTATCTAACCTCAGCCTTATTAGTCTGCCCATCAGCTTTAAAAGGAAAATCCACATCTGTTTCAAAGGTCTCCCCTATGTTAGGAAGTGGCGTTTAGGACATTTCACCTTTGGCAATCATCAAAAAGCCAAAAAGGCCCTCATCTGCAGCAGACCTACCATGACTGATCCCTTAATTTGCAAATGAATTTGACAAACAGCCTTAAGTCACGCCACTCACACCCCCTAGATCTCAGCACTGCATAAAGCCCAATCTCAAGCTGACTAGTAGGTTTTTCATTGTGTTCTATGGTTCTACAAAGACAGGAAATATATTTCATCTCATGGAGTAAGTGTTTGAGTTTACAGTTAGAGAAACAGCTGCTTCTAAATGTATTTTGAGCCTGAGATGAAGCTTGAAAACAAAAGGCTCTCAATCAGGACCTTACAGCTCTTTTCAGTATGAAAATCACAGTAAGAAAGGGTCACCACTGTCTCAGCAAAATGGTAAATTGTCAAGGCCCAGAACCTCCTTCATTTACAAGCAGAGGGTTAGGGCGCCTCCTTCATCCATAAGCAGAGGGCGCAAGCCAGAGTTGACTCAGAAGGCTGCAAAAGTCCAGGTTTGCCCTGACTGAAACAATGAAACAATATCTTCAGGTTTCATGAATGTAATTGCTGACCATAACAGGATTGTAGTGGAAGTATGATAAGCTCAAAGGAAAGGGGAGTTTAGCCTGATAAAGGAGATCATCTGAAACTTTCAAGTCAGGTGAATGGTTGAAACTCTAGAAGGCCTGTCATCAGTGAACTTTCCAAAGCACAAGGACCCTGTCTATCCAAAAGATCAAACATAACAGATGATAAACAAATGTCATTACACAGGCAGGAGAAAGTTCTTGGTTTTTCAAGAAAGCAATGACCTTCATAGTCACAAAGAGCTTTGTCAATATAACAGGTCATGAGATGAAAAAGCCAAGTGACAAATATCTCAGCAACCTTAGAACAGTGTCACTGTGGCTAGGTTTTCTTCAAAAAACACAGTGATGCTTGCAAATAGTGATGCCTAGATTGATGTTGTTCAAATGATTTACTTAACACCACATTCAGAGAAAGGTTGTGTTTGACATAGTGGTAAAAGGGGGCTTCTGATACTTTACCTGATGAAAGGCCTCCTCCATATATGAGCAGAGGGCCAAAAATCATTGCAGGCTGTTGAAAACTAGTAAGTCCAAAAGTGCAGGGAAAAGACTCAAAGAAATTGAATGAAGGAAAGTGTTACTGTCTATGATATTAATGTATTGATCTCCCTCTTCAAAAAAGCTACCTATCAACAGTCCATCCAGTAGAAAAGAGAAAATGTTGAACATACTGTATGCTTTGAATGCCAAAGGAGCAGTTAACTTAAAAAGGGTTAAAGACATTCCATGACCACTTATCCAGAAATCAAAGGAAATCCTTCTGAGCAAACAAAGAAGTCTAGGGTGAAAGGATGCAACCTAAAAGTGTATTTACAGTCCATAGAGAAACCTGTGAAACACCTAGAAGCAGCAATCTATCATTGGGAAAGTAAAACAATGACCAAGGATGAGTCATAAAATGCATAAGGACAGGTATGCAATAGAAAAAGAGACAATTTGAGCATATGTGTGCCACTGATATCAAAAAGAAGTTTTTTCTCCTTGAGGAAAGGGTCAAGCAACAAAACAATATCATATGTCAAAAGTCCAAAAGAGGTGCCTTTCAAGAAGAGGTGTTTACAACTTTTCCAACATTTTTAGTGCATTATGAAATAGCCATTCTTTGCTAGCAATCACCAAGAGAGGGAGGCAGTGAACATATGTCCAGTCATGAAATGTTGCTATTGACAAAAAGGGGTTTAATATGCTGATCAGAATAGAATAAAGACTGTGTGCCAAAAAGCCCTGTTTTCATATTTTACAAGTTTGTCTTTTCAAATAAGGAGGCAAACTGGTATATGATCTGATGATTAGGCAGATTTGTTTTTGAGGAACTATCACTGTTTATATTCCCTAAAACAGACACAATGGCCATTATCCTAAAAGACAGTTTCAGCACAAAGATACAGTATAGCAAAAGCAGTGACAGGGATGTGGCGCAGTGAGTTGTCAAACATAAAATTATAATAAAAATGACCCTTTTTGGAGAACAGTGCAAGTCATAAAAGATGCAGCTACTGGTACCTACACCATTAGACACAGTGGCAAACATAGCCCCAAGATTATGAAGACTTGTTTTAGGGTCCAAAGGTTAGTAATGAGGGAACCACCTAAGAAACAAAGTTGGAAGTTCTCTACCTCACACTTGTGCTAAGATCCGCGATATACATATGATCAAAGGATTGGCGAATCTCCAAAGCCAGTTTTGAATGAACCGAGGTTAAAAAATCAAAGGGTATTAAAACAAGAAACTCCGCATGAGAAACTAAACCACGGCTTTATTTTACCTTTTAAAAATAGAGTGACCGTTGATATTGTTTTGTTTTGAAAAACGATATAAGTTTGAAATATAGGAGTGGAAATTCACTGTCAAAAAGGGCTAGAGTCAGAATCCTTTCGCATCCAGCATCAAACAAGCGAAAAAATTGGGCGAAATTTCCGAAATTTTTCATTTAACAATCGGCGCGACGGGCCTGGAAAGTGGCGCGACGTGCCTGGGCGTCGTTTTGCAAAGGCCTTCAACGACGTGCCTGGGCGTCGTTTTGCAAAGGGCTTCAACGTCGGCGCGACGTGCCTGTAGGCGGGCGCGACGTGCCTGTAGGTGGCCGCCCGACAGCACGACAACTCCACCCGACACCTTTCTCCGGCGCGACGGGTTTTGCTCCTAAGGTTGTCGCGCCCATTTCGAAGAGTTCCATTGCAATTTTAGCTCCCTCCAAGGGATTTCTTCTCAAAAAATCACAAGGTACTCTATCTCCTACCTTAAAAAACTCTAAAAATCAAGTTTAAAGCCTGTAGACCTCGGTTTGAAGCTATACATAGTTAAAAGGGCAAAATTTGTTGATAAGAAGCTGGAGGCAGGGGTATAAAGAGGTTAGTTGATGGCAAAGTTGTCAGAAACAGAGGGGCAGATATTTTGTTGGTATATTTCTCTAACTTCACAAGCAAAGGTGTCTTACCTAAACCATCGTCCGTTGATTTCCACCTCTAAACTAGGTCCGGTTTCTTTCTTGCACTATATTTCATCATTCCGAAGATCTGCTAACAAAGAAATTCTGAGAGTAAAGGGGACCGTTTTTCTGAAAGACAGAGGCTATTGGTGTTTGAAATCTAACATCATAGATAGGAGCAGAAATGCATTGATAGATATTGTGAAAACACAAGCAAAGGTGTCCCTCACAAAGTACTGTGCACTGTTTTTACAATCTAAATTAAGACTGCCTTTTGTCATTACAATACATTGTATCACTCTGAAACCTTGTTGACAGAAGAATTCTGAGGTTGAAGCAAAGCCTTTTTCTGAAAAACAGAATTTTTAGTATTTGAAAGTTAATACTGAAAACAGAGGTAGAGTGGGTGGACCGTTTAAACTCACAGAGCAGAGAATTTGTTTCCTAAAACCACTGTCACACTTATTTTACACCTAAACTAAGCCTGCCTTTTCATTACACTACATGATATCATTCTGAAAATTGTTGGACAGAGTTTTCTGAAGGTGAAACAGGGTATTTTGTTGATGATTGAGCATTTGTAGATGATTAGGCATTTATTGATGATCAAGTAAACAACAAGGGCAGAGTTATAAAGGCAGTGATTGACTTCTCAAAAAGTCACAAGTGAAAGGTTCTTCTCTTAACACAGTGGGCTATTTTTCACCTAACCACAGGGTCTCTTTCTTTTCCCACTGTGTGGTCTCCACAGAAGTCTGCTGACAGGGGCATGTTTCAAGGTAAATGACCTAAAAGAGCAGGGTTATAATTTTCGAAGGTTGGTTTCAAAGACAAAAATACAAGTGCAAGCAGGCCTCTAAGCAAAATCACAAGAGGGGGATTTGTTCAAGACTGTGCACAAAGAATCTACAAAGCAGTTCTTACACATAGTGCCATTGTTAAGAAGGATACATAGCTGAAGTGCATCCAAATTTGAAGAACTGTTGTTAATAAGTGTTGAGGGGGGCTTATTCAAGGAAGCATTGTTACATTTCATCCAGATCACAATGTCCATATCTGTCCAAGCAGTTTGGTGGCCTGTCTCAATCCAGCAGAGCATTCCTCATATAGTGAAGGCAGTTTACCTCTTCCAAGGTTTATTTCAAAGACAGAATGCCTCCCAAACGAGATCACAAAGGCGGACAACATAAGAGATATGAGCCTATCTCCATAGAAGAAATCAATGCTCATCCCTCAGTACTTTTCAATTTCCATGAGGTAGGCTGTCTTGATTTCTGTCAGAGGATAGAGGAAGTCAAGATTTTTTCGCCACTTACACATTTGTGCGCTTTGAGGTTCAAGGACAAACACTTCCAGCTTGCAGGTCTTGACTTCAAAATCTCTCCAAGGTATGTATCCAAAGCTACCAAGATCCTGTATCATGGTGAAAAGTGGTTTAAACAAGCGCATCTTGATTTGGAGGACTATAAACCTTTCATCAAGCCGGAACATAGGGAGACCATCACTGCTATTTTTCCTTTCTCCTATCTTCTTGACAGTTATGCTCCACTGATGAAGGCCATAATGAGATACTTCACTTGTGAAGGGAGGTTTAGCCAAATCTTTGCCTATCATGTTCGCTTGTTGATGCATTTTACCAGGAGCAGACACTTAAACCTCCCATACTTTTTGTCCAAAAGCATAGAGAAAATGGCAGCTACTGTCCAAAAGAAAGCTCCACTTCAGCAAATCCCTTCTCTCTTTCATCATTCCTTGATCAAAATCATCTTCTTACACCAGCTGGAGAAGAAAGAAGTTTCATGGGATTTATTCATTAGCCATGCCGATTTCGCCACTGTCCCTCCTGTTCATGTGTCTCCTACTCAGCCTGTCCATCGCCCAGTGCCTTTATCTAGTAGGCCTACCCCTAAAAAACTCAAGATGACCACTGGGCAGCCAAGTAAACAAGGAGAAGAAGAGGGCATTGAGCCACAGGGAGAAAAGGAGGTTGATGAGCAGCAGCAACCAGATTTTGAGGGACAGCAGCAGTTGGATATCATTGGACAGCAGCTAGAGGTTGATGAACAACATCAAATTCAGGAAGAGGGACAGCAGCTAAAGGTTGATGAACAACATCAAATTCAGGAGGAGGGACAACAGCTAGAGGTTGAGGAACAGCAGCAGACAGAGGTTGAAGAGCAGCAGGTTGAGCAAGCAATTGAAACATCTTTTGAGCCACAAGCTGGACAGGATGTTGGGGAAGGACATCAAGCTGAAGCTGCCTCCTCAATGGTGACCAAAACTGCCCCTAAGAAGGGGAAATTGCCCAAAAGGACAACTCCTAGCTTACCAAGGAGAAAGAGCGCTAGATTGGCCTTCAAAGGCAAAAGTACAGTTAGAGAAAGCGCCAAGCATGGAGGTAAATCAACTGTCATCCCTATCCCGAGCGATGATAGCGACAATGAGGCACGCATCCTTGAAAATCTCCTCATTCACAAAGAAGGTCAAATTGAGGTGTTACAAGAAGATCTCCAAAGGGCAAGGAACTTAAATCATTTCTTGGAGGTTGAGAACAAACAAATGAAATTTCATGCAGCCATTCATGAGGCAAGGGCCATCAAGTACAAAAAGGAAGCAGAAAGGGCGCAAGTAAGAATTGAAGAGCTTATTGGCGAATTTGATGATGAAGAAGAGGAGGACCAGCCTAGGCGAAAGAGGCCTAGAACCATCGGGCTTAGGAGAGCCTTGGAGAAACAGAAGGCTGAAGAACAAGCTCAATTCGAAGCTTTTCCTATCACTACCCTCTTTGAGCGGGAAATTGAGGAAAACAAGGAAGCTTGGCTTGAGAGGGCTAACCAGCATTTGGAGACCAAGCTTGAGAAGGCAAACATGGATCTTGAGCTACAGAGAAAGAGAACTCTTCACTTTCAGAAGCTAAACCAATTCGCCAGGCGCAAATTGAAGGTGGCACAAGAAAAATTGAAGAAATTGAAGGAGAGGCGCCTAGCACGGAAAGAGGCAAAAAGCATATCAGCCCTCGATATTCTAGCTTCAGCTTCGGAACATGTCTCTATGGACCCTTAAGGGTCATCCATGCCAATTTTGGGCCTGTTTCGAAAACTTTTTGTTTTTTGGCATTTTTGGGGTTTTCGCCAAAAACTCATAAATGCGCCATTTCAGTTTGATGAGCCGTCAAGGGAGGAGGGTGATACCAATGGATTCCATAATTTCATGAGCAGATCTCCAGCGATTTTCAGGGTATTTGAAGATCATTCTCCCCTCCAAATTGGCGAAAAACAGCCTCATTTTGCACATTCTGCCCGCCATATCAGCAGCCTGCTATTTTCTGGGTTTTTGCACACAGGTACAGTTTTGAGGGACTTTCAGAGATCAGATTGAGATGATTCCACTTGCATTGGAAAGCAGACACAGATAGCTTTCCAACGAGCCATCATGAGCTTCATTTCGACATCGGGAAGGCTTCCATTTGCATCCAGCAAGTCAGGGGACCTTTTTCAGGCATAAATATGAAATATTTTTGAAATTTTTGAACTCCAAAAATCTGCTTTTCCCAAATGTGCGTTAGGCTATTTTTATCATGGGAAAATCATGTAAAGTCAATATAATTTCCGTTTTTAGCAGTTTTTTAGATATTTTATTAGATATTTTGTGCCTTGGGCTTTGCAAAGCCTCAAGGACAAGTTTAGATATTTTGACTTGGCCAATGGGATAGCTAGTTGCTCCATGAGGTTTTCCTCATTCTAGCCTATTTATCCCATGATTCTCATTGTAAATCAGAGGCTGAACTTGAGAGAAGAATTAATGCATTGGTCATATGAGCTTTGAAGAATACACTTGAGTTATGATGTTTGGATTGCCTCTTGGATGCTTTTGAGGAATGTTGAAGGCTTGTCGATGGATTCCTTGACATGGTAGAATGGTATAGTGCTTCTTAATGTTGTTTTGTCTTCTAGTTTTCACTCATATTTCATTTTTCTTGCTGCTATAGATCAGTAAAGATTGATTTTGAGACATGCCCATGGAGGCACCCCAAAATCCCTGAATCTTCATAGCTTGATGTTTTCTTCTCCTTTAGTTATGCTAAAGAATTCTTAGCTGCTCTTTAGTAACCTAAGGTATTGTTGCTAAGTTTTATTCATCAGTTCCATGTATGTTGAGTAGGATGTATGGTTTTCCCTACCTACCTATCAGCGGCCCATAGTTCTGTCCATAAAATTTTCTCTTTGACTGATTTGTTGATCATTTTGTTGAACCAAGGAGGCCTAGTCCCGACCTAGCCCTTTGCCTAAAACTATGAAAACTTATTTGTCCAAGTGCCCAATGACTTAGAGACTATGTTTAGGCGTTCCGACATAGTTTATGAGTTGTTAGTTTGTCTCATGTGTTTTCCCCAAAGTCTGATAGCCTTTTCCCGAAGTTAGAGGGTCATATAACCTATGTATGGCCGGAATGTTTGATTTCTATGTAGGTTGATTAGCTTATAGTATTCCTAGCATGATTAATGGCTTGCTATTACATGTTTATGTCCGTTTATTAACTAGTTTTCACTAAACTTGTTCACCAATCTCATTATCCATTTAATCCATTTTTCCTAGATCTCTTTGGCCTGTGAATCAGTAACGGCCCTGCCAGCCTTTTTACATCATCACTTCATAGCTTCCTGATCCGTTTGACCCCACAGCCCACGCATTCACATCTTGTCATCCAAATATGTATTTGATCGGGCCATCCCTCACAAACTTAAAAACTAAAACCAAAAAACACTTCATAACTAGCCTAATATCGTAACACGTGCAAACACACCGACACTCCTGTACCATAGAGAGCCCCTCCAGTCCAGGAAGGCTAGGTCCTGGGCTCCAAAGCTTGGTTTGATGTTACATCGTCATTTGGTTAGCCAATCGCCAATCACGGACCCTAACATGCCTCACTAGACTCGTTATTAAAGACCAATCGCATCGACCTCCATGGCTACAAGGAAGGGCCGGCCCTACGACTCCGATTGCGATAGTGCCCGGGGGGCTTAAACGCTTGGTCTCGGGTGCGGGTCACGTTGAGGAAAATGTGCAGGGGCTTGGAAAAAAGGGGCTAGGGCCTGATCATATGGGAATCATGGAATTTGCGGCCTTTTATAATGCGGTTTAGAGGCAGGAGACGACATTGATAGGTAGAAAAAGCATTTTTGAGGCTGGAAGAGGGGATTTGAGAGGTTTAAGCTAGATTGCATACGAAAATTTTAATAGGGAGCTGATTATGATCAACATTGGCTCCACCTGGGGATGGCACGTTCATCCCTGAGCATGACGAGAACTTCGCAGACCTTTTTATCATCATGTGTGCAGATTCTGCTCTTCAGCACCTTCATTTTTTACTTTATAATTCATCACAACACCCACCTTATTCAAACTAAAACAAAAAGGAAACTATCATACAATATAATACATCAGGTTGCCTGGCCTGAATCAGAACTGAAATTAGGGCTTGAGGAATTGACCATTTACAGGGGCATCCAACAAGTCGCCCTGTAAATTCTCCAACTTGAAAGTATTATTGCCCCCCTGTTCCACAATTTTGAAAGGACCAAACCAGAGCTGGTCAAATTTTCCATGTTTACCTTTCTCAGCTCTCTGGATATCCCACCTGAGCACCAAATCACCAATCTGCAGCTTCCTATCTTTTGCGTGCTGATAAAAAATGTGTTTCATTTTCTCTTGATATTCTATCAATCTCTGATTCACCTGGCCCCGTGTTTCTTCTAATTCCACCAATTGATTGATTCTCCTGATCATATCATCAGGTTCTTCCTAACTTTCTTGCATGAAGCGGGCCACTGGTAAAGCCAGTTGTATGGGAAAAACTGCTGCTCGTCCATATACCAATTCATAGGGAGATCTCCCGGTTGCTCTCTTGCTGGTGATTCTATTAGCCCATAGAGAAAATTTCAATTGGGAATCCCAATTCTTCTGATTCTCATTGATAGTCTTCTTCAAGGCCCTCACCAGAGTTTTATTTGAAGACTCTGCCAAGCCATTTCCTTGTGGATAGTAAGTTGTAGAGTGACTCAGTATGATATTGTATTGCTGGCAGAAATTCATAAATTTTGCAGACTTGAAGGCCTGTGCATTATCAGTCATTATCCTAGCAGGACAGCCAAACCTGGATATGATGTTTTCCTCCATGAACTTTATGATCACAGTATCTGTAGCATTCCTTGCAGGTATGGCTTCCACCCATTTAGTGAAATAATCCGTGGCTGTCAATATCCATTTATGTTGTCCACTTGACGGAGGATGTATCTCACCTATAAAATCAATACCCCATTGTTTGAATGGTTCATCCACATGCACTGGAATCAGGGGAAATGGTGATGATTTCTGTCTCTTAGCAAATTTCTGACATTTATCACATGCTCTTACCCTGGCAAAAACATCTCCAAAAAGCTTTGGCCAATAGAAACCAGCTTTTAGAATTTTATGGGCTGTGGCCCTCCAGCTGTAGTGACCTCCACAGATCCCTTCATGAAATTCTTCTATAATACTCTTGACTTCATTCTCTGTGAGACAGAGGAGTAAGATGCCTGAGGGATCTCGCCAGTATAGCCAGCCATTGGTGACTATATACTTCTGTGATTTCAATCGTAATGCTCTGTATTTAGCTTTATCATAGCTTGGAGGGCAACTGAGTGTGAAGAGATATTCTACTATCTCTTTGTACCATTGACTGGTGAGGTACTTTATATGTGTTTCTGGGGTAGCTACCCAAATTCCATGTCATTCTTCTTTCTCCTCAGATTCCTCACCTGCTATAATGGAAAAATTTATGCCCAGGGCTTGATAGTTTGATTCTGATAACATCTTGGTGAGCCCCTGTCCTTTAATTAGCTTAGTAGGGTGGATGTCCAGGTCATATTCCTGTATTTTAGCAATCCACTTGCCCCTTTTTCCTTCACTATCCCCCTGAATAAGGATATATTTTACAGCAGCTGTAAGCACAAATGCAGTGAAGTGGGACTGTAAGATATATACACAGAATGCTTTGAGGGATTTCACTAGGGCGTATGCTTGATTTTCCAATATGTTGTATTTTAATTCTGCATCACGGAGCACCTGACTGAAAAAGGCAATAGGCTGCTCATACCCTTCCTCATTTTTCTGCAATAAAACTCCTGCTATTGTATGAGGTGATGCAAAAGAAAAAATCATGAAAGGTTTATCATAATCTGGTCCAGCTAGCACAGGAGCTTCTGCAAAAGCATTTTTTATCCTGGTAAATGCCTCTCGTGATTCCTGGGACCACTTTACCTCATTATTCTTCTTCAGCATGTCTGTTATATGCTTAACAATCTCAACATAGTTAGGGATAAACCTTCTTAGAAAATTGATATGCCCCAGGAATACTTGTACCTCTTTCTTATTTCTGGGAAAAGAAATACTATTTATAACCTCTACCCTCTTAGGATCTATCTTCACCCCATCTTTGGTCACAATATGGCCCAAAATCTTTCCCTCTTCTAATGCAAATAAAGACTTTTGAGGATTCAGAGAGAGACTATACCTTCTGCATTTCTCAAAAGTTCTGCGCAGATGCTCAATGTGATCAGTATCATCCTTTGAAAATACAGTGATATCATCGAGGTAGACCACCAAGAATTTATCCTGCTCCCCAACAAAAGCAATGTCCATTGCCCTCTGAAAAGTGGCCCCTGCATTAATCAATCCAAAAGGCATCCTGGCATACATAAATGTACCCCATGGTGTGGTGAAAGCAGTCTTCTTTTGATCCTCTGGAAGTATGGCCACCTGGTTATAACCAGAGAATCCATCCATCATTGACATTCTGGTAGCTCCAACTACTTTCTGCAGGATATGATCCATTTTAGGAAGTGGATAGTTATCCTTTAAGGATGCTCTGTTTAAATTCCTAAAATCCACACACAGCCTTATTTCTCCATTCTTCTTGCGTACAGGGACAAGGTTTGCCACCCATTCAGAGTACCTTAGTGGTACAATTATTTTGGCCTTCAGGAGCTTCTTAATTTCTTTCTCGATAGAAGGCAGCAGCAGGGGATTTATTTGTCTGAGCTTCTGCTTATGGGGCTTTGCATATGTCTTCAGTGGAATTTTGTGTTGCATAATATTGATATAAAAAATTTTCAAGTCCTGATAGGACCATGCAAACACATCTTTGTAAGACTGGAATAGCTTCTGATATAGCTTTTTGTATTCTCTAGGGGTTTTCTTGGACAATTTGACAATTTTGGGGTTAGCCTTCGTACCCAAATTCAGGTCTTCAACCTGATTTTCTTCTACCTCTTTGCTTGGCTGCAATGAGACATCATTCTTGTCAAATAATTTTTCTAGAGGCACCAGCCCTCTAGGTATTATGTTTCCCTTCAGCTGTAACACTTTATTACCTGCCACTTTTTCCTCCCAATTTCTCTCTGAAATGTTTTCAGATTCTACCTCTTTTTCATCATCATTCTCCATATTGGAGAATTCTCCTACTATTTCCAGGAATCTCTTCATCTGTTCTTCATCCTCAAATACCTGCCAGTGTTTGATGTTATCTGGGATTGAAGGTTGATAACGCACCTCGACTTCATATCTTAAAAGAGGGTTCTGAGGTGGTCGAAATGTACTAGCAGCCACAGCAAGGGAATCAGCCATTCTATTCTGCTCTCGGGGCATGAACTGGATATTGAATGCCAAAAATAAATTCTCTATCATGTCCCAAACTTCATTCCTATAAGCCTTTATTCTAGGATGTTTGGTCTGACACTGATTCCTGACTTGTCTGACTACTAGCTTTGAATCACCCAGAACTTTTAAGCCTTGTATACCCATATTCTTGGCTATCTACAATCCTAACAGAAGTGCTTCGTATTCAGCCACATTGTTGGTGGCTTCATATTCTAACTTGAAGGACAATGGAACCCACCTTCCTGTAGGAGAAATCAATAAAATTCCCGCTCCATTACCTTCTTTTGAATTTTCTCCATCAAAATGGAGTGTCCAGATTCCTGCTTCCATGGTCTCTGAGGGCTGCTCAGTCTTGATCTGGAAGAAGGATGGTTCATGAGCGTAATCTTGATCTTCTTCCAGCATCAAGCATGAAAAATCTCCTTCCTTGTTGTAAACTGGTGAATTTACGGAATTGTCAGCCTTTTTCACCATCTTGACAAACTTAGTCTCCCTGTATAACCTCCTCTCTTGGCCGCCAAAAACTGGGATAGTGGCATATGTTAAATCCATTTTAATTGATCCACCAATTTTTGTTCCCCAGGACCTTGACAGCAACATGCCAAAACGAGCTGGGATGTCAGCCACCATGATGTCCATTACCACACTTTTTGCTGGGATTTGGGCTAAATTGACCACTAAATCCTTGATCATCCCCAAGCATTTAACTCTTTTGGAATCAAATGAGTAGAGGTCTTTGTATGGACATGTGATTTGTAAACCTAGTTGTTCCATGACTGATAGAGGCATAAGATTGTGGGAAGCTCCAGAATCTAGCATACAGTTATGTAATAGTAGGTCATGGATTACCAGAGACACATAGAAGGGAGGAGTAGAGGGATCTATCTCCTCAACATGTGGGCCAAAAAATACCATGGGTCTCTCTTCTTGAAGGTTGAGACTATCTGGGATGATTGGTGCTTCTGGAGGGAGCATAAAAGATGTGACTTGAGTTTGATATGCTGGCTGTTTTAACAGTTCAGTCAAGGGGACTGGGATTTTGACTTTTTCTAGTTCTTTTTGCAGACTGAAAGCAGGAGGAGATTTTTCTATCATAACCTCTTTTGACTCTTTATTTTCAACTGGGGGTTGGGCTTCTTTTGATACAGATTTGGTACAAGAAGAAGTGACTACTTTTGAAGAAGAAGGGATTTGATCATCAGACTGCAGAGGTTTATTAAGAGGTTGCTTACCTTTGCCTGCAACTTTCTGCATGGTAGACTCCTTTTGAGCAGGTGCTTCCTCCTGGGGTAGTTATTCTCCTTTCTCTTCGGTACGAGTCCTCTTCCTAGAAGATTTGAGATCATATCTTCTATTGAAATGAGATTGCATGAAATCATCAAATTGTTTACAATAATGATCAAAATCTGCTTGATCTTCGTATCTGATCTTTTCTTCGTCTTGCAATGAACACCCATCTTCATCATTCCCTTGCAAAGGGCATTATTCTCCATCATTATTTGAAAAGGAAAGATTTGCATCCTCCAGCCTATAAGCAGTATCTTCAGTGGAGTCATCTACTGGACCTTCCAGGTACAATGGGGGTGGCACCTGATCCTGTTGCTCCTTTGCTTCCCTTGGAAATATTTGCAAGGGTGGTTTCCTATACTGAGGATTGTATCCTCTGTTTGGAGCATTCTGAAAATTTCTGAAGGTTGAATTCTTGGCTTCCAGTTCCAACTTGACCATTTTCTTAATTAATTTTCTCATTTCTTCCATTTTGTCTGAGTCTCTGTCCTGACTAGAAGTAGACACCTCTTCCTTGCCCCTTCTTCTGCTATCTTGTTCTGATCTTCCTTTTGACTTTCCAATGGAGGCAAAGTTTGCTTCCAACTCTAGTGCATTTGCCTGAGCATCATCTAGAGTAGCAGGCTTTCTTTCTCTGAGGGAGAAACCAAATTCTGAATCAAAGGCTGCAACAAAGACTACTTTAGCAGCGGTTTGATGGGGTTTCATATCAGTAGGGAGGCTTAGATATAATATATTAAATCTCTTGATAAATTATGACACTCCATTGTGTCTTTTCTTTAGTGTATTGAACTCAATAAGAGAATTTCCATGATCTTTCTTCTCTCCCCATTTCCTGAGGAAAGTATCTTCCATATTATCCCAAGTGGTAATAGAACGGCCAGCCAATGTTTTAAACCATTTCCGAGCTTCACCATCTAGAGATTGCACAAACAGTCTTAAGACCACGTCCAGATGTTCAACATTAAAGTTCTCTGTGAAGGAGCAAAAAGTCTCAAGGTGTTTCTGGGCATCGATTTCATTTTCTCCATTGAATCTGGGCAAGACCTTCAGATAATCTTGGGGCATATCATTCAGCACTTGGGGTAATGCCAGGGGAGCATATTTATTCATCAAGAAAGCAGGAACATTAGCCATTGGAGGAGGAGAAGGGAAGTGGAGTATGAATAATAATAGGAATATACTCGACTGCGGCTTGAGGGGTTGAGGGGAACAAAGGTCTATTAACAATAGATACTTCAGTTACTTCCTTGACCTCTTCAACCTCAGGAGTAGGGTGAAGACTGTTTTTATTTCTGATACCCTCTCAGGGTGGACTATCTGAGTAATAATAATTGGTATCTCCCACAATGGAGTCGGGAAATTGCAACTGAGAATATTGAGAGGAGGAGGAAGGAAACTATTCTACAGGTACTTTAGGAATTTTGGAACGGGCTGATTTTCTTTCCCTCTAATTTCTTCTATGTATAATTTGTTCAGGGTCAGACACAGAAAGTGTCTTTGGTTTAGACGAATCTGACCTCAGGTGTGGCTTACGGGGAGCCAGGACTACAAATAGATTTATCGAATAACAACTGTGGAGTCGCCAAGGTGAGGGATATACAACTCTCAACTCTATGTGCTAACCTACTTAGAGAGTGAATATGATTTTTTCGAGGCCCAGGGATTCTGATTTTCTTAAATTCGGTCCCCGGCAACGGCGCCAGAAATATGTTGTAGCTCCTAGAGACAGCCTAGAGTAGTGATAGACCAGTGCCTAGGACATCTTAGCATAACAAGGAGCATATAATATGGTGTGTGAAGTTGTCAGCTTCAGCTCACATGCTATCTCCTGTAAATAGGGAAATGAAATAGAATGGGACCAAACTCTCAGAAACTACATGTGAAAGGAGATACTGCAGGCTAGATGCAACCTCGAAGCAAAAGCAATTGCATAATTTAAAGATAGTTTATCAAGAAAGCTGGCCGATTCGTAAATACTACGTATAAAAAATTATCGAAGGTGTATATAGTGAAAGAACAATGAGAAGATATTAGTTAACATCAAGCTAATACCTGCATATACAATACCACCATGCATGGGCTTACCACCTAAGAATCCATACATGATAATAGCATTTCCAAAAGCACCCTCCCGTAGAAACTAATATAAAGTGTATGTGTTTAATGTATCAATGAACAAAATATCATGCATGAGCCATATTTAAAGCGTCAATTGATCCAAGTATGGAGACCAACTAGGATGAATCCTTACTAGAAATCAGTGAGCCACTCGTATTCCAAAACATGATCCAAGAAGGATGATGAGATGAAATGATATATTATATAACATATAAAAGAGAGTTACAGCCTGTGAAATACCAAAGACCAGAATCCTATTTGACAGATAGAACTCCTCTTCACTGAGACCCTATGGGCTCTGAGCCTTCATACAAAAGTTCTACAAAATGTATACAAAAATGCCTTTCACTACATCATTTTATGATAAAAATATGGAACCCCTTACAATGTGTTTCTTCTGGGATTTTATAGCTGAAAAAGGAGCAGAGGTGGTAGGTGGAAAACTAAATGCAGAATTAAAACTCAGAAGAGAAAAGGGCCAAAGCCCTCTCTGTTTAAACTCAGCGCATTTATCTCTGGTACTCTCTGGAGGAAATAATGGTCTTCGTCAGGCTTCCATTTACTTCAGGTATGTCTCTGTTGTACCTGGTTGCAGTACTCTGTAGTACTTTTTGGTGAATGAACAAGAAAGTGAAATAATGATACAAAGGTCGACCATACTTCAAAACAAATGCTCTTGGCAGCTTCAGACTGTGATCAGTGGAAAACTTTCTTCAGGAACATGGTAAAATATGGAAGTAATATGGGCGCTTTGTCCTTTAGAACAAATCTGCTGATATGAGAACCCCGATAGCTTTGATTTATGTGCGCTGAGCCTTCCAAGTGATCCCGGGGTCCTTAGTACGCTACTTTGCCTTCGAAATTAGTGAAATATGGCTTAAATTCTTCAATTTCACGCCTTTAACTCTCTGCTGCCCCATTGATATTCCTTTTCCGCTTCCATGCTTGCCTCTGACTTTGAAATCTGTGCTTTAATAGCTCTCTGGAGGATTGTACAGAGTTTAAACTCTGTTCCTTTAATGAAAGTCTTGTCGGCATACCATTCTGGACCTTTCTCCATGATTTCATTTCTGAACCTGGCCCTTTACTGTGCTCTCGGGCTCTGTGTTGCTGTAACAACGACTGTGAATCATGGTGGCGTTTAACGCCTGCACCTTGCAAAACACACAACTGTATTAAGAAATCCATGCATGGAGGAGGTGGATGGTTACGGAGGATGGGAAAAATGGCTACGCAGCTGTGGTGAAATGATGGCTCTAAGACGATGGGAAATGATTTTGATATGGTGTAAATAGTGAACTAATAGGGTTTGACCAAAACATGCTTATGGACCGTTCGATCATGGTTTGGGGATGAAAATCAACAGCGGAGATCGAACAACGGTTTGATATATGAGCAACGAGTGGAATAATTATGAAACAAAGGATTTTAATGTAAAACACAAAACTTTGGTTATGACGGAAATACAAAGAAATGCGGTGAAAATGCAATGAATCACGATCATATGCGGTGGGACCCAGCGTGGTGGAGGGTGATTAAATCTGAGCCATCATATCGTTAGATCCAACGGACGGTCAAGATTAAGTCGGGCAGTCACAATCACAATGGACGAGAGGGATGCACATTTCATAATTTGCGATGCGATAAGATCTGGGCCATTGATCTTCGGAAGAATGGACGACTGCGATTTAGTTGGGCAATCGCAATCGGAGGGAAACGAGTGTGGCACATTACAAAGGTTCCGATTGCGATGAGGCGGGAAGTGCGATGGCCGTCGGATCATGGATCAAACGGACGGTTGGGATCGGATCGGGACAATCGCAATCGGGGGGCGTGGAAGAGGGGATGCGATTGAACGCCGCGATCGCGATGGAGCGATTAGAGTCGGACCGTTGGATCAACAGGGGGGAATCAACGACGGAGATTATATCGGGGGATCGCAATCGCAAAGGGCAGAAGGTGTTAGCGATTGGAGAGTGCAATTGCGATCGGGGGAAAGGGAGTGCGATTTGCGCTTAACCCTCGGATCGGGATAATGGATCTACGGTGAAGAATGCCTCGTGGGACTTGTTATTAAAGACCAATCACATCAGAATTCTCCAGTGTTACAAAGGGAAATGCCCGCCCGACGGCTCCGATTGCGATATAGCGCCCGGGGCTTAAACGCTTGGTCTTGGGTGCGGGTCTCGTGGAGGAAAAGGTGCAGGGGCTTGGCCAAAAGGGGCTAGGGCCCGATCATATGGGAATCATGGAATTTTCGGCCTTTTATAATGCAGTTTAGAGGCAAGAGACGACAATGATAGGTAGAAAAAGGATTTTTGAGGCTGACAGAGGGGATTTGAGAGGTTTAAGCCAGATTGCATACGAAAATTTTAATGGGGAGCTGATTATGATCAACAGGTCCTTTCCTTTTAATACTGTTTCTATCCTTCATCTTCTAATTTGATTGGAATTGAACCTCATGCATGGACTGATCATAACAATCTTATCCTTTGAATGGTGTTATTCCTCTTTTTGATCAACACTTTTGCTATGGATTTTTACTCCTTTAACCCCAAAAACACCTCTTTTTGTCGTTTATGATGATATTTTTCCTATATTAACACTTTTCTAAGGTATTTTTATTGAATTTTTAATTTTAAAAATTTCATGTAGTTTGTAAAAGAAAATTGTAGATTTTAGTAGATTTCATGAATCATCCTTTCGTTTTACATTTTTGGGAAGTTTGGGTAAAATCTAGAACATGGGTTTTGATCGTAAGTATCCCAAGAGGTGAGTCTCCTACTTTCTCATCCCAAAATAGCTCGAAGACTCTTGGTCAAGGCACAGTCAACACAAGCACTTTTGAAACTAAAATGTAGCAAGAGTTGCTAAATTCACACATATTCAAGGTTTAGAGATTAGATCGATGATTCAAGTGCCAAAAAAGGTCGTTTGGATCAAATATTACTCCTAAAATAGGCGGTAATTAGTTGTAAATAAGATTTTAAATGCTTTAGAATGTTTTCTACACCGGGCAAAAGAACTTACCCTTCGTCAAACTGTGGAGGTAACTCTCAAATGTAATGTGGTTAATTAAGAATGCATATGATTTATACATGAGGTGAGGCTATTGGGATTCTATCTCTCAATGACCTTTACTCTCCTTTATTTCCTAATATTAAATAATATAAAATATTATTAAATGTGCACAATCTATCCCATAGATTAAAGTCAAATATCTCCTCAGTCCGATGTTTCTATGCTGGTGAGTCCAAGCATCGATCCAACTTTTCAAACTTTTCTCTTCCAAGTGCTTTGCAAGATGTTTTCATTGTTCATTGTGGAACAATGATGATGGATGGTTTTGGCTCAACATGATGCCTAATTAGATGGTAATTTTGTATTGATGTGCTTTGTTCAGACCATAACTTTGGGTTCTCGTCAAATTTTATCGGCAGTATGTTGGGTTTATCATGAGTGGAGTGAACACATTTTTTTCACCGCAAATCTTCCAGATTTTCCTGAGTTGCCACAATTTCTTTTGTTATCAATGCTTCTGCCACAGGATTTCGTCATTGTGGAATCTGCTGGAACTAACGTTGCGTGATCTCCATGAGATGTACCTTATCCAAGACTCATGGTGTAACCTCGTAGGAGCCCCCGTTTTCATTACGTATCAAAGTCCGAATTAGAATATCCGATCAAGCTGGTGCCGCTGCCTGTATATTTGAGTCCAAAAGTCTTGAGTCCTTCAAGGCTCAAATTTTTTTATAATTGTGATCAATGTCCTTCTACAAGGTTTTTGCATGAACCTTGAGAGGATTCCAACAACAAACAAATGTCAAGCCCTGGTGGTCGTGCAGATAAGACTTCCTGCTGCCTCTGCCTATACTAGCTAATCCTCATTCCTTCCTTCAATAGATGTGAGCTTCAAGTTTTGTTCCATTGGAGTGGTTAAGGGATTACAACATCCATGCCAAATTTGTTCAAGAGATCTCCAATGTACTTCTTTTGAGAAAGAAATATGAATTTAGGATGTTGAATTTACTTCAATACCCAAATAGTAATGAACATGACCCAAATCATTGGCTTCAAACCTTTCAACCTCTTCTTCACGGATGCAATATAGCTCTCATTGCTTTCCTCGTTATGAAAAGATCATCTACATATACCACAAGATATACTTCCACTGCTCTCCAACTTTCGACAAACAAAGTCATGATCATCAAGATCAAAATATTTGAAGTCAAGTTTTGAAGGATGTTTGAATTTCTTGCACAAAGTTTTGTGAAGCGCTGAGGCCATACAAGGATTTCATAAGTTTGCAAACTTTGTGTTCTTGGTCTTTTACCACAAATCCTTCCCAATGTGACACATAAACTTCTCCTCAGATCTCCATTCAAGAAGGTCGTTTACATCCATCTGATACCTTCAATTCATTCTATTTTACAAAGAGAGTCCTGATGGTGGTCCATTTGCTGTAGAGCAAAAGTTTCCTTCATAATCAACTCCTTCTTTTCGTGCAAAACCTTTTGCCACAAGCCTGGCCTCTCAGGCTTCTGTCAGCGAGCCGTCTCGCTTTGTACTCTGTTCTTGTAGACTCCACTTACGCCAATTGGTCTGCTCCTGTGCTGCGATCAACCAGCCTTCCAAGGCCATTCTTTATCAAGGCATCATATCGCCTGGGATTGCCCATCTGGTCACAGGGCTTGAAGGAAGTTGGTTCATGATCAGACAAACTCAATTCACAATATAAGCAATATCCATATCACCAGGGAATCGTAATTATCTACATCACCTTCGATTTGTTATGGGAAATTCTTTGTCTTCTGCTTTTCCAACCTCACTGTGGATGAATATCTTCATGTTTTGCTCACCATTTGGGAGGATCTTCTGCTGGTCTGTGCTGGTCATTTAACTAGTTGGATTGATTCAGATCAACTTCATTCCCATCAATCACATCATCCAATGTGTCATCCTGGTTGTTTCTTCATGTGGGAGAGAGAATGCTTCTGTGACATGATTCCACAAGCTTGATTCAATATCTAATCCCCCCTTCAAGATGTGGACCCGATTATCAAATTCTTGAAAGATTCTTGCTGTAAATCTATCCGTGCGATCAAGTTGCCGCTTCAACAACCTTGTCACTCTTTTTGGAAGATTCAAGAAATATGACATCTCTCTTGCTATCACAAACTTTATTCGCTTCATCATAGAGACGATATCCTTTGGAGGTATTGAGAGTACCCTAAGAAGAGGCATTTTTTGCTTCTAGCACCAAGTTTTTTCCTTGACCCTTTGGGTATCAAGAAGAAGAAAGTAACTAAAGACCCCGAAAATGCTTATCAAGGAATGTGGCCACAATATCAAAAGGAGTTTTGTTTAATTTAACTCTAAGCATATCTATTTTTTGTAAATACACATAGAACCTGCATCGTCTAAAACATCAAATTTGTATCTTTAAAAATACATGGAGCTGGACCATATTTAAAATAGTACTGTCATATTCTTCACTTACACCGTTCGTTGTGGATTATATGGCATGTATTGTTTGATGTTTGATTCCATGTTGACGAAGATAATTTTCAAATTCAAGAAGTGTATTCTTTCCATTATCGCACGTAGAGAGCCAATATGTGTTTGTGCATCATTTTCAATCCATGCATGAAAATTCTTGAAAGTTTGAAAAGCATCAGACGTCTTCAAGAAGTAAATCCAACACATTCGGTGTAGTCATCAATAAATGTCATCATGTATTGGTTTCATTTGGTGTAAGGTAATAGGCATAGGGCCACATAAACTGAATGAACAAGTCTAAGCTTTTCATGTCTGAGTGTGAATCATGAAATGGCCGCGTTTGCTATGCTTTCTCAGAATAAGGCAGCATCACATTCCTTAGGTTTTCTAGGAATTGTAGGCAGCTCCATCAACACCATTTTTCTGTTGCACCAAGGTCATTGTAGTTTTCATAACCAAATCTAGCATGCCATAAAAGACTTGATGGGAATGTACTCAATGATGTGAACGAATGCAAGTTTTGAGTACAGAGCGTATTGAACTCAAAGCCTCAAGAGTCTCCCTATTCTATTCCCCTCCTGTGACAGTGGTGAGTGATTTGATGCTTTTCTCGACTCCTCTCCGCCTTGCCATCAAAACAAGGACTGAGTGTCCTTGTCAGCTGATTTCGACCAGCATACTGCTTTCAACTCGGGAGGTATAGAACCTCATGTAGGATATGATCAGGAAGACCAAAGGCGTGTTCGATCGTGCCAAGCCTCGATGGCTTGAGTTTGGATTTATCTGCGAAATATATCAAATGCATCAACTTTGCTTCTGTTGGAATTCTTCAAAATTTTTCTAAAAGTTTGTATATATTGTTCTAATTCTAAGAACAATCATCTCTCCATGAAGTAAATGAAACATCAAATAGGTTTTCGCTACTCCATTGTTACAATGTGCTAGAATGTAATGAGTCGTATTCAAATTGCTGCATCTTTGTCTTTGTCAATAGTTTTACTTTGTCTTGAGCCGAGCTTTAGATTGTCTCCGCCCCCTTTTTCTTCTTCGTTTTCTCTCGCTCTCTTCCTTCCGGATGGACTCGAAGCATGTCTTTTTCTCCGTGCTGGCAGTAATAACTTCTTTAGAAGATACAACGTCATCTTCTTTTTGAAGGAGGAGAGAAAAAAAAAAACTTGCCGGAGAATGTCTTTTTTTAACAGAGAAAACAAAAATACTCTTGTATTAAAAATATACCGAAAAACTTCACGTAAATATATCGATTGTAAAGGATGTGAAATACTCTTTACAAAAGACCGAATTTAAAAACATGTCTTTACAAAAACTAATTCCGCACAAAAAAATATATGTATATATATATTTATTGAAAAAATTGGTATACATATAAAGAGGTATGTATCATAAAAGTATGAATGGCCGAAGGATGTGGGAGGGGCAAAATTTAAAAAGGTGGATTGGGGCGTATGCGTATGGGCGTATGGTATTGTATGGAAGTGAATGGTATTAAATACCAGTAGAGCAATCAACGTATGACAACGCAGAAGCCACCGGAGGGTGAGTTTATCATAGATAAAAGGCGATACAGCCCAGGAGGGGACAGCGATGAAATACAGGTGGGGGCAGTGATTAATGAGGGAGAGAGCGATGCAATATACAGTGTGGGGAGGGTCGACAGGAGGTGGAGTTCTGCGCTATGTGCTGTGTGCAGCTCTGCGTGAGGAGAGGCTGGGAGAACTAATTCAGCGATGGTATATCCACGTGTGTGTATCGTAATGTTGTATGCAGCGGGGACAGATGAATCGACAAATACGATTGAATATTTATTTAACGTTTGAATGGAGTTAAAACAAAATTTTATATCACAGTCAGGATAGAGGTATGAGTCGTTGCAGTGTGAGTGAGCAAGACAATCAGCAACATTGGGCCATGGAGAGACCTAAGATGGGGAACTGATCCAGAGAGTGTGCGTACATTGGTGTGTATTTGATACATGCTGGTGTGTACGTACGATGAGAGAGCGATCGTAGGCGTATATATGACCGTGTGTTATATTACAAAAGTGCATGTTATTATTTGGAGAACTAAATTTTGACTATAGAGCTTGGATTTAGGATTAAAACCTATTATTACTACTGATCAATTTAGTGAGTTATTTTAAAATTTCAACTTTGATTTTAAGTTAAGTGTATTCTCATGCAAGTAGTGGAAGTATCCTCAATTACCTATGTAGTGGAAACCCCCCCACAATATTTTTATTTGTTAATTGCAAACATATCTTTTTTTCATATGTTTTTTATTATCACATCTTCCATGTTTATATGCTCTAATTACATTGTGTACATTCATATTTAAAATTATTAAGAAACTATTTCTTGATCCTTGTGTAGATAAGCTTTCAAACTAATTTTAAATACTCTAATCATAATTTCTCTTAGCTAATTATTTTATGGTTGTATTACTCTATTAACAAAGTTTTTAATGTTGTTTTACCGTAGCTACATGCTAGATAATTATTAGTACAAACATTCATAATTTACCCATTATAAACCACATCTCATTATATTGCATAAAGAATTAATTTATTCATTATCAGATTAATATAACACATCTTATGTTGCAGTTTTAAGTAAAGTATAAGTCTTATATATCACATATTAGTTTTTGTTTGAAGGATCAACTCGGATTGCAAAGTAACCAAGGCACTAAGAGGTCATTCACCAACTTGGTAGGAGAATAATACTCCAATATGCTGAGAAATTTTCTCCTTTCCTTGAATTTGTCAAACACCATAGTTCTGGCTTATATTTGTTGCTTTCCTAAAATAGATTAATGGTTTTGAGAACATGCTGTGCTTAAAGGATGATTATAATACTATGAATGACCATTCTGCTCACCTCATAGATGGGGAAGGCTCTAAGTGCATTCTCAACCCTTTAACTAGTATTGTGTCAAAATTGATTGGATTGACTAAAAGACACAAAAGTGCTTTTCTTTGGCCTCCATTGGGAAGAAATGCCTCAATTTATTAATCAACATTTTGGATGAGAAACTCACTGACCATTTTCATTTTAATGAGCATTTGGAGAAAAGAACACAATTTTGAATATGATTGCATATAGAACTTGATTTGTGGAGAAATCTGACATATGTTGAGTCCAAAGTATTCTAAGTCAAGTGAGTGTGATTTCCATTTCAAGTTTGTGTGATTAGATTAAAAAAATTTCTTCATGATTCATTAGCTTAGTTTTAGTTTTGGCTTAGAAGTGACACACATAATTTAACTCATTACATACTATAATGGCTTTGAAGTTTATAAACAATTTTACTGATATAAAAATCATGTCCTTTTTTAGGTCACTAAATTACAGACTTATATTTTTTCATACCTATTGTTCAGTAAGTACATTCTAAGTTAATTATACTTATAATTTTCTTACGCCATTTGTTACAAATATAAAAATTTAGGATTTTAAAGGTGAGAGCCCTGATAAGACAAGAGATAAGAACCTACAAGTTCACTTGAATTGAGTTTCAATCTCTAATCATGTTTATATTTTCTTTAATGATTTAGATCTAAATATGTTCTTTATGGATAACCCTAGAGATGAAAAAGGTAGGAATGTTAAGAAAAGATCCCCCACTACTAACCAATCATTAGTAGCCGGAACATAAAAACTCAAAATAAGTAGAACAAGTTACACCAATTGTTGGAAAATAATCTATTGAATAAATTGAACAAAACTACCTCAAGGAAAAATATTAACATTGTATAGAAAGACAAGTAATTTTAGCACATCCACCTAAAAGGAAATGAACCAATCCTCAAAATTAGTGTTTGAAGAACCTAAAGAACATGAATTACCTAGTGAACTAGTAGGAGATATTTGACTGACTAAAGATTTGTCAAGTTTGTTCAAGAAAAAAAGGAAAATAGAGAACAAGAGAAAGACAAAGGAAGCATCGTAAAGTCGTGGACATGAACAAAAAGTACCGGGAAGAAGAAATAAAAAGAAGGAAAAATGGGTAAGATTGAAGCAGAAGAAAATCCAAAAACATAACATGATTATGCAATAACCCTATCCCACCAATTTCTCTAGTGGAATGCTACTAATGGGAAAATCCAACTCCTCAGTTTCAGGAGAGGAAGGATATATATATATATATATTAATCTCCTTCCTTGTAGGCCCCATGCTATTAACTTGTCATTCATATTTAGCCATGTGTCTCACTATGACACCATAAATATCATGCTTCACCAACAACAACCTTTGTGTTGATCTACACTGCAAAAATCCTTACCATCTAGGCTATTAACGCATTTTACCAAGGTAAAAACTCGAGGGTTAAATCGGTGAGGTGTGGCATAATGGTTATCCCTACCGTAGGATTCTAGGCCTGCATCGGATGACCCACATCAATTTTGCCCTATCCAATGGATCATGATCACCCAAATACCCCCTCCTCTAGTTGACATCACATAAGGTAGGGTGTCACAACCATGTGGTCAGGACTGTATCGTATTTCCACCTTACCTCTCGATTGGTCCCACAAGGACATGCCCATCATTCCGAGGTAGCTCATTCCGAGATGTACCTGGTCCCTGCGGACTGTGTGGATCACCAAATGGATCTCGACATATAGTTCTCTTCTCACCCAATGGCACACGGTGAAAACATACCTCCGGGTTTCTCGTTCGGGCTGGCATCACCCTTCCATCACACCCACAACAATATGGACATAACAGGAGCGCACCGGGTCAAGATCCTCCATGTATAGGGTTTTAACAAGCTCCTTCGTACATCTATATCCAATAAAGGCCATGAAGTTAGGCTCTTCCTCACTCCACTCAGCACAATTATTAGCATAATTGGTGTAGCTGACGAGAGTCTTTACTAGAGTACAAATGATACACTATTCTTTTAAACCTAGTGTTCTGCTAAGGCTGATGCAGATTGCACACACTACCTGGCTTTTTGTATGGATTAGTTACTGTCTTGGCCGAGGATCCGTGGCGTCTTCCGGATCTACTTCCAGTTTCTCATCGTGCAAGTGGCCTTCCGTTTAAGTCCAATTTTTTTCTTTACTATCTTTCCTCTCCTTTATCTTTTTTTGGGACAATTTTGTTACGCTTTCAACCTAAACATCATATAAAATGTATTGGTCATCCATGTTTTAATCTATTATTTTTTTGTGAAATATCTTAGATGGAATAGTTAAAACCGCTCTTCAAAGATATGAATTTTAGATTAGTTTACAAAAATGTATAAAAGTCATGAGTATGTCCTCGAAAAACAATAATTGTTGTTGTTAATTATCTTCAAGCTTTGTTCAAGAGACCTTTGTGATTAATATGATTGTTTGGTAAATTAATTATCTTTATTTATCATGAAATGTCAACCAAGATTCGTGTACTTAAATGTATGTGCAATTATAAAGTAGATTTACTCAAGAACAAGACTAATTGCAAAATGAGTAAAACCAAATATAAAATGAACTACAAAATAGAAACTAATGATGCATATGTTCTTCAATCCAAAGAGTACAAACTAACTAAATTGATTCTTTCTAAGTAAAAACTATCTAATATTGCAAAGATCACTTAAAAGGAAATTTTCAAGAATCAAACATATGACAATAACCTAGTTCTAGTTTTGGAATTGAACCGATTATGCAGAATTTTAAAATTAAAATAAATCTTCAACTAAATTTAAAGAATCAATTTAATATAATTTCTATGAGAAAGATAATGGAAAAAATCTTAATCTATGAAAGGTAAATTTTCAAAAGGAAATGACAATGAAATAGAGATAACAATAATGAAAATATAACTCAAGAGAATTACTAGTGTGTACATATTATCCTCCAGCCTTATCTTTCCAATCTAACATAAAATAACTTGAAAAATGACCAATCAGAATAACAGGATTGAAATTTAAAGCTACAACAACTTATCTAATAGCTATCATAAACGATAAAATGCTAAGTAAGCAAGTAATCAAAGATGCATTTAATTTTAACTTAAAGTTTTTCCTTTTTATGAGTAATTTGTAACAAAAGATAAAATAAAACTGGTAACTAAATCAATTAAAAAAAGATCTTATGAAAAAACTAACTTAAACTAATTCAAAACTCAAAATGAAAACCTCTACAAATAGAGGGGGCCCTCCTAGAGTGCAGATCGATTATGAGTCAAGACTTCATTACCAAACATTGAAAAAGGTAATAGGAACTTAGATTAAAGGAAAAAGTACTGTCATGTCCCTAGGAGATTATAATTCCAATGTGACTACCACCACTTCGAATTGTGTTCTTAGTTTCGCCACTGTTACTTATATAGGTAATACTAATAGTTTTTAAAGATTTCTAAGTCAGATCAATCATAACAACTTGAAATCCAGACATCATTATTCAAGAGTCCAAATCTCTTTTATGACTTGTTATTGGAAAAGCAAGTCATAGGAGATTATATTCATTAAATCAATGCTCGCTTCTCTTGATTCGCCATACTCCGTGTCACACTCAAAACACAGCTTCATGTTGAACCAAACTTTGACTTCAATATCTCTACTTCGCTCATATTTCCAAGTAATGCCAATAGTTCTGTCCATCCGGAGGAAAAACTCGTCATCTTTGGTGTCTTCTTCTTTCCGGAGCGCCGCAACCTATCTAACCATGGATTCTACTCAAGAACGAATATCAAATTGCCGAATGTACACAATTTGGTAATTTAGTAAGATAATATTGTCATAATTTCATTAAAAACTAGAAAAAAATTAAACAGATATTCTAATACCTCGTAGGATTTTGATCTGACCTTAATATGTCGGCTTTTTTTGCGTAAAATGACGTAAAGGCGAATATGATGCAGCAGAAGAGGTGGTAAAACATATTCTTAGACTCCCAAAAAATAATACTCTATTATTTTTAATAAATGCGTGGTTACGTTTCGAATGAATCAAATATGAACTTACCCCCACGGAGGGCCCCCTCGAGAGTTGTAAGGATAGATAGTTTTCATTTGAATTGCAATTTCTCAGTGCTTTTCTCATCAAATAAGGTGATAATTTTCATTGAATTGAAAATATTTTTCTCTATATCAACATATATAGTTTTATTTCATTTTTTTCTAGTCTAATTTTGTTTTGTCAATAGAGCACTCATATAAAAAAATTTAAAATATTTTTATTTCCACCATTTCATTCATAATTCAATCTTATAACTCAATTAAATTTTGTCGAAAATGAATGTGATGGTTTTCGTAGTTTATTAGTGCATATTAGTTATCATCAGAAGCTACAATTTAATTTGATTCGTTTTCCAGAAAGTTATTTCCTTTTCGTAATAGCATTAGTATTTCTTTTCTGCATTTAAGGTAGTTTTTTTTTTTTTTTGCAATTACATTAAGATTTATTTTCTGCAATTGTGTTAAGATTTCCGTTTTTCAATTAGTATTAGGATTTTTCTCAAATAATGATAGAAAGGATTTATTTTATGCAAATTAGAAATAGACCGTCAATTTTGCAATTAATAAATTGTGATTTCCAAGTCATAGATTAATTTTCAATACAATTCAAATATATCTAGCTTTCAAAGTAACTTTAACAGAAGAACATACAGTATGATAACTCTTTGAATATTTGCCTAAAATTTATCCGTACTTAGACCAATTTCAATTCATAATGAATGTTGCCGTATACAGGTACGTGCACTTCATAAGTACACGAACTTGAAGATAATTAATGAAGTAATTTGAGATCAATTGAATTACCCAAAATTTTGCATCGTTGTTGTAAAGGTGTATATAAGATTCCATTCTTGGTTTGCATATCATTTTAGGAGCATTTAAATTTGTAGCCGTGTATAATTAAAGTATGATAAAAAAATCATTTTTTACATATTGTATAGTGGATTCTAGGGGTATGCTGTATAATTGGAGAAGAGTCCACCTCAACATCACCACTCACTCCCGCTAGGACTCTACAGTGCCACACCATCCATATGACACCAGATCATCCATAGTAGGTAGACATAGAAATGCTAAGGTGCACATGTCCGAAATCCAAACTGTGAGATTCTGAATTTCGTCTACCAAAGCCATATTTGAAGAACTCATCCCTAACAAAAGGAGTAATATTTCTCTCTTTGAAAGGAGATCAACTTCTTACGACAAGAACTAGAGATACCTAGCCAGAAGAAGTAAAACTATTCTATAATTCATTAGTAGATGAACAAGAAGAAGAGCTTAGATAATCCTACCATAGAACCTTATATCACCAAAGAATGTACAATGGCAAAGAAGGATAAAAAGAAGTACACATAAATGGTGAACTTAGATTGGAGAGGTGGAAGAGGGGGGGGAATAAAGGAGGAGGTGGAGGACGAGATGGTAAAGGAGGAAGAGGAGAACGATATCCCCGTGGATTTCCCTATCTCTGATGAAGATACCACAACCACAACAGGAGAATATTTCTCCTTCTCGTTCTCCCCAATGTATGGTTTAAGAAAACCGAGGTTCCATAAACATTTCTTTTTGAGTTTGAAGTTTTAAGGTGACTACTTACTTGATACTTTAATAAGAAATTAAGATTTCAACCACTCTTAAGGATGGTGCACTTAAATGGTTCATGGGACTAGAAAACATACTATTAGAACCTCGGGAATAAATGAAAATAGTGTTATTATAAAAATATATGGATTATTTGATGCCCTAAGAACCTAAGAATGACATATTTAAGATGATGCAAAAGAGGATGAAATCATTGAAGTTCCAGTTAAAATATTTTCCTATAATGTTAAAAGGGCGAGGATGCATGAATTAGATGACGAGACATGCAAAATATTCTTTTGTTGAAGTCTATAAGAGGATGAGTGGATTGACCTTCTTGCACTAATGGGCAAAGGAGACGTTTCTCAACTTTTATTCGGTGAACGCATTTGTGCAAACATATTTCAAGGGGAAAGGCTAGAACTGGTAGAACGTAAGAGATCCCATTATGTCCGTAATTAGTAACCGTAAATCGAAACAGTAAGTAGAGCTGAAATAGAGATTTTATCGACAATTTAAAAACAAATACCCTGGGTGATTTGAAATAGATCTAAAGAATGTTGTGGCAGAATTGAATATTTGCCAATAGTGAATTGATTGTTAATCGATCGCTTAGTGTGGAAGATCGAAGGAAAGAAAATGATTTTACGAAATTAATCCGATAAATTAAGAATCATATTTAAACATTAATTTTCTTAAAAGAAAAGAGGTAGAAGACAACAAACATTGATTACTGAGTTCTTCTCGGGTGCACACGTCTCCTGTCCGCTTTCAATATGGGCGTCCATTTTATTATTAATTAACGCAACTATTTACGTAAACAGCACCAACCGAATTTGCTCAGCAGGCACTTCTAGTGTTTGCCACCACAAAGCTCTCTCCTATCTTTCCAACGCCTATCCTTGCTTCCCAATTCCGGCTCCGGACGTACCAAGTTATACCCGAAAGAAAACTAGCTCTCTTTAGGAATTCTCACTACAAGTCTTCAAAAAACACTCCTCCCTTTCCATCATGAGAAAATGTGGTTTTATAATGCAATGCAAGCTCGAACTTGGGCCAAAAATGGAAAATTAGTTTTACATTGAATGAGCATGAGCTCTTGGTGCAATGGAAGGGTAAGACCTTAGGGATTAGGTTCATGGTGGACTAATTAAACATAGCATAACCATTTTAAAACCCACAACAGACTTTGGATAAAATAAAATACATTCCCCCGCAAAACAACTAGCCATCAAGGATCGCTGACATGACAAGTACTCTTCCGCTGCTCAATCAAGTGACTACCACATCGTGGCTAGGGCTCACGGCTCCCGCTCGTCGGTTCCGTTGCGATCAACTCAGACTGCTCACATGCTGCGCCGTGATCTTCCACGCTGCTGGGTTCTGAAATCCGTGCGGTTCTAAACTTCCCCCGATCGTTCAAAAAACCCCGATCACATGTTGTGTTTTTCTCCAATGGTTAAAACTCCGACGGCAGGATTAGTTTATGCTTCGCTGAATGACATGTAATGTGTATTTTTTATTACATGGTCTTAACATAGTCCCAAAAGGTTTTATTACATAGGTTTAAAACTATTACATAAGCCATGCGCTAGGCTTATAAAAACGCATACAGGGACCATTTCAGCAAGGCTGAAAACCATAGCTAGAACTTAGGTTAGATATCATTTTCACCATAGATTTAGTACACTCGTTAATACATGACTTTTACCCATTTGAAGTAAAACTTTGCACCATGAATCACTTGTACCACACACCAAATTCAAACCACTGGAGACACTCTCTTTTCTATCCTTGTAATACTAAAGAAATCAAGATTGCACTGAATTTCGTCAATTCGACTCCGGGACAGCAAGATACTCGGATCAATCTCGGATTTGAGTTTTTGGACAAACAAAATTTTTATTTGGCAAAGATATCGTGAGGCATAACCCCCACTTTCCCATCTCCCATCCACCCCACCTTTCTAGGATTCATGCCCTTGGTTCCCACTCCTAAGATATTCAACATCTCCATGCCTCAAGGCGAACCTTCCTATCCAAGATGTACTTCTCCACTGAACTTCATCGTTATACCAAAAAAGCAATCATCAATGATAGGAATCGTGTATGTTCCTCTCGGATAAATGATCATCAAAGTAGTTTATAGAACTTCAGATTTTCTACATTTAAGCAACCATTAAATGTCGCTTTAAGGAGGTAACTTGAATCTGAATGCATTAATTTCAATATTTTCCACAATCTTGAAATAATTTATACACAGATGGCTTCTGGGCTTTCTACTCTTCACCTTCAACTCGTCTTTACCGATATACAACCATACTCCGATCGACCTAATTCTAAAATGATGATCCACTCATACTTTTCATGCAAGGCACATTTGTACTTATTCTAATCTTCTTTATCGATCGTTAATGCTTCATGTATCTATTGTATTCGTTGAATGAACTTTGAACTGCTTTGTTTAAATTGTCGTGTCCATCCACTTTATCTTCTTTACCAAAACATGAAATCCATTGGTGACTTCTGGGTAGATACCCAAAACATGTTTCAAATAAGCATTTTTTAGTCGAAGAAATTGTAAGGCTCGATCGCCAACATGCCGCACATAAGGTAAATATTCATCTCACAAATTCTTATGTTTTTTGTTGTAAGCTTGGAGAATATGGGGAATACCTATTCATGTCGAACACTTTTGTCTTTCCATCGTCTATGGATGAAAATTCTGTGCTCCTCTTTAGTTTTGTGTCCATGAATTCCACAACGCTGCCCAAAATCTCCTACAAATCGAGTGTATCGGTAAAAAATGATGAAGTAGGTAACCTAAAATGAACCCATACTAGCCTCTGAAGAACATTCCAAAAGTCAAATACTTGCTTTTTTCATAGAACAAGCATGCACATATTGTTGAAATGATCAAACGCGACATATTAATCACCTTCCCCACAGGAAGTCCTCCAACAAAGTCCTTATATATGCCTATCCCATGGTCGTGAAGGAACCGAAAGTGGAATATACAAAACAATATTTCGATTGCTTATTGTTGCTGAATACATAACACATCCTTTAATGTACTTAAAATGTTTCATACATGCGAGGCCAAAGAATAATACCTTTGAATTTCATACGTACGTGTTTAAGTTTGCAACAAGAAACAAGAAATTAGCATCCTAAAACAACATGACAACACCTACACTAGTGTGGGACCACAAATGCAAGATGGTCCCATAGCATCACTTATCACCATTATATACTTGATGATTTATTCATTGGCCCTGGTACTCCTCCTTCCATTCTGCATTTGGGTAATATTTATTAAAAAACAATATTCAAATCCATACGTGACTCTACCCGTACTTTTCAATGATAGCCTGCGGGGTCCATACATAGTAACCCGCAGATGATATTTTAAAATATTAAAAAATATGAAATTACCTTATTTATGTGGTTTGCTACTTTTCCTAAATTTCTAATCCACCTCATCCGTGGCTCAACTATTCCCCAACCTAAAAACTAATTTGAGGGAGTATAAAGTTCCCAGGAACAGTTATCTAAGGGAGGAAAGAGAAAAGGTTGATACATACCCCTATTATAGCCCCGACCAAGTTTGATATTTCCCCCGTGCCTTCCTACCTCCTACTTTTCAAGAAAACCTTGTTTCCTTGGGAGACAGCCACCTGTCCTATGTATACAATATCAGCACTACCCTTGAAGGAAGTTTTATAGGCTAGGACCGGACGAACCGAGACGCTTTGCTCGAGGTCGTGTTGCGCATTTCAGTGACCTCTCCACTATTGAGATTATACATGTTATCTTCAATAAAAAGAAGTGCCATCTTATTCCCATGTTCATGTGTCACAGGTCTTTACACATGCTTAATGATCTTAAATAGTTCATTTATGTTATTTTACAGATTATGCATGCTTTTTGCTAACATCTCCAGAACATATATATTCCGTACAACTAAGGTTTTTGTGCTTGTTCTTTGTTTTTTTTTGGGAAAAAAAAAAGTTCCGGAGCACAAGGAGTTGCAGGGGGTTTGAACCCCGGATCTACCACAACCGAAGGATAAACAGTAAGATATGTAATCCTTAATTTCTAGTTTAAAGCATAGAAGTCGATAATTGAGTCCTTCGTGATGACAGTTCTTTGATCTCAGGAAGGTTTATCAGTCCCATAAGATCCTAGTATCATTTCCCCATAGAACTGGAATCATCGGGATTACATCCATGTAATTCGTAGCTTGGGTTGTTTTTTGTTTTTCAGTCTCTCGATATTATCGTTTTTGCTACCAAAGTCTTCTTTCCAACTGTATTTAAGTCCGCTTTCAGATCGTGCTTGAATTTTTATTTTTTCTTATTTCTATTTACATGCTACTTTGTCTATACATACACCGTGTATGCTCCCCAGACTTTCCAAAGAACCCATGGTATATGTTATTTATTTGTTACAATGCTGTGACATACGCTTGTTTCGGTGATAACATAACCAGTGTATGCCCGGGAAAATTTGAAATGTTTTTAAACTTCGTTGCCTTTTTTTGTGGTGGACCACTCCGTGGTGTCTTTAAGGTGTATGAACTATGTTTTTGTGGTTGCATATCCATTTCTCTCTTCTTTTTCAAAACCTAGCCATTTGTACCTTCTATTTTCAGGTGATTGTAATTGCGACTTTTTTTTTTTTCGGAGTTCTTGGCTGTTCGATCATTCTACGTTGCTCGCTTGTTTGGCCTTAGCATTGCTTCGATTGGTTTTTACCTTTATTGAATTCCTTGCTTTCTGATTTTTTGACTAGACTTGTAGCTTAACTTTCAAGAGACCTTTCGGTTTTGTGGTTTTGAATGTCAGAAGAGTGCTACATCAAGCTCGAATCATTTTGTCAGTTTTTTTCTTCTTGCTTATTTGGTCTTTTCACGGTGTTATCATAGTTGGTTTATCTTTCAGCTCTTTTGAGACTCCATTTTTCTTGATTCTAGTTCTTGGGTAGTTTTACACTACTCTTGAATTTTTTTTTCCTTCCATTATGTTGAAAGCCCAAAAACATTTCTTGTTTTCCATTGATTTTGCTTTGATTTTATTTTTATGGTTTTTTCATATGTTTTGAAGCATTTTTGTTGGTTTCTAGTCTTTGGTTCTTGGCTTTGTTTGAAGTAAAGTCTTTTCTAGATTTCTTTCATCGTTGTCTGGCATTTTTCACATAGGAGTTTTGGTTGAAACCAGCTCTGTTTTTTCTCGTCAAAGCAGATTGGTCCATTTATTTTTGGTATTCTTCGCTTCTTCAAAGTTAGCAATATTAGAATCGCATGTCATTGGTAGTTTTTCATTAAGTGCATTGAAGAATTTTAGTCTTTTCAGTAGCTTTTGGGAGGCAAAAGTGTGAGTAAGTCCAAAAGAAAATGACTTTGCTTATTTAGTTTCAGAGAATGTATATAGAGATCTCTTTTCATCGAAAGGAAAGTATTGCATTCGCATGTAGTAGGTTTTCATTGATTTGTTTTGCGTCGACAAAAAACCACTGTATTTCACTTCGTATACCTTTGAATTAAGTAATAACCAATTTAAAATCATGTTATAATTAAAATTAACTAGAATTTTTGTATCATCATTATTAATCACACCAACAGGGTTGTAGGGCCTTGGAATAGATGAGTGGAGAGTTAAATCTCCAAGGTCGCTTCTCAAACTCATAAAACATAGGAAAGTTTATTAAAGAGAGAACCAACCTCATGGACCGGGAAAGTTATCCTCCCGTAAGCCGACGAGGGAGAGTGGGCAGCGGGCGGGAGATACTCTCTCTGTCACGAATTGACTCAAGACCATTTCGCCGACCGCCGATATGGATTGGTGCCCTTAGTTTCCCTCTTAGGTATCTCATGACCCAGGGGAATACCCATGGTACCTCGAGGTTGTACTTTCTACACGTACTTCTGGAGGTGCTCCTTGCGAAGCTTGGGGACTTGCACCCACAAAGGCTCGTTGTCGGGAGGTCACGTAACTTTTTCTATTACCTTCGCCGGTAGGCTCGGGTGTAATTACTCCTATACTCGTCGGAAGGTCCTCTTATTTCACTTTCTTGTATTTTGGTGTTTGGTCCTAATCACCGGAGCAAATAAACACTAAAAGTCATTGGCTTAATTGTATCTTTGTGAACTTGTAGAGTGTGTTCTCTTTTGCTCCTAGATTACTTAGCTTCAAGACATTTTAGTCTAAAATTAATCTCAGTGTGGGTCGATCGATCGCCCGTCGATCGAGAGAGGCTTCCCTGTTGGCCCTATGAGTGCCAAGCCTTATTCACATAGGAGTAGAGTAATTCAAATTTTATTAACTCTTACCTCCAATTGTTTCAACAAAACAAAGAGTGAGATCTCCGTCCGGGATTGTTATTTCTCTGTGGGTGGTCCCGTTGCTAATGTTATTTTAGAGAGGAGTGCTCCACCATATCTAGAGTCTACTTCCAATAGCTAGTTGAAAGCAGAAGAAGTTCCTCACCCTCCGAGTCACTTCCATCTCCTCTTCCTCGCCGCTCTCCTAACGTCCTTTTGTACATCGGGCATGAGTCTCGGAGACCAGCTGGGGTCCTTTCATTATGATCTTTCTTTCTCATGTCACACACTGGAACATAGGTTCGCTATGAGCACGCAAGTGTTCATACTCCCTTCTACCAAGGAGGAGTAAAGACATTTCCATATCGACACTCACTTCTAGTGCCGTGCTTGGCTCTACTTCTATTACATCTTCGAGGGAAACACTAAGGCACATGCTTCTTAACGAAATTTTCTTATGGAATGCCCTCTGTTGGAATCTTCTTTTCCTTTTTTCTATTTCAATGTCGCACCCATACCTTCTATGAAGCAGACCAACTTCATTTCAAGGGTTCCCTTGGAAGTGGACATATCCTCATTCAAACCCTTCCTTAGATCCAGAAGTGCCCTTCACCTCTCAGAATCAAGGTTTCAATCCTTTTTCTGGGGTCATAATGGAGTAATGTTTTTTCTCAGATGGAACCTTCTGTTACTGGGAGCATGAGTTTGCTGCTTGGGCCCATGGGAATGTTCCTTCTCTATGGGGTGCTTCGTGATTTTTCCCATTTGCACTTGAACCCTTACCAAGGGGTTTCTTCTTCATTCAATACCCTCATGAGAACACCGTGTATAGTAACCCTATGTTGGAAACCTCGGTGCCTCAACAAACGTTATCTTTCTACCGTGAATCTCTTCCTATGCAAGATGGAATTCCCAGGCTCCTCCATGCTACCATTTTTGGCAACATTAAACTTGCCATATCTATCGAAATTGACTAATGATCAGATTCAATATAGTCCAGTGCCACCTCCGGTCCCCACCAAACTAGCCTCAGACATTCCAAAGTTTGAAGGGAAGAATGGTGAGGATCGTGTGGATCATGTCACCACTTTCCATTTATGGTGTTTGTCAAACTCCCTATCGACAATTCGATTAGGCTGAGATTTTTTCAGCCATAAACTTTGCACAGAAATGCAACAAAATGGTACATCGAGTTGACAGGGGGAATTTTTTTTACTTTTGGTGAGTTGGCTACAATGTTCTTAAACCATTTTCGCCCCGTCGCTATGACACGGGATCGACCTCCTTGCCAATTTTCAATAGGACAAAGCGACTCACATTTCGATCATATTCGTGAATGGAGAAGAAGGAAGCGGCTCATAAGCCCAAATCCCCGAATGAATTCCTCCTTGAATGGTTTTTGAACATTTACATCCGGTAAATCTCAAAGGATGTATCCCTTCCAGTATTTTGCGAAGAGCAGACTTCATTTTTAGGCTTAGCAACCGGAACCGATTTATTCGCCGAGTCCTTAATAAAATTATGCCGTATGCTCCTCACCCGTTTATTTAGTCAAAAATAAAATCGGTCCTCATGGTGGAGAGGGGGCTTATTAATTCTATCGATAGCTTAAGGATAACCTCAAGCAGTCAATTGCAACAAATAGTTTCATAATCATTTTCTCGGTAGGTCGCGCCTTCGTTGTCAACTCCTTCTCAACCCCTAGCAACTAATGTTGTTCAAACTTTAATCTCAAAGGAAATCAACAATTCGATGGGAAGAAGAAGGGACGAAATAATAATAAAGACAAGGATGGGAAGGGGAATGCGAACAAATCTAATGATCACGTTGAGAGGGTAAGAAAGATAATAAAAATAAAGTTAAGTTTCCATGCAAGTTGTGCACTTGAGACCATCTTACGCACCTTGCCCTAAAATTCAAGATGCTCGCCGTTTGTTAGCTCAAATAGGTTCTTCTAGTTCCCAGTCGTACCGACAAACCCTCTTCCCCAAGGGAAACAACTACTACGGGCACGAATGCAAATAATAGAACTCCTCCGGGGAAACCAGGAAGGGGAAAATCCATCAAACATATACATGATGAGTGCTCATGTAGATATCACTACGAGATCTTGTGATTATGGAAAAGCAGAGTCTTCGAAAGCTAAGGGTGCTCCCAATAATCGCCGAGCCACTCCATATAGAGAGGCCTCGTAGTTAGTCATACCGCAGGTCGTGTTAGGTCTCTCCATCATTAGCAAGATTGCGCAGTCCAATTGCTGCAAACAACATTGTTTCAACCAACTTGGGATTCTAGGATCTAGCCCTCCCGAATCCCCGGGAGAGGATCTCTCCAATATGTACAAAGATGGATATTGTCTTTAGTTTGTAACAATGATATTAGGCTAGTTGCCAGAAGGCCAAGGATTTTGTTTTGGAGATTAAGCCGAGCATGAAATGTTACTCTCGAGGGAAAAGTTCTAAGTGCAAAAAAAGCTCTGAAGTGAGAAGTTGCAAGTGAAAGAGTAAACTTTGACGTTAAAGAAAGATGATGGTGCTTTGGTCCATTTGGCTATGGAGTCATAAGAGGATTTAATCGAAGCATTCAGCAGTTCAAGAGGATCTATGGGGGCAAGTCATCTATGCCTAAGGATCTCTTTTTAAAGTTTGATTTAATGGAATGGAGTGATACAAATAAGAAAGGGAAAAGATAGATGCAGAACAAAGAGCAGCCCAGGATCTGATAAGTACTTTTAAACCAGTCAGCCTTTGACAAACACTTAAGAAGGACACGAAAGCAGACTAGGATCTGGTAGGTACTTTTAAACCAACCAGTATTTGACACACTTCCAATAGAAAACATACAAAACAAGGGGCAACACAAAATAACACAGAACGGTCTAAGATCTGGTAAGTGCTTCTAAACTAGCCAGCTTTTAACACATTCCAAGGGAAACAATCAGTTAGTTTTGCAGACAAGTCTGGGACTAGGGCTAACCATATCTTCCTTCAGTTCATCTTCACACTACATATACTGAAAGTAACATTCAGAAATAATATTCAGCTAAAACAATAAGACGAGGGAACACCATCATTATCATGCCTAAACTGAATTAAGTCATTCCTAAATAACACGGATTGGAAGAAAACATTCAAATAAAGATTTCGCAGCCAGAGAAGGTTACTGATATACAGTAGGTCCTAACCCTGTTTAAACTGTTCTTTACAGTGGAAAATGAAACAACATGAAAACAGAAATAAAATAACAAGTTACAAATGAGAATAACATCACCGTCAACATAGACCAGGATCCCATAAATCAGCTTGTATTGATATTCCAAACCAGTTACAATATTTAAGTCCAATGGTTCTTTACAGCTTCAGGCTTCTCAGCTCAACATAGGTATTTTCTCTTACAAACAGAGCTTACAGCGGCTTCAGAAAACTATTTACATGCTACAGATATGCAGTGACCAACAATTTCTCATCTTCTTCTGAGGTATTTATAGAAGAATGAGGAGGTGATCTGAGAAAACATCTCTCAGGATAATTAATACAGGTTCAAGACTTCTCGGCCCTTTGAGGGGCTCGATGAAGAAGTTTACAGGTGGTTCTCTGTATTAACTGTTTTACATTTATGGATTAAGCTCGGTGGGAGCTTTATTTGACTTTGAGGCTTTATGTAGTGTTTGGAGTAACTCTGCAGATATTTTCTGCATTGATTTCCTTGCAGAAGTAACTCCCTGGCTGCGCTGGAGGCGAATATCTGATTTTCTTCAATAACTTCGGCCTCTGTTTGAAAGGTTTGAGGCGACAGGTGGCTCGGTGGTAGCTGAGGAATCAATTTGCCTCAGATGTGGCAGTGGAGGCTTTCTGTGTGATGAAACACTTTAGGTTTTTCTTTTAAACTATGTTTTGAGTTGGGGATTAGGCTTTTGATAACCGTCTTAGCCGTAATCCCCGTAAGACTGTCTTCAATCTTCATCAGCTGTGCTCGGTCTTCAAAATGATACTCTTTAACTGTTTTTGAATTAAAACAGTGTCCTGTCGATGTGCAGGCCACACTAGGATTTTTAAAGGCATCAATGCCCATGAAGCATTGAGAAAACAATGTAGCGAAAACCCGCAGATGGCTCTCTTTAACAGCTCGAAGGCGCAGGAAACGTCTTTCCCTACCCTCGGCTTTCTTTCATTAAACAGTGGAAAACCATTAAAAAACCTGCAAAACACAAAAATAGTTAAGAAATCCTGCAGAAATAGGTTTAAACTGCTTCAGATGGCGGGGGAGGAGTGAAGCCGTTGGATGAAGGCAACCAACGGTGGAGATCTGCATAGAAAGGCAAAATGGATAGCGAGAGAAGAATAAGGAGGAGTAGTTTTGGACTGTCCGATCTGGACACGTGGACGGTCCAGATTCAATCGACGGATCGCAATCGAAATTGCGGGCCCAATCGCAATCGAAACTGCGGGCCCAATCGCAATCGAAACGGAGGGCCCAATCGCAATCGAAACTGCGGGCCCAATCGCAATCGAAACTGCGGGCCCAATCGCAATTGAAACTGCGGGCCTGGTCTTTTCGATCAACCCATTGAAATTTTCCCGATTACGATTGTGCGATCGGTCTTTTTAATCTACCCATTTTATATTTAACACGTGACTTCAAGCTTTTAAGTTGAAACTTTGGATAAGCAGGTTCTTGGGTTTTATAAAGGAAAAAGCAGAACAGTAATGAAAATTTACAATGTTTTAAGCGCCGGAGGCGGGCTTACTGGATATATAAAATAAACGATGCGATCGGGTTTTAAGCAGCAAGGCTAATCGCAATCGAAACTTTTGGAGTATGGCAAAGACTTGCGTCTTCGATTCTTTTCGATGCGATTAGCACTTTATCGTATTGGCAAGTGGTTCCAAACCCAAAGCGCATGGTGGGGAAGTGGTTTAGGGCTTAGCCCAAGGGGATTAGGTCCATAGCAATGAAACTTTGTTTTTTATGAAAAATTTCAAGGTTTTAAATGGATTTGGGGGTTTCGGCACAACTCAAAAAGAAGTTTTTAAACCATGTTAGGAGGATTTTCATGAATGGAAGGAGAAACTTATGAAAAGTAGGGAAATAATATGGAGAAAAGGGGGAGTAAATGAAGGTTATTTATGAGTGGGAGAAAGGGGAAAAATGATGGTTTCTTCAGCAGTTTCTTACAGGAAATCAGCAGAATTAAAATAGGGAAAGTGATGAAGATTTTGGACAGAGGCATGAGGCCTACAAGGAGTCTTCAAGAGCCAACAATTTTTAGTGATAAAATTTGTTCCTTGGAGGCTCAAAAAGATTTTAGCCACCTTTTGGTATAACAAAATATTATAGGTGGCTAACAGTGGCTCCACTTGGGGATGGTGCCTTCTTGAAGGCATCAAGAATTCAGACTTGATTTCTGGGAGGCTAATTAGTTGCCTCATCCATTGGGTTGTCCTTCTGTGATTGAATGATCTTTTCTAAAAACATATTTGGCAGCCATGAAAACAATGGACCTTTATCAACCAGCTTGCTACCTACCCAATCCTACAGATCTAGCATTTTTTCTTCATCAGAGTGCACTTGGATTGGCAAACTCTTTACACAACATTTTTATTCTTTTGAAAGCAGGAAATCTAATCTACTTCTACTCCCTATTTCTCCCTGAACTCAGATTAAACAGTTGAGCTCGGATATTTCTCTACCTAGTCTACTGTCTGTTGGGATTAAACAGTCCAACAAACTTTCATTCTCTAAATTCTACAACAGAAATTTAAAAATAGTCAAGTCAAGATTGAGCTGTTTGACTTGCTATGATCTATGGCATAAAAACAAGCTGCACATAGATTATTATTTGCAGAAAATTAAATCAAAATGGAAGGCTTAAGATCTGAAAGTTTCTCATTATGGCCTTCTTTCTTCCTTTCATAGCTATGATTTTTCTTTTTTCTGTGAGCTATCTCTTCCTGGATATCTGGTTCAGATTTTCAGAAAATTAGAACCAGTTTTTCCTCTTTTATGACTCGGAAAATGAAATAGTTTTGAGTCATTTCTCTTCGGAAACTTTGGTTCATATTTTGAGTTTTTTTTAACCTTAATTTCTATCCTAATATATCTACTGATAAGCCAAGATTAAACGGTTTGGAAAATCAAATTCACTACCCTATCAGCAGAAAATTGAAAGCTAATTAGTCAAGATTAAACAGTTTGACTAACTAGAAGTGTGTTTTGCAGGAGTGGCATTTAAGCTTGCACACTTTCAGATTTGTTTCTCTTTTTGGTATGGGGCTATACCTTTATTGTTTTGTCAATTTGCCCTCTTTTCATTCTTTCTTTGTTTTTGTATTTTTGAATTCTTGATTTTTCTCCAAAGCAGACAACAACAACTAACTACATGCTCGGAACTGAGCTTTATTGACATTCCTATCTAACCTATTCTAAACATGGAGTATTTACATATTCATATGATACAAAAGTGCCAATGCAACCAGCTGAGTAATGTCAAGAAGAAGTAGTAACTCTGGCTGCTTGTCAGAGGTATCCATAGACATATTGAAGGTTAACCTTCAATGTCAAGGCTATCACAGAAGGTGACAACTTTTCATGTCTCTAGCTCTTGCAAAGGGTCAATGCTTGATAATTTGAGCCAGTCGGGATTTCCACACACTCTTCCATAGGATCAACAAAGAAAAGATGAAGATTCTCTTCCTTTTGATCCTCCACAATTGGTAGATCATCTACTTCTAAGACATCAGCTTTGAAGACTATCTCTTCAGTATGTAGCTTGGAAGTATCATCATTCTTAACCTGCAAAATAGCAAACAGTGAAATATCTTCTTTCTTTGAATCTATGCTTTCTTCTGATACAAATTTAGGCTCTTTAAATGACAGACTGATATTAGCGAAGGGAGAAGTTTCTTCTTGAGAAGATGATATATCCACAGCATGATAGTCTTCTATTTGTTTTTCTTCTTCATCTTCATCATCCTCTGAACTGGAGGACTCATCATATTTAACAGTGTTGTCCTCTGGTAACCCTGGTATGCTTGTATTCAGTGGATTAATTTGTATGAAGAGGTTATTATATTCTTGAGCAGGGGAGTATTTAAAGGTTTCCTATTTTTCAAGACAAAGCTCCTTTTTCTCAAAAATTTCTTTATTGCTCTTCTCTTCACCTTCTGAGTTGAAAGGCTGCTGATTTCCAATTATGTGAAAGCCATTAGTGATGGATTGAAATGGATGTTTTTGGCTTTCAAGCTGGTGATGGTGAAAATGATAACACCAATCAAACGCTGGTTGCCCTGCATGATTAGTTTTTTCTTGGAACTCATCATCATCATCATCAGACTGATTGAAATTCGGAAAATCATCTGAATAAAAAATTTTGTTAGTCGAACATATTGGGTCATCAGTTTTCTTTTCTTCTAACTGATCTACAAGATAAATTTCTAAATCTATACAACAAATTTCTTTATGTGAATGGGTAAGAGTGTTTGTTTCGTAAAAAATTTCAGAGACTGGCTGTTTATAAATAGTCTGATCTATCTCTTTTTCTGTCAAAGGGAAGGATGTTTCTATGTCCCTTTGAACAGAAGTACAACAGTTCTCTGTCTCTTGTGAAGACTGATTTTGAGGTTGGATGTCTTCTTGAGCCTCGGCTATAAGGGATGATGAATCAATATTGGAGTTTTCAAGGATATCTTGAGGAAGGTTCTTTATTTCTTGGATCATCTCTTCCTCAACTGATTCATCTATGTTCTTAAAATTTTTCAATAGGAGATTAAACTCATGAATGGCTGTTAAAAGATCTTTAGGATGCATCTCTTCCAAAGCTTCCTCATTATCTATAATGTGTTGGGTGATGTTTTGTGATGGATCATAATATATTGCACCCAATGATAATGATGTAGTGTTTTCTTTATAGTTCTCATAGAACACATATTCAAGGTCTCTTAAAAAAAACAAACTACTAGATCTTAAGCATTCATACCAATCCCTAGCTTTTCCTTCTAATGTTAACATGAACATTTTCATTAGGCAGTCTTCATGCCATTCAACTTTCAACCTCCATACATGTATGTGAAATTTGATAAGATGTAATAAAGGGTCGTCAAACTTTTCACCTTGAAAAATAGGTAGGTTGTAATCCCAATTCACCTGGGGCATCTTATGTGGAAACCCGAGGATATGATCTCTACTCATTGGGGCATATCTTCGTTGTATTCTTGGAATCATGTTTGTAAATCAAAAAAGAGGTCACTGTGTCTGGTCAATCAGTTCAGGGTCTTCTACCAGTGGAGTCATTTGGTCTTCTGGGAGTTTCAGAGTGTGGAGTCGCCGGGTGGAAAATTTTCGCTCTAAGGAGGTCAAACGTTTTATGGTTCACCATATGATTCTTGTAGAAATTTGTAAGATTCTCGGGAATTAGATAGCTCTCAAGGTGATACGAAAAAGTTGAAGATTTAATCTTAGGAGACTTCACAGGATGCTTTCTAGGTTATCAACTATCTCAGGTGGATCAGGGTCAGGATGGGCTCTAATGTGAATCTTTTAGAAGCCACTATGCTGCGTTTTTTTAGACCCAAATAAACAAGAAAAGTTCAGCCAGATATGACAATCTTTGAGAGGTTAACTAAATTGTTTACACAAATCTTAATCCTATAGTCCTCTAACTGAGTTTGAATGATACTATAATGATACAGGTTCTTCTCAGTGGAGTCTTAAGGTCTGTTCAAGGATTGTGGAGTCGCCAAGTGGAAATTTTTAGCTCCTTTCAGAGGTAAAAGGTCTTATGGTCCACCACCATGTTTATTTAATTCCAATCTGAAATATTTTTAGGTTTTTCTAAATCATTTTTCAGTTTTTTGGTTGTTAAGAATATCCTAACTTTGTTTCAAAACTTAGCTAAGGTTGCGAGACAAAGGCAGTCTACTCTTATGGCTAAGCCAGCTGATTTTTCAAGGTTAGATGAAGTCTTAAGAGAAACCTAGGGTTTGCCTAGTTTGTCACTGATTCAAACAAGTTCCATCATGATTACCTATATTAGGCAGTGCTTGAAAAGGCTTCTTTTTACTCTCAAAATGTTCTCGAATAAAGGGTTTTCTGAGGCCTCTAAAAGGTATTAAAAACACTCAGTTCCCCAGCGGAGTCGCCAGAAATGTTAGGTTCTGGTGGCTCAAGCTGGTTAATAAAGCAAGTGCTCGAATAGATTTGAACGTAAAAGCCTCTGAGTTTTTTCCCCAGTGGAGTCGCCAGAAATGTTAGGGCACTGTAATTTATTAGAAAGATTGGGAGAGTCCAATCACAGAGTTAACATCATTTCAACCAACTTTGGGATTCTAGGATCTATCCCTCCTGAATCCGGAGAGGGATCTCTCCAATATGTACAAAGATGGATATTGTCTTTGAAAAGCTTAAGGTAATGATATTAGGCTAGTTATGAAGACCAAGGTTTTTGTTTTGTTTTGGTTGGACAAAGATAAATGAAGGTGAAGGAAGTCTAAATGAAGGGCGAAGATGAATGAAAGGGAAAAATGATTCAGCTGAGAAGATAGGCAAGAAACAACTTCAATCCATTGGGCTATGGAGTCATAGTAGGGTTTTAATTGGAGTAGCAAGAGGCAAGAGTGGTCCATGGGGCAAGTCATCTATGTCTAAGGATCTCTTTAAAGTTTGATTTATGGAATGGAGTGATACATCAAGAAGGGGAATTAAACAGATGCAGAACGAAGAGCAGCCTAGGATCTGATAAGTACTTTTAAACCAGTCAGCCTTTGACAAACACTTAAGAAGGACCCGAAAGCAGACTAGGATCTTGTAAGTACTTTTAAACCAACCAGCCTTTGACACACTTCCAATAGAAAACATACAAAACAAGGGGAAACACAAAGATAACACAGAATGGTCTAAGATCTAGTAAGTGCTTCTAAACTAGCCAGCTTTTAACACATTCCAAGGGAAACAATCAGTTAGTTATGCAGACAAGTCTGGGACCAGGGCTAACCATATCTTCCTTCATTTCATCTTCACACAACATATACTGAAAGTAAACATTCAGAAATAATATTCAGCTAAAACAATAAGACGAGGGAACGCCAACATTCTCATGCCTAAACTGAATTAAGTCATTCCTAAATAACACAGATTGGAAGAAACCATTCAAATAAATATTTCTCAGCCAGAGAAGGTTACTAATATACAGTAGGTCCTAACCTTGTTTAAACTGTTCTTTACAGTGGAAAATGAAACAACATGAAAACATAAATAAAATAACAAGTTACAAATGAGAATAACATCACCGTCAACATAGACCAGGATCCCATAAATCAGCTTGTATTGATGTTCCAAACCAGTTACAATATTTAAGTCCAATGGTTCTTTACAGCTTCAGGCTTCTCAGCTCAACATAGGTATTTTCTCTTACAAACAGAGCTTACAGCAGCTTCAGAAAACTATTTACATGCTACAGATATGCAGTGACCAACGATTTCTCATCTTCTGTAGAAGTATTTATAGGAAGATGAGGAGGTGATCTGAGAAAATATCTCCCAGGGTAATTAATACAGGTTCAAGACTTCTCGGCCCTTTGAGGGGCTCGATGAAGAAGTTCACAGGTGGAACACTGTATTAACTGTTTTACATTTATGGATTAAGCTCGGTGGGAGCTTTATTTGACTTTGAGGCTCTATGTAATGTTTGGAGTAACTCTGCAGATATTTTCTGCATTGATTTCCTTGCAGAAGTAACTCCCTGGCTGCGCTGGAGGCGAATATATGATTTTCTTCAATAACTTCGGCCTCTGTTTTGAAAGGTTTGAGGCGACAGGTGGCTTGGTGGTAGCTGAGGAATCAATTTGCCTCAGATGTGGCGGTGGAGGCTTTCTGTCTGATGAAACACTTTAGGTTTTTCCTTTAAATTGTGTTTTAGATTGGGGATTAGGCTTTTGATAACGGTCTTAGCCGTAATCCCCATAAAAACCGTCTTCAATCTTCATCTGCTGTGTTCTGTCTTCAAACTGATACTCTTTAACTGTTTTTGAATTAAAACAGTGTCTTGTCGATGTGCAGGCCGCACTGGGCTTTTTAAAGGCATCAATGCCCATGAAACATTGATCACAATGGAAGATTAAAACCCCATGAGATGGTTCTCTTTGCGACTCGAAAGGCGCGGGAAAATGTTCCCAACCCTGGCTTTCTTTCATTAAAGCAAATGAAAACAATTAAAACCTTTTGCCAAAACACAAAATAGTTAAGAAATCCTGTGGAAATAGGTTTAGCGCTTCATATCGCGGGGGAGGACGAAGCCAAATGGGATGATGGCAACCAACTGGTGGAGATCTACGCAGAAAGGCAAAAAGGATAGCGGGAGAAGAATAAGGAGGAGCAGTTTTGGACCGTCCGATCTGGACACGTGGACGGTCCAGATCTAATCGAAGGATCGCAATCGAAACTGCGGGCCTAATCGCAATCGAAACTGTGGGCCTAATCGCAATTGAAACTGTGGGCCTAATCGCAATCGAAACTGCGGGCCTAATCGCAATCGAAACTGCGGGCCTAGTCTTTTCGATCAACCCATTGAAATTTTCTCGATTACGATTGCGCGATCGGTCTTTTTAATCTAACCATTTTATATTTAACACGTGACTTCAAGCTTTTAAGTTGAAACTTTGGCTAAGCGGGTTCTTGGGTTTTATAAAGGAAAAAGCAGAACAGTAATGAAAATTTACAATGTTTTAAGCGCCCGAGGCGGGCTCAGGGTTATATGTAAATAATATGATCGAGGGTCTTAAGCAGCAAGGCTAATCGCAATCGGAACTTTTGGAGTATGGCACAGACTTGCATCTTCGATTCTTTTCGATGTGATTAGCACTTTATTGTATTAGCAAGTGGTTCCAGACCCAAAGCGTATGGTGGGGAAGTGGTTTAGGACTTAGCCCAAGGGGCTTAGGTCCATAGCAATAAAACTTTGTTTTTTATGAAAAATTTCAAGGTTTTCAATGGATTTGGGGGTTTCGGCATAGTTCAAAAAGAAGTTTCAAACCATGTCAGGAAGATTTTTACGGATGGAGGGAGAAACTCATGAAAAGTAGAGGAATATATGGAGAAAAAAAAGGGGAAGAAAATGATGGTTTCTTCAGCAGTTCTTTATAGGAAATCAGCAGAAATTTTAGAGTATAAAAAGGGACAGCAAATGAGGATTTTGGTCAGAGGCATGAGGCCTTAAGGAGACTTCAAGAGCCAACAATTTTTTAGTGATAAAATTTGTTCCTTGGAGGCTCAAAAAGATCTTAGCCACCTTTTGGTATAACAAAATATTTATAGGTGGCTAACAGTGGCTCCACTTGGGGATGGTGCCTTCTTGAAGGCATCAAGAATTCAGACTTGATTTCTGGGAGGCTGATTAGTTGCCTCATCCATTGGGCTACCCTTTTGTGATTGAATGATCTTCTCAAAAAACATATTTGGCAGCCATGAGAGCAATGGACCTTTATCAACAAGCTTGCTACCTACCCAATCCTACAGATCTAGCATTTTTTCTTCATCAGAGTGCACTTGGATTGGCAAACTCTATTCACAACATTTTATTCTTTTGAAAGCAGGAAATCTAATCTACTTCTACTCCTTATTTCTCCCTGAACTCAGATTAAACAGTTGAGCTCAGATATTTCTCTACCTAGTCTACTGTCTGTTGGGATTAAACGGTCCAACAAACTTTCATTCTCTAAATTCTACAACAGAAATTTAAAAATAGTCAAGTCAAGATTGAGCTGTTTGACTTGCTATGATCTATGGCATAAGAACAAGCTACACATAGATTATTATTTGCAGAAAATTAAATCAAAATGGAAGGCTTAAGATCTGAAAGTTTCTCATTATGGCCTTCTTTTTCTTTACAGCTCTGCTTTTAATTTTGTTTTGAGCTGTCTCTTTCTTGATATCTGATTCAGATTTTGGGCAAATTAGAACCATTTTTTCTCTTTTATGACTCAGAAAAATAAAACAGCTTTGAGTCATCTCTCTTTGGAAACTTGGGTTCAGATTTTGAACATGTTTGAACCTTAATTTCTATCCTAATCTATCTACTGATAAGCCAAGATTAAACGGTTTGGCAAATCAAATTCACTACCCTATCAGCAGAAAATTGAAAGCTAATTAGTCAAGATTAAACAGTTTGACTAACTAGAAGTGTGTTTTGTAGGAGTGGCATTTAAGCTTGCACACTTTCAGATTTGTTTCTCTTTTTGGCATGGGGCTGTGCCTTTCTTGTTTACATTTTTGCCCTCTTTTCTTTCTTTTCTTTGTTTTTGTATTTCTTAATTTTTCTTCAAAGCAGAAAACAACAACTAACTACATGCTCGGAACTGAGCTTTATTGAAATTCCTATCTAACCTATCTTAAACATGGAGTATTTACATATTCATATGATACAAAAGTGCCAATGCAGCCAGCTGAGTAATGTCAAGAAGAAGTAGTAACTCTGGCTGCTTGTCAGAGGTATCCATAGAACATATTGAAGGTTAACCTTCAATGTCAAGGCTATCACAGAAGGTGACAGCTTTTCATGTCTCTAGCTCTTGCAAAGGGTCAATGCTTGATAATTTGAGCCAGTCGGGATTTCCACACACTCTTCCATAGGATCAACAAAGAAAAGATGAAGATTCTCTTCCTTTTGATCCTCCACAATTGGTAGATCATCTGCTTCCAAGGCTTCAGCTTTGAGGAGTATCTCTTCAGTATGTAGCTTGGAAGTATCATCATTCTTAACCTGCAAAATAGCAAACAATGAAATATCTTCTTTTTTTGAATCTGTGCTTGCTTCTGATATAAATTCAGGCTCTTTAAATGATAGACTAATATCAGTGAAGGGAGAAGTTTCTTCTTGAGAAGATGATATATCCACAGTAGGATAGTCTTCTATTTGTTTTTCTCCTTCATCTTCATCATCCTCTGAACTGGAGGACTCATCATATTTGACAGTGTTGTCCTCTTGTGGCCCTAGTATGCTTGGATTGAGTGGGCCGAACTTTGTGAAGAGGTTATTATATTCTTGAGTAGGGGTGTATTCAATGGTTTCCTCTCGCTCAAAAATTTCTTCATTGCTCTTCTCTTCACCTTCTGAGTTGAAAGGCTGCTGATTCCCAATTATGTGAAAGCCATTTATGATGGATCAAAATGGATGATTGCGGCTTTCTAGCTGATGATGGTGAAAATCGTAACACCAATCAAATGATGGTTGCCCTGCATGATTAGTTTTTTCTTGGAACTCATCATCATCATCATCAGACTGATCGAAATTCGGAAAATCATCTGAATAAACAATTTTGTCAGTCGAACATATTGGGTCATCAGTTTGCTTTTCTTCTAACTGATCTACAAGATAACTTTCTAAATCTATACAACAAAGTTCTTTATGTGAATGGGCAAGAGTGTTTGTTTCACAAAAAATTTCAGAGACTGACTGTTTATAAATAGTCTGATCTATCTCTTTTTCTGTCAAAGGGAAGGATGCTTCTATGTTCCTTTGAACAGGAGTACAGCAGTTCTCTGTCTCTTGTGAAGACTGATTTTGAGGCTGGATGTCTTCTTGAGCCTCGGCTATAAGGGATGATGAATCAATATTTGAGTTTTCAGGGATATCTTGAGGAATGTTTTTTACTGCTTGGATCATCTTTTCCTCATCTGATTCATCTATTTTTTTAAAATTTTTCAGTAGGAGATTAAACTCATGAATGGCTGTTAAAAGATCTTTGGGATGCATCTCTTCCCAAGCTTCCTCATTATCTATAATGTGTTGGGTGATTTTTTGCGATGGATCATAATATATTGCACCCAATGATAATGATGTAGCGTTTTCTTTATAGTTCTCATAGAACATATATTCAAGATCTCTTAAAGAAAACAAACTACTAGATCTTAAGCATTCATACCAATCCCTAGCTTTTCCTTCTAATGTTAACATGAACATTTTCATTAGGCAGTCTTCATGCCATTCAACTTTCAACCTCCATACATGTATATGAAATCTGATGAGATGTAATAGAGGGTCATCAAACTTTTCACCTTGGAAAACAAGCAGGTTGTCATCCAAATTCACCCGGGGCATCTTATGTGGAAACCCAGGGATATGATCTCTACTCATTGGGGCATATCTTCGTTGTATTCTCGGAATCATGTTTGTAAATCAAAAAAGAGGTCACTGTGTCCGGTCAATCAGTTCAAGGTCTTCTACCCGTGGAGTCATTTGGTCTTCTGGGAGTTTCAGAGTGTGGAGTCGCCAGGTGGAAAAATTTTCGCTCCTAAGGAGGTAAAACGTTTTATGGTTCCACCACCATATGATTCTTGTAGAGCTTTAAGATTCTCAGGAACTGAATTAGCTCTCAAGGGTGATCTGAAAACAGTTGAAGATTTAATCTTAGGAGACTTCCTAAGGATGCTTTCTAGGTTATCAACTATCTCAGGTGGATCAGGGTCAGGATGGGCTCTAATGTGAATCTTTTTAGAAGCCACTATGCTGTGTTTTTTAGACCCACATAAACAAGAAAAGTTCAGCCAGATATGACAATCTTTGAGAGGTTAACTAAACTGTTTACACAAATCTTAATCCTACAGTCCTCTAACTGAGTTTGAATGATTTTATAATGATAAGGGTTCTTCCCAGTGGAGTCTTAAGGTCTGCTAGGATTGTGGAGTCGCCAAGTGGAAATTTTTAGCTCCTTTCAGAGGTAAAAGGTCTTATGGTCCACAACCATGTTTATTTAATTCCAATCTGAAATATTTTTGGGTTTTTCTAAGTCATTTTTCAGTTTTGTGGTTGTTAAGAATATCCTAACTTTGTTTCAAAACTTAGCTAAGGTTGCGAGACAAAGGCAGTCTACTCTTATGGCTAAGCCAGCTTATTTTTCAAGGTTAGATGAAGTCTTAAGAGAAACCTAGGGTTTACCTAGTTTGTCACTGATTCAAACAAGTTCCATCATGATTACCTATAATAGGAAGTGCTTGAAAAGGCTGCTTTTTACTCTGGTTAATAAAGCAAATGCTCTATGAACCAAATCTCTGACGTCGTATGATTATCTTTAAATGAAAAATGATTCTGGGTTCGATGTCCCCAGCGGAGTCGCCAGAAATGTTAGGTTCTGGTGGCTCAGCTGCAAAATAGAACAATTGTCATGGAACCAGAGATTTTGAGTTAAAGTCTCCCCAGCGGAGTCGCCAGAAATGTTAGGTCTCTGTAATTTATTAGCAAGATTGGGAGAGTCCAATCACAGAGTTAACATCATTTCAACCAACTTTGGGATTCTAGGATCTAGCCCTCCTGAATCCGGAGAGGGATCTCTCCAATATGTACAAAGATAGATATTGTCTATGAAAGCTTAAGGTAATGATATTAGGCTAGTTATGAAGACCAAGGTTTTCGTTTTGTTTTGGTTGGACAAAGATAAATGAAGGTGAAGGAAGTCTAAATGAAGGGCGAAGATGAATGAAAGGGAAAAATGATTCAGCTAAGAAGATAGGCAAGAAACAACGTCAATCCATTGGGCTATGGAGTCATAGTAGGGTTTTAATTGGAGTAGCAAGAGGCAAGAGTGGTCCATGGGGCAAGTCATCTATGTCTAAGGATCTCTTTAAAGTTTGATTTATGGAATGGAGTGATACATCAAGAAGGGGAATTAAACAGATGCAGAACGAAGAGCAGCCTAGGATCTGATAAGTACTTTTAAACCAGTCAGCCTTTGACAAACACTTAAGAAGGACCCGAAAGCAGACTAGGATCTTGTAAGTACTTTTAAACCAACCAGCCTTTGACACACTTCCAATAGAAAACATACAAAACAAGGGGAAACACAAAGATAACACAGAATGGTCTAAGATCTGGTAAGTGCTTCTAAACTAGCCAACTTTTAACACATTCCAAGGGAAACAATCAGTTAGTTATGCAGACAAGTCTGGGACCAGGGCTAACCATATCTTCCTTCAGTTCATCTTCACACAACATATACTGAAAGTAACATTTAGAAATAACATTCAGCTAAAACAATAAGAGGAGGGAACGCCAGCATTCTCATGCCTAAACTGAATTAAGTCATTCCTAAATAACACAGATTGGAAGAAAACATTCAAATAAAGATTTCTCAGCCAGAGAAGGTTATTGATATACAGTAGGTCCTAACCCTGTTTAAACTGTTCTTTACAGTGGAAAATGAAACAACATGAAAACAGAAATAAAATAACAAGTTACAAATGAGAATAACATCACCGTCAACATAGACCAGGATCCCATAAATCAGTTTGTTTTGATGTTCCAAACCAGTTACAATATTTAAGTCCAATGGTTCTTAACAGCTTCAGGCTTCTCAGTTCAACATAGGTATTTTCTCTTACAAACAGAGCTTACAGCAGCTTCAGAAAACTATTTACATGCTACAGATATGCAGTGACCAACAATTTCTCATCTTCTGTAGAAGTACTTATAGGAAGATGAGGAGGTGAGATTTTAACAAAATATCTCAAGGATAGTTAATGTAGAGTGAAGAATTCTCTGCCCTTTGAGAGGCTCGAGGGAAAAATTTACAGGTGGATCACTACATTAACTGTTTCACAATAAATATCAAAGCTCGGTGGAAGCTTTGTTTGACTTTGAGGCTCTGTGTATGTTTTGGAGTAACTCTGCAGATATTTATTCATTGGTTTCCTTGCAGAAATAACTTCTTGGCGATGCTAGAGGTAGATATTTCTTCGGGAAATAACTTCGGCCTCTGTTCTGAATGATTTGAGGCGACAGGTGGCTCTTTGGTAGCTGAGGAATCAATTTGCCTCAAGTTGTGGCGGTGGAGGCTTTCTGTCTGATAAAACACTTTAGGTTTTCTTTAAACTGTGTTTTGAGTCAGGGATTAGGCTTTTGATAACTGTCTTAGCCGTAATCCCCGTAATATTGTCTTCAATATTCATCTGCTGTGCTTTATTCTCAAAACTGATACTCTTTAACTGTGTTTGTTTTAAAACAGTGTCTTGTCGATGTGCAGACCCGCACTGGGCTTTACGGCATCAATACTCATAGAGTACTGATGAAACATGGAATAGAGCCCCGTGAATGGCTTCTTTTAGATAGCTCGAAGGCACAGGAAACGTCTTTCCCATCCCTCGGTTTTCCTTCATTCTATAATGGAAAACCATTAAAACACCTGCAAAACACAAAAACAGTTAAGAAATCCTGCGGAAATAGGTTTAAACTACTTCGGATGGCGGGGGAGGAGCGTAGCCGTCGGATGAATGGAACCAACGGTGGAGATCTGCATAGAAAGGCAAAAAGGATAGCGGGAGAAGAATAAGGAGGAGCAGTTTTGGACCGTCCGATCTGGACACGTGGACGGTCCAGATCTAATCGAAGGATCGCAATCGAAACTGCGGGCCTAATCGCAATCGAAACTGTGGGCCTAATCGCAATTGAAACTGTGGGCCTAATCGCAATCGAAACTGCGGGCCTAATCGCAATCGAAACTGCGGGCCTAGTCTTTTCGATCAACCCATTGAAATTTTCTCGATTACGATTGCGCGATCGGTCTTTTTAATCTAACCATTTTATATTTAACACGTGACTTCAAGCTTTTAAGTTGAAACTTTGGCTAAGCGGGTTCTTGGGTTTTATAAAGGAAAAAGCAAAACAGTAATGAAAATTTACAATGTTTTAAGCGCCGGAGGTGGGCTCAGGGTTATATGTAAATAATATGATCGGGGGTCTTAAGCAGCAAGGCTAATCGCAATCGGAACTTTTGGAGTATGGCAAAGACTTACGTCTTCGATTATTTTCGATGTGATTAGCACTTTATTGTATTAGCAAGTGGTTCCAGACCCAAAGCGTATGGTGGGGAAGTGGTTTAGGACTTAGCCCAAGGGGCTTAGGTCCATAGCAATAAAACTTTGTTTTTTATGAAAAATTTCAAGGTTTTCAATGGATTTGGGGGTTTCGGCATAGTTCAAAAAGAAGTTTCAAACCATGTCAGGAAGATTTTTATGGATGGAGGGAGAAACTCATGAAAAGTAGAGGAATATATGGAGAAAAAAAAGGGGAAGAAAATGATGGTTTCTTCAGCAGTTCTTTATAGGAAATCAGCAGAAATTTCTGAGTATAAAAAGGGACAGCAAATGAGGATTTTGTTCAAAGGCATGAGGCCTTAAGGAGACTTAAAGAGCCAACAATTTTTTAGTGATAAAATTTGTTCCTTGGAGGCTCAAAATGATCTTAGCCACCTTTTCTTATAACAAAATATTTATAGGTGGCTAACACCTTCCACAATCACCCTTCGAGCGTGGGACGGCCACGCCTCCCAGCCCATTGGCCTTTTCTGTAATTGTCCTATCACCCTTGCAGGTAAGACTATTTGCGTTGATGTCGAAGTCATCGATGCCCCTCTAGATTACAACATTCTCTTGGGGCAAAGCTACACCTATGCCATGTCTGTTATCCCATCCGCGGTTTTTCGCAAGATGTCTTTTCCTCACAATGGAAAGATAGTCACTATCGACCAGTTGACGTATCATGAGCCAAAGTCTCAGACCTCCCCTGAGACGACCATCTCTTCTGTAGCCAATAAACAAACCATCGATTCCCTGACCAGTGTCTCTCCCAACATCTATAAAGACTCCTCTTTTCTTGGAACTTTTCCTGGTCTCCCTCCTCCTCCTATCTCTGATCCCAACTTATCGAATGTTTGCATGATGAATTCGTCTCGGGCTGCCCTTAAGCGGCCCGCTTCGGCTAGTCAGCAACCTCAGACTCAACCTTGCCCACTGCAACCCGCTCCTAGCCATTCATCTCAACCAGCCGGACCTCCTCCTTCCGGCCCTTCTCCTACAGCTGGTATCCCTGAACCCCTCTATCCTCCTGGGTCGGTTCCCCCAGGCCTCAACCATCTCAGAGTTGTCCCTCCTGGTCATTACCCCGCTGGTCAGATACATTTCCTGGCTCCCCCTCCCAGAGTCTATTCGGTCCTCTTCATGGCCACCCTCTCTCTCCCCAACCTGACCCTGGGCATACCCGTCTGGTACCTTGACCCTCCAGCTGCTACCCCACCTGGTCACCCCAAACTGTATCTTGCTTTAACACCTATTCAACCAGTCCCCCTCGCTTCCTCCGTTGCCTCCATGCCCCCCGCACCTCCTCAGGACCCTGCTCCTGTGGTGGCAACTCCCGGACGGAAAGGCAAAGCTCGCAAGGGGGCATCCAAAGACAAGGCCACCCCGACTGACCCGGCTCCTCCTCCGCCCGCAAAGCCTTGCGCCTTGTGTGATGTCATCGGTCATGCCACCCATACTTGTCCTGAATTGCCCTATATTCAACCCATGGTTAAATTCGTGTTCCCTGAGTCTACGGTCCCTGACCCCTCTATTCCGTCCTCGTCCGTAACCAAGAACCCAAAGATTATCCGCACCAACAAACCCTGTGTTTTATGCGGTGTCCATGGCCATTACTCCCACCATTGTCCTCACCTGACGCATTACCGCACCTCTTTAGAGGTAGTTCGAGAGTATGAGGTTGAACAAAATCAGTCCACCTCTCCCATACTTGCGCAGTATGCTTCAGGTCAGCTTGAGGATCCCTCCGCTCCCATTGACATTCCCCCTGTGATGTCCAGATAATGGAGTCTACTACCAACATTCTTTACCTATCATCCTCTGTGAAACCTTTGGAGAACATTCCCTTTGAACCCTCCCCTTTCGTTTCGCTCGATCCCCCTCCAGCACCCACCCTAGGCTTAACATCCTTTGACCATCTGTTTATCTGTTCCTCTGTCATCCCCCGTGACAATCAGTATGTTAGCCTTTCTTCCTATACAGATGATCTAGGTAGCTTTTCCGCGTCATGTGGTGTCCCTTCCTCCCATCACCCCCTCTGTTCCCATCGAGATGTCCTCTTGGAAACCCCCTCCACCCATGACCTCATCCTTCCCGCCCATAACTGGGATAACACCACCCCTATCCATGTTGACCTCCGCAGCCCGAGTCCCAGCCATTCCTCCTATAGCCCTCATATACCACCATCTAATTCGTATCTGAGTCATAGCCATCCTTCCCATCACACTCCCTCCCGCAGTTGCCACTCGATGTCTCCTATACACTCACGCTGCTGTCATTGTTCCTCCTCCTCCCATTTTTTGTCTTGTACCACCATTCTGCAGGACCTCCCGTCCACACCCTATATCGGTTACACTGACAGTGCCAGTCGTTACTCTTGGAATCTAGCCTCGGCAGGTTGGGCCATTTTCACCCCCTTGCATGCCCTTGTCCTCTCAAACGAGGTCTGCATTGGTCCTGCCACCAATAATCAAGCTGAATACGATGCAGTGCGGGGTATTTTAGCCGATGCCCTCTCTCATCGCATCCTCCATCTGCATGTTCGTTTAGATTCCCTACTTCTTTTCATGCAACTAAATGGTGTCTATCGTGTGCATAATCCTGTGTTTTTTAGACGATATTTACGAGTCAAAATCTTGATACGTGAATTTGAAACCATAACTTTCAAACATGTACCTCAAGATCAAAATCACTATGTAGATAGCATTGCAAACCATGTTCTAGATTGGCATTTATCACACGCATTTTATACAAGACAATAACAATCATAATCATTAAAAATATGCATATCCATAATATGTGTCGCAAAACATGTGTTTAGAGTCCATCTACTCTAATACATATGACATGCCCATAGCATGTTACAAAAAACTCAAAACTAGGGGCACCACCTGTCCCTACATACATACTAGGGGGCACCACCTATCCCACACCTAATCACTATCTAGCGGATCCTGAGCCAATGGCTCTGCTCCTGCAGCTTGTAGATCACGTATCCCTTGATCGGCCATCGCCATGCGCTGCATCACCCCTCGCCATTCCGAGGGTAGACCAATACATGGCTCTCTGTACTGGTCGTCTAAGTCTTGCCACCCATGCTCTGAAACACCGGTCAGCAACCTCTCACATCTACGGCGGATGTCCTCCAGGAGGGCAGCTGCATCCTCATTATGCACCACTCTCGATCCACTCGGGCCTGTAGCTCCTGATGCTGCTGGTTGTCCCATATATCCAGCCGGTTTTACCGGAGCTATATCTGCATACCAAAAGTACATGAATCAGTACCCTATCTACTATTCAATAACTTTAACATGCCCAAAAAAGAGTAGTTACTTGTCACTTACCATCGGGTCCCCATACTCGACCAGGCGGAAGTGGTAGGTCTGGATCCCCACAATAACTCATCCCACTATAGGGATAGTCGTCTATGTATAACGGCATCTGATCCCAATGGGCAAAGAACTCAAGTCGAAACACCCGTTCGACTGCCCCTCCTCCTCCTCTACACAGTAGTCGCCCCCATCGGCGCATCCTGGGCTCTCTCGGGCCCCCATCTGGGAGTTGTATAAGAAGTCGTAAGGTCGGGATCTTCTAAAAAAAAAAGGAGCACAATAAAGTCCCATATGAGCAATCGTGTTTCACTTGCCGCTTGCAAAGCGACAACTGTCATTTTAATGACACCAACAGAATTTGGGCCCACCCATAGTAGGTCCCACTCAACACACTCTCCACAATCATCATCTGCCCCCTAGTGATGTGATGGAGCACCTGGTTGCCGAGGATCCATAGCACCACTACGGCCACTGCACGGGTCTCTAATCTCTCTAGGTCCCCGATCGGTATCCGAGTCCCTTTGACTTGGAGACCCGATCGACAATTTCGCTCCACAAACTCCATGATGTTCTGCCCCCGCGGTAACACTGGCTGCGTATTTCCCACCATCCCAAGTGGCAGGAGACCAGTCACAAAATACAGATCCTGGACTGTCAATTCGATCCTGTGTCCCTGCACTACAAAGACCTCATGCTCTGGATCCCAATAACTGACAATCCGGGCCAACAAGGGCTCCCTTTCTCTCATCAAAGGGTTCTCCAAAAACTTCAGAACCCCAAATCTAGCCAATACACGACGGACACCCTGATCTGCCTGGATCTCTGACCGTAATGTACCCAGGTCTCTCTCTCTCCAGTTGACCCGTATATCTGCCATATCTGCACAAACACATCATATTTGTCAGTATACAGATAGGAAACACCGTAACCAATCACAAAAACTCACATCTCAGCCCTAAAACAACATTCCAATCTCATTCACCCTTCCAGTCGCACTTTTCTGCCCATTCCTGGGACAGGTCACAGTTTTTGGCTCAAAACCTGCTTCCTAGGTCACATTTTTTGGCCCAAAAAGTGCGACCTGGCCGTAGAGGTGAAAGAGGGTCTGTTCCTGAGATTCTGGGCCCTAATCTAAACTTTCAATCCATCAAAATGAAAGAGTAAGGTTAGGCCTCTTACCTGCAACTGACGGATCTCGATTCCAATGGTCGGCTTGTCCGCTACGCTCGCCGCAAGATTTAGGGCCTTCCATCCTCTCTACATTCACCACAGAAACACTAGCAAATGAGTGAATTTGGAGGGAAAACTGCCTTATTAAAAGAAAACCCTTGTTTTTTCTTTCGCCTGCTGCGACCACAACGTAGCTCCGTTTGAAAAAACGTCTACACCGTTGGAAAGCTCTCACCGAGCCCTCAAATGGGTATCTGTTAGTTTCTCTTGATTTGATACTTCACCAGGACACATTTTGTCCAAGCTGGGTCACTTCACCTCCCCAAAAAATCAAATTTCCTCACTTACAACACTTGTACTTGGGGCACCACTTTGCCTCCATACTTGTCTTTGTTCGTGTCGATTTTCATCATGAGATACCATTTTTTACTCATGTTTTCCTGGTCCCCCATGGGACCTTTTCTGTGTGGCAGCACCATCGAGTCGCCCTTGTTTAGAGCATCCAAGTTGAGTCATCATCACATTCATGGAGTCTATCCCGAGTCCCTTTGTACCCCACTATAGTCCTCCATCCTTCATTGCTTGGTCTCCCTCTTGTGTCGCACATTATGACCATCAGTCCCACTATCCCCTATCCCTCATGATACTGTGTCAGTCACTGCCATGTCATTCATGTCCTTTATGCTCTAGCAACGAAAGTCGTCCATTTGCTACTCAGTCCCCTCCATTCCATCATCATCATTGGTATTAGTCTGTCAGTCACTCTACTATTTTCTCTCATGCCTTAGTTGAGGATCTCTCATTGCCTCACCTACGACGGACCTCCTTCTGTCGACATCAACTCCTTCATTCCAGAGGACAGGTATAGAGAGCGGTGTACCTTGGTTCCATATTTCACTCTTGTTCGGTGCCTCGGATCAAGCAAAGGGATCTATCATTTCCCTTTTGACTTGATTGTTTCTCCACTTCAGCTCCTTTCAACATGATCGAGATCCGTATGCTTGATGGTCCAGTGATGCAGCAGCAGCTATTGGTGATGCTCGGGTGTGTGTGAGATGTCTCAGCCCTCATGAGGGGGTGGCCCTGTAGGTAGCCCCCCACATGCCCGGATTACCTCTTCATTGCAGCCTTCGATGCAGCTCCATATATTTGATGATGTCGGCCTTAGCCGCTTGCAGTGCCTCTTTGATTTGCATGTATATGTCAGATTTTGTGAGCCCTTCCCCGCTTGTACGGGGCATTTGGGTTGTATTTGTATCTCATTTACTCAGATATTATTGTATAAGTCCTCGCTGTTATCCCAGGCACAGCATGTATATGGGATCCCTCATTGTATTTATATCTAGCTCATGTTTATGCTGGCTGTACTTTATGGTTCGGTCCCTTGTTTACTAGACACACTATTCTTTTGTACTCTGTCTCTCTATGCATAGATCTGGTTTTTTGCAGCACTTGTCTTGATCAAATAACTGTAGATCTAAAGATATTGGCAGCCACATTTGATGTTAGGGCTATAAGTTATGCGTAGCTAAAGTGGCTTTTTTTCGTACACTTCGATAAAAGATTCATACTAACAGAAGTCTTGGAGGTCTTGATGATGTTGTTGCATGCTTGTTCTTGAGAAGGCTCTATCATTGGATCCATGAGCTTGGCTGTTGGTGAGGTATTCTGAACTATTTTATGTTTTTCCCCTGTTTTCATTATGTTCCATAATTTCTTACTACAGTAGGATAGAAATTATTAAGCTGAGAAATGACTCCTAGAAGCACCTTAGACCTGTTCATCCTTCACTGTTTTATGTTTTCTTCTGCTAAAGTATTTTAGAGGCTTTAATCTTTCTCTTTAGTCTTCATTCTTGTTTATTTCCTTAATAGTTTGAACATTTGGTTTCAGCATGATTTATGGTTCTCCCTGCTTGTCTGTTGCCACTAAAAAACTATTATTTAAGTCTCCCTTGGAATTTCTTTGCTTATTGTGGATTAGAGAGGTCTGTTTTGATCTTGCCCTTTGTTCTCACTTAAACAGTTGGCTTAAAGGTCATTATAATTATGATCATAGATGTTTTTAGGTGTTCCCTCTTCTATGACTGTGATTATCAGTAAATATTATATGTTTTCTAAATTCCTTTAGAATAAAATCTTTGAGGAAATAGGGTGTTCCCCGAATCTTAGATTTTACTTTGAAAGTTGTTTTGAAATCATTGTTTGCTTAAAGGTGTGATTTGTAGAATTTATGGTTAGCCCTGTCTATCAAAGAACTCTTTATTGTTTCAAATTATGCTTTCAAATTCCCTTTGTTGAGAATTAAAACTCTCTTTCTAAATCATTAATGTTCATTCCATTCCAAAAAAAAAAGGATCCTATGGCCAAGTTAGATTTTCCCTTTGATATCCCATATCCTTTGATAAGTGTGTTATGACCTTTTCTTGACTCCATTGCCCAATGAAACATATATTTTACTATTCTATATATCTTTCCTAGACCTTTCATGTTCTGTTGTATCAAACCAATCCAACCAATCAAACAAATAAACACCTACACTTAATAACTAGTCTAAAATCAATATTAAAAGCACACAAGATAAACCTCTGCAAAATTTTTTTTTGAGAGATCCCTCTCTGAGAACAGGAGGACTAGATCCTGTAACTCTAAATATTGGTTCTGATGTTGCCTTGTCTTTTGATTTACCAAACTATCAAAACACGAGACACCAAAAGAGCCTATGAAACCCCTGTAATTGATCATACAACACAAAAACTTCATGAGAAGGCTAGGTGTGAGGACTAGGCTGGGACCCATCCATAAAGATATCATAGAAAATGAATGAGAATAATTTGAGGACATTCGTGAAGTGGCCTTAGCAGAAGCCAAGCAAAGGTGGATGGCCTCCACAAATAATGTGAAGAATAGGGAGCCAGTCAATTACGGGAATTTCAAGGCTGCTGCCTCCAAGTTCCTTTCATACAATAACCTAGTCTATAGCATGGGGCCTACCTGGTTGGGATACAGATACAGAAACCCTCTCCTCTAGCATCCTCCCAAGTATTATAATCACAATTATGAATTACCATAAGGAGCCACAAGTGCTTCCTTTTCACTCATGAAATGAAAACAAGGCTTCAGAACATACAACGAAAAGGCCTACCTTGACTACTCCTTAACACAGCTAGATCTCAATCATCTGTTTTCATGAGGACATACAACTAGGTAAGTAGGGGTGTATGTTGGGCCCAAATTAAGGTATCATTTTCACCCTATAAATACTTCAAATTATGTTACGATTTTGGGGGAATCCCTCTTCATATTAACAATAAAGAATAAAAGATCATGAAAATGGGAACAATCAGACTAATGATGAAAAGGATGTTTATGTAATAGAAAATTGACTTCTCTTATCTCCACATGCAGGAAAGCAGAATGCCTGGACCAATAGGAAATGGAAGCCAACCAATAGATGCAAGCATAATAAATCCTAGTAATTCCCAGTGGCCAGCAGAAGGAAAACAGACAACTCCGAGTCCAAGAACTCAAACGACAGCCATGCGCAGTAGAGTGTCGTTTGGAAGACACTTTTGAATTTTTGAAATTTCCTTTAAAAGGGAAAAGGATGGAGAAGAAGAGGAGTCGGAGACAAGACAGGAAATTCATTCTGTAATAGACAAATCAGAAGAAGTATGTCTAATTGTGTTTTTGTAACATCACTAGATGTAATATAGAGCTTTGAACAATCACCTTTTGAAGGTTTTATGGTGCTAGGGCTTCAAGGGGGTTTGGGCCCAACCTCTAGAAGCTCTACACAAGTTTTCATACTCTGTGTAGTTACAAAATCAATGCTTACGAATCTGATGCAGTTGTAACATATATTTCCATTTAATACAAATACAGTTCTCCTTCTTCAGGATTGTTAGAAACTACATTCTTAAAGTAGGACAAGCGCAATCATAATTTTTGACTTACGACAATGTTTTGTTATCAATAGATAGTTCCAATTCTTTTAATATCATTGCATTTGAATTATAGATCATAGAATAAGCTGATTTTAGTATTATCTGTGTTTATGAATTGTGTTCTCCTTCTAGCATAACGAAACATTAAACCATCGATCAATGTTCATTAATTAAGTCATAAAGGGAACTCCATTGCAAAATTACTTAATTATTTGTTGTACGAGTTATTTAATTCACTTCAGTCATACTGTTGTTTCATTACTGTTCAGCTTAGTCATCTTTCCGTTCCATTACTGCTCAGCTAGTTATACTGTTGTTCCATTATTGCTTAGTTAGCTAGACTGTTGATTCAATTCGATTCCATTACTGATTAGCTTAGATATACTATTTTTCCATTCAATTCCATTGTTGTTTAGTTGATTGTTGAATTCAATTCAATGTCTGCTTGGTTTATCTAGACTGTTGTTCGGTTCAATTAAGCTGCTGTTTCATTCCATTAGAGAAACACAAATTCCTGTTGCTCAATCTTAGGTTAAAAACCTATCCAAGTCACCCCTCATAGGATAAGAAAGTTTAGGAAGTTAGTAAATTCTTCCTATAATTTATAAGGAACATTTGTTAGACGAACTGACTCACATATATTATGCCAACACTCTTGCAATAAAAAGACTTACCCTTGGTTGATAATTAAATGAGGAAGCACTAGAGTTGTCAATAAAAAGTCACCTCTATTAGAACCAACACAAACTATTCAAAAGTAAATAGAAATTATCTACAAAAAAAGAAAAAAATATAGGAAAATGATTGTCAGAATATAATTTTTTCTATAACTACTGAATAAAAATAATATTGTTGACCTTTGGAATATACTTGAAGTTATACTTTACAGAGGGACTTGTAAGATTTCAGAAATATCAAACAATTCTGTTAGAAAGAAATAATAAGAATACATAGAAAACAACCTAAATAGATGAATTAAAATATACCATTAAAACTATCTATGACTTCTCTACAAGAAAAACTTATACACGTGCACAAAGAAACAGACATTATTACTTCAGCACCCTCAACTATTCACCGCTACAATACCTTGTACAACATACTAGGAGTGAAAGGAAATCTAATAAGTGACACTGATCATAATAAAGCTAATGATACTACCTGACATAAATGAAAATGGTTGTCCACACATACAAGAATTTGCTACAAAACATAGGAATATATGTTAAAATTTACAGGGAAAAGTGTCAAAATTTTCTGAATAAAGGTGGATGTTCTCCTTAAATCCTCAAAATAAAGAATAATGATTTCTATTCGACATACCATCGGTATAAGTATCAACAAATGAATAGTCCAATGGAGCATTTTCCTGCCCTGTAGTTTTCAAAATAAATTTTACAATTTGTTCCTTATATGTTAGTGGAAGCCCTTCTTTCAAAATCCATTGTTCTCCAAAAAAGTAGGGATTATCTGCACATGAGCTTAAGAAAAAATACCTGTCATAAATATAATTTCTCATAGTTATGTAATAAAATGATTTTATAGCGAAAAACACATCTCACATACTTCTCTCATTTAATTTTAAAAATCTCCTTGTTATTGTTTTGGTGCATAAATTTAGCCCTTTTTACTAGATTAAGATAAAGATGCCCTTTGTTTCCTTCCTCATTCTAGTTCATAAAATATATTTCCTCAGAATAGTTAAGTATATGAGTTTATAGAAAAAAACATTGAATCTGACATATGACTTCCAACAAGATTCATCAAATTAAATACACCAAAAATGCCTTTTGTTTTATTTTTGATTCAATGTGTCACTTATCACCATTACCTCTTTCAGGTTTGATCTGGAGACACATAGAAAGTCTCAGGGGTCTTGACCAGGTCTCATGACACTGCTTGAAACTTGTTGTGCAGTGGTAGTTGAATCCATGCCAACTATTATCAGGACATTGTGCCAGATTATAGTTACTTTGAATACTATTGTTGCCAAAGGAACAATAAATTGAACATCAAACTAAATGAAGGGAAAAAAGTAAATGGAATAGTGCATTTTCAAAAACATATTGAATATGATAGATGGGTGTCTCATTCTGGTGAGAATTTTCTTACTTTGGTAAGTGCATCCCTGGCTAACATATATCACCTTCCTTAAAACCAATATGAATCTATGAGTCAAGAGAGAACCCATGGGATTTCCACCTTCCTTCACAAAATTGAAATACAGATGGGGAAACCAAACCCCCTGCAGGGGAGCCACCAATGTAGCCAAACCTTGAAGACCCCCCCCCCCCCCACTTCTTCATTATAACAATCTGGTTATATGCAAAGCAAAAGCTAATAGTGGAATGTCACTATAGGGCCTTATGCACATTACTTCTTGAAACAATCAGTAGGCCCATACCATTTCTCCTTTGTTTTTTTCTATATTTATCCTTACACCTAGACATTATTAGGTTTCCTCCTCAAAGTCCCTTATACATGTCAATGATTAGCCCATTACAGATAGAACATTAGAGTGGCTTGAATAGAGAGTGCATATAGTGTAGGTAGATGTGGTTTTCCAGTATTAGGATGAGGCTAGATTAGATACAGTGAGGAAGATAGTGGATGTATAGAGGGAAACAGTGACACAAGGCCTAAGGGTTATTAGAGATGTATCTCAACAAGGTGGTAAGGGTGATCAGGAGGAGGAGATTGAGGTTTAGAGGCTAGATGAGTGACCATTAGATGATACAGAGCTCCCATCAGAGATAGAGATAGCTCTAAGTATGAGCCAAAAGGATTTTATTTTAGTCATGACCACAATAGTGGGGGACAGTAAGATCTGATATGTTTAGGCTAGTCTTAGTATCAGATCCTAGTAGGGTGGGCGCTGCTATTCGAAATCGGGGTACCGATTAGACAAAATTTTATAGAAAAAAATATTAAGTCTGTTAACTTACAGTTAGCCACATTTTCATATTGTTTTCCTCATTAGCCAACTTGCAGTGATAGGTAAATGTTTTTATGCCTGAAATATTCATTGACCAAAGATCATCTTTCTTGCCTTAAGGAAACTATGCCTTGCACTCGATTTTGACACGCCCAAAATCAATTAACCTACAATTTACATAAGGTTATTCTATCCCTGAGTGAAAACTATTAAACATTACAAAAACCTCTACAATCTACATGCTCACTCAATTTAAACCAAAATCTTACGAGAAAATCGATACCCTGACTCAAGTATTCCAAGGGATCTGATTATCATTCACAGTGGAGCCTTGCCTTAGTCTCTTGAATCTTGGAAGAATATCTTCGTTGTAATACTTTGGATCTTCATCGTATTGATCTGGGAAAACTTTAGTTCTTGTGACCGATCCCTACCGTTGGAAGCCCTAGTATTTGGGGATCGATTCTGACATGATCTTCTTTAGAAGTGGCAAGGTTTTAATATTCTCCTTCATAATCCTAAAATCCAAGGGCAGACACTACTATTCAAAATAAAGGCCGAGGAAAAACCATCCTTCATTGTCCTAAAATCCAAGGGTGGGCACTACTATTCGAAACCGAGGCCGAGGGAGAATGTAGGAGCTTCCAAAACATCTGCTACTATTCGAAATCGAGGCCAAGGGAGAATGTAGAAGCTTCCAAAATATCCATTGTATTCGATGAATTGGAAAAAATTGCAATGAAAAAATTCAACCCTTCAAAATTAGTTTGAATTTAACAAGATTGGCGGCAAATACTCGAGCTCATTCTTACTAGAAATTCACTTTCAGGTTCTCCATTGGCTAGGATGAATATTTGAGAAAGTCACATATCCTATTTTTTAATATTGGGAAACCTATGCTTTTTAAAAAAATTATAATTTCACCTTTTAAGATTTTTTATTTTTTGTACATGTGATTTTTTAATTTGTAAGCATGACTTGTAAATAAGGTGGTTTGTGTGTATTTTAGTTCTCATCAAGTTTTCTAATTTAAATCTTCTAGAATGGTTGACGTGGGAGTTAATTATAGGAATTATAATATCTATCTTAAGGGTAATGAGGCATGATTTAATCTTACACGATTTTAGAGACAACATTTCTCATTTGGGTATATTTTTTTCCATCCAATATGTGGTCTAGCCCAGCATAAGCACAACCTAATAGTAGGGAAGAAAATTTTCATTTGGTAGTTTTTATCATGACAAGACTTGATTGTGCACCTTATAGAGTTGTGTTGAATATTAGATGAGGTTTATGGTCATGGAAAATTCATATTTTCATTGCATTGAGGTTTTCGATGATGAGATTATATTTCCTAGTATGGAAAATTTGGTGTTGGCGAGGCACAACTAAAGAAATGTCGACTTGTCAAAGGTGCCGCATGGAATATCTACTCATCAAGATTCATTAATGTGGTGAAGATTTAATTTATGTTGTTGTATTAAATGTGTTGACATATGGATACTTAGGGGCTTAAGGACTAGGAGTTATGATTATGATTTATTTATGCACTTAAGGATTATAGCTTAGCATATTTAGGTGTTAGGGGGGTCAAGGCCTTAGGGATTATAAGGGTTTAGGGGTTTAGGAGTCAAGGGTTAAGGGTTAGGTATTAGGGGTTTAGGGATTATGGGGTTGAGTTCTAGGGGTTTTAGGGGTTAGTTCTTATTGGATTAGTGGTTAAGGGCTTCAGGGGTTAAGGGTTAAGCATTAAGGGCTTAGGGGTTAAGATCTTAAGGGTCATGGGATTTAGGTGTCAATGGGTTAAAAAGTTAGTGGTTAAGGGTTAAAGTGTTTAGGGGTTATTGGTTAAGGGTTAAGGGTCAGGGTTTCTTTATTCATGTGTGGACATTAGACAAGCATATTGTTTCTCTTTGAAATAAAATACATAGAGGATATTTTGGGGAAATGTGATTGTCCATAAAATGTAGATCATATTTGGGGACCTTTTGATTATTTTCCTTGAACCCTAGTAGTGCTTGAAGTTTGTATTTGGAAGGGCTAGTGGAAAAAAACCTAATATGATCAAGAATATTAGTGTTGGAGCACCTATGGTTTGGGAGAAAGGCTTAGGATTCTATGATTTAAGGAGTTTAAGGGCTTAGGAGTAATGAGTTAAGAGTAAAGGGTTAGGGCATATGGGGTTTAGGGTTTAGGGGATTGAGTTCTAGGGGGTTTAGGGGTTAAGGGGTTGAGGTCTAGGGGTTTAAGGGTTAGAGTTTAATTGCTTACTGGTTAAGAGCTTCATGGGTTAAGGGTTAAGCACCAAGTGCTTAGGCGTTAAGTTCTTAAGGGTTATGGGATTTAAGTTAAATGATTCTAGCTCAGGTCATGCATTTAGGTGGGTCAAGCCCTGCATTCAAGTGAGTTGGGTCGGGTTGGGTTGTGTCATGGGACCGTGTTAAAAGTTCTAGGTTGTGACAGCTCATGTGCCTTGTGCACGTTCATGTGGCCTGTTAGCTAACTACTCCCTTGTGCCTTCATTTGGGTCATGTGTTCGGGTGGGTTGGGTTAGGTCATGTGAGGGCGACTATGTTAAAAATGATAAGTTCTGACCACCCGTGTGCTTAGTGCACGTTCGTGCAGCCCATTTTCCTTTTTCTCCTTCGTGCTTTCCCTCAGGCGGTTCGGGTCGGCTGAGGGTGACCATGTGAAAAATCCTAAGTTGTGACTGCCCACGTGCCTTATGCATGTTTGTACAACCTATTTGCCATTTTCTCCCTAGTTCCTTCATTCGGGTGGGTCGGGTCGGGTCGTGTGAGCGCGGTTGTGTCAAAAATGCTAGTTTGTGACCACCCATGTGCCTTGTTCACGTTCGTGTGACCCATTTTTTGTTTCCTCCCTTGTGCTTTCGTTCAGGCAGGTCGGGTCGGGTCGTGTGAGGGCACCCAAGGAAAGATGTCCAAGTGGTTTGGGTCAGGTCGGGTGCCCAAGGAAATGCGTTCGGGTGGGTCGGGTCGGGTCGTGTGAGGTCGCCCAAGGAAACGCGTTGGGGTAGGTCGGGTAGGGTCTTGTGAGGGTGCCTAAAGAAATGTGTTCGGGAGGGTCAAGTCGAGTTGGGTCGGGTTGTGTCATGTGAGGGTCCTCATTAAGAAAATGCATTTGAGCGGGTCGATTACATGGGTCGGGTCATGTGAGGGAACCCAAGGAAATGCACTCGGGTGGTTCAGGTCATGTGAGGGAGCCCATGGAAATGTGTTCGGGTGGGTCAGGTTGGGTCGGGTCGGGTCATGTGAGAGCACCTAGGGAAACATGTTCCAGTGGGTCGAGTCATGTGAGGACTCCCAAGGAAAAGTGTTCATGTGGGTTAGGTTGGGTCGTGTAAGGGTGGTTGTATAAAAAATGCTAATTTGTGATCTCCCATGTGCCTTATGCAAGTTCGTGTGACCCATTTTCCATTTTGTCCCTCGTGCCTTCATTCGGGCGAGTTAGGTCGTGCTGTGTGAGGGCGCCCAAGGAAACACATTCAGGTTGGGTCGGGTTGGGTCAAGTGAGGGAGGTCGTATTAAAAATGCTAAATTGTTACCACCCTTGTGCCTTGTGCACATTCGTGCAACCAATTTTCCATTTTCTCCCTCGTGCGTTCGTTTGGGCGGGTCAGGTCAAATTGGGTTGTGCCCTATCAGGGTGCCAAAGAAAACGCATTCAGGAGGGTCGAGTCATGTGTGGGCACCCAAGGAAATGCATTAGGTTCAAGGGATTGTAGATGTTTGAATTGATATATTTGGTTTCTTAGTTTACAATGTAGTCTAAGTAATGGTTCATTTCGTTCATACTTTGTTCTAAAATGTTGGAGGTGTTTTCTTTTATAGATTATATTTAGCTACCTAGTGACCCAGCATGAATTGATAAAAATGGAGACTTGCTTTATTCTGCTTTGAGTTTTTTTTGGATGGCATTAATGTTGGTTGCTTCATAAAGGAAAGAAACATTGATGCAGGTTATTTACCATTGTTTGTAATCAATAAAAATCCAGCCAAAATCAACCCTCCCTGACTCACCAGAACACGTTTCCTTGGGCGCTCTCACACAACCAGACTCGACCTGACCTGACCTACTCGAACGTGTTTCCTTGGGTGCCCTCATACAACACGACCTGACCTGACCCGCCTGAACATGTTTCCTAAGGTGGCCTCACATGACCCGACCTGACCTATGCAAACGCATTTCTTTGGGCGCCCTCACATGACCCCACTCTAACTGATCCGACCCGCTCGAAGGAGTTTCCTTAGGTGCCTTAAACAACCTGACCTAACCTGACCTAACGTGTTTCCTTAGGTGCCCTCACACAACAAAACCCGACCTGACCTACTTGAATGTGTTTTCTTGGGCACCATCACACGACACGATCCAACCCGACCCAACCTGCCTGAATGCATTTCCTTGGGTGGCCTCACACGACACAACCCAACCCAACCCACCTAAATGCATTTCCTTATGTGGCCTCACATGACACGAATTAACCGAACTCGACTCGACCCGCCTGACATGTTTCCTTGGGCGCCATCATACGACTCGACATGACTCGACGCAGACACATTCCTTGGGCACCCTCACATGACCCAACCTGACCAGACCTGCCTGAACATGTTTCCTTGGGTGACCTCACAGTATCACACAACCCAACCCAACCCAACCCGAACACGTTTCCTTGGGTGCCGTCACACGACATGACCCGACTCAACCTGAGCCACCCGAATGTGTTTCCTTGGGCACCCTCACACGACCCAACCTGACTCTACCCACCCGAACGCATTTCCTTGGGTGCCCTCAGACGACCTGACCTCACATGACCCGAACTGACACGACTCAACCTCACACGACCCAACCTGACCTGACCCGACCTGACACGACTCAACCTGACATGACTCAACCTAACCCGACCCGACCTAACCACACACGACTTGACCTCACACGGCCTGAACTGCTATGGCCTGACCTGACATGACCCGACACAACTTGACCCGACCCAACCCAACCTGCCTGAATGCATTTCTCTAGGCACCTTCACACGACCTGACCCAATTAGACCCACCCGAATGTGTTTCGCTGAGCACCCTCATATGACCCAACCTACCCGAATGTGTTTCCTTGGGTGCCTTCACACGGTATGACCCGACCTAACCCGCCCAAACATGTTTCCTTAGGTTCCCTCACATGACCTGACTCGACCCGCATGAAAGTGTTTCCTTGGGAGCCCTCACATGACCCGACCTGCCCAAACATGTTTCCTTGGGCGTCGTCACATGTCTTGACCCGGCCTAACTCACCCAAACATGTTTCTTCAGGTGCCCTCATATGGCATGACCTGACTTGACCTGACTTGCCATAACGTGTTTCCTTGGGTGCCCTCACACGACCCGACCTAACCCGACCCGCCCGAACCCATTTCCTTGGGTGCCCTCACATGACCCGACCTCACATGACCCGACCTGACATGACTTGACCTGACACAACCCGACCTGACATGACCCAACCCGGCCTGACCCGACCCGACCATACATGACCTGACCTCACACGACCTGACCTGACATGACCTGACCTCACACAACCCAACCTAACCTAACCCAACCTGACCATCACACAGTTTGCAGACTTTCGTTGCAAGTCTAACAGTTTCGATACTTTCTTCGCAAGTCCAACAGTGGAGACATTCGTCACAAGTCCGGCGGTTTGGAGACATTTGTCGCAAGTCCAACAAGTTGGAGACTTTCGTCGCAAGTCTGACAGTGGACACTTTCATGACAAGTCTGATGATTGGAGACATTCGTCGCAATTCTAATGGTTTGGAAGCTTTCGTCACGAGTCTAACGGTTTGGAGACATTCATTGCAAGTCCAACGAAGGATAATTTCATCACAATTTCAACGTTTGGAGAGTTTCATCACTATTCTGACGCTTTTGGCGAGATTAAAAAATTTAAGAAAAAGTTAGGAACTTTCCGATAATAAGTCAAAATTGTCGGAACTAAAGTGTTGGAAAATTGACCATATGTACTAGTGACAAGGTCTCTATACCTCCAACTTCCATTATCAAGGTTCCAGGAGTGTTGTATATAATAAATAAGTCAAATTATGCATTTATTTTGAAGCCGAGTGAGAATGAAGGGTTTGTTACAGGGTACTACAGGAGTCTTTGTTTTATAATAAGAGACAATCCAACAAGCATGTAACCAAGAAAAATGCAAGTATGAGAAGAAAATAAGTTGTGGAAAAGTTAGAAAATGATAAAATAAACTTGATCAATGCTTCAAGACAACCTGTTGCAAATTCACCCTAGAAAAGAAAACTCTGTGAGTTTCCTATAGCTGCAAAAGTAGTTACACAACATAAGAAAACATGGAACATTAAATAAGAAAAGAAGTGGACAATAAATGTGTAATAGTAGAAGAAATGAAGTAAATGAAGATTTGAAGTGACTTTAACTAATTCTTACTACTACAACCTAGTTATCGTAAATAAATTTCCATGAAAACCTTCCAATTAGCCATGCATGAGTGTTGTGAAATGGTGACTTGCAAAAATTATACAAGAAAAATAAAAGCATAATTCTAACAAAAAACAATACAAGATAGATCTAGTGCTCTTGGGGTGGTACCACACAAAGGATTATTATATTCCCTTAGAGGAAATCCAAACTAGCAATTGAAATTAAACACCACTACCATTAACTGAGAAACTATTTTCACATTACAAAGTTACAAAACTTGCTTGGAAACAAAAATATATTCTTTCCTCCTAGTCTTCACACTATTCTCTACATATCTACTGGGATACTCAAGCCTCTCATTTATCCAATGAGTGGGGAGTGTCCTCCTTGAGGGGAGGACTGCATTTCCCTCCAAAATCCCCTAAAAAGGGGGATCTTGCTCCTAGTCCATTTTGCAGCAGTAGAAAGGGGAATTAAAAATATGAATATCTCGAGTGCTGGATCTTCTTGAAAATATGTGAAATATATATTTAATTCTACACCTTACACGTGTTAAGGTAGATAAAATATGAAAAAACTCATTGACTCACCTAAGAACCCATTAAGCTAGGAAAGTGTGTCATCAAGTGCAAAAGGTGGATTTAATAGATATTTTATGTACCTAGGAGTGGATTGATGGGCCTTATAATTTCCTTGTTTTGTAGGCCCATCAAGAAGGTAATTGCAATGGGAAATAGGAAGGGGAAGTGTATCATCTAAGTATCAATGAAGAAGGCAGAGAGGAGGAGGAAAAAAAACTTGGCCTAGAGGATCTATTGCACCCTGTTGTCCAATCCATCACCATCGTCTACATAAAACTAATAACCTAGCATGCACCTTTTGAATCTGAGTTAAAATATTTTTTTCTTGTTGACTTTCAATAATTTAAACTATAAAATGGGAACTGTAAACTGAAAACGAGAAATCTAGCCAAAAAACCCCCCAAAAAAATGAAAAAACAGCTCGGAAATGAAAAATGTTGATGTTGGAATAACATTTTTTTTCGCCTGAGTAAATTTTCAACAATTTTTATAAATTAAATTGAAAACTTTTTTTTTTGTGCAAAAATCACCATGAAAATGAAAAGTGTTGATTTTGGAATAATGTTTTTTTTAGGATAAAGTTTCAACATTTTTAAATAATGGTGTTAAAGATAAAATATCATGACTTCGAAAAACCTTAAAATTTCAAAACAAAATTGAAAACAAAATTTTACAAAAGAAAACAAATTTGAAACAATAAAAAAAACAAAAAACAAAAACTAAAAGTTCAAAAAAATAATAACAAGTAAATAAAAATATATATTAGAACAAAGAATTAATTAAAATATGGGGAAAAAAATCATATATATATATATATATGAGTAAAATAAAATCAAACATAAAAACGTAAAAAAAATAACTTATTAAATAAAAGGAAAAAAAAGAGACAAAATTAAGTTATAAAAGAAACAAAAACAATTGGACAAATAAAAATAAAAAACATTAAATATCAATTAATATGGCTAAGAGCATGTGTTTCCTCCTAAGAGGTCATAGGTTCAAAACCAGAGGGGGTAGAGTATGTATGCATTCGTAGACTTAACAGTCAAATCGTTGCATGAAGGTGGGTCCCTTTTCCCACAAACAAGGGGGTATCGTACACCAATTTGGTGTCTGGCTTGGCCGTGACCTTAAAATTGGATTATTATTATTATTATTATTAAAAAAAGATGATAATAATAATAACAATAATAATAATAATAATAATAATTAAAATATATATATTTTTTAAAACAAAAGAAATAAAAAAACATTAAAATACTCAAAATAAAAAACATTAAAAGAAATAAAAAACAATTATTGAAAGAAAAACAATTATAAAGAATATATATATATATATATATATGGCCCCTCGGACCTTTGGCAACACTAAATTCCAGGGGCTGCATTTTTTTTTTAATGTATTTAAATGTTTCTTTTATTAAATTTATTAAATTTATTGTTTTTAAATTTTGTTTTTAATTGTTTTTTTTAAATATAAATATATATTTTTATAAATAAAAAAAAAATCCATTTTTTTTGAATTATTTTAAATGTTTTTTATAGTTGTATTTTGTATGTTTTTAATTTTATTTTATTTTGAATGTTTTTTCATACTTTAATGCTTTTTATTTTCTTAATTATTTTTTATTTTTTTTTATGTTTTTTTATTTATAGTGGGATTTTTTTTTTGAAATTTAATTTCAGTTTTGTTATGTTTACTTTAATTTTTATCTGAATCATTTTTTTGAGAATATGTTTTTCAAATGTCATCATTTTTTATAAAAATTTCATAAAATTTGTTATTTTTCTGAATTTTTAATTTAATTTTTCCATAAAAACTTTTATTTAACATGTCATTTTTAGAGAAAAGCTCTTGAATTATGTATCTTTTTAATTATAATATGAAAAATGTGCTTTTTTTCCAAGTTTCCAAAATTATTATTTTTTTAGTGACAATTATTTTGTCCATGGAAACATTAATTAAAAAAAATCCTAACCTTAAAATATTAATTTTGTTATTTTTTTAAAACTTCACCAAAAAAATTAAAAATTTATTAGGAAAAGACATTGTAAAGGAAAACAAAAAACCAAAATTTGGAAAATCATTAAAAAACAATATCTTAGGATGAAAAACATGAATATGAATAAGACAACTTTAAAAATGGTTAAATAATCAACATTTGAAAAAAATGTGTATACTTAAGAAAAAAAAAATTGAAGTGTCAAAAATGTGTCTTAAAAAAATTGTTGATGTTTTTCAAAATTCACATGAAAATCACCAAAATTTGAAAAAGTATATCTACACCTAATGCATTATAAAATTTAAAGTGTCAAAAATAAGCCCTTCAAAGAAAGGGTTGATGTTGCATCAACCCTTTTCAAAATTGGCATGAAAATCACTAACATTTAAAAACAAATGTTCATACTTGATACATAAGAAAATTTAAAGTGTCAAAAATATGCTAACAAAAAGGGTGTATTTTGAATCAACACTTTTCAAAATCAGATGATTTTTTGATACCTCAAAAAAATGAGTACTCGGTACAATTCCCATTTGATATTTTATTTACATTGTCTTTCTCGCTTATCAGTATGATAATGTTGTCGGAATTTGGATAGTGAAAGAGGTACTAGAGAAAAAGATGTAAAGGTTGAAGGAGGTGAATGATATGCATGTATAGGTATAAGAGAAGTTGAGGGAGTGTAGGTGGGATAAACAATTGAACCTATTATCCCCAAAACAAAGATAGTTAATCCTAAGCATGTACTCACTAGAAGAACTATGGAAGGTGTTGAATCCATGTTAAGGCTATAAGTATTCCGTAAGACCACAACTAATGATTCAGAACAACATTGGTTTGTGTTTGAAGCAATATAGACTATCAAATAGATCTTGGATAAAAGGATTAACATAGCTTAGTTAGAGATTACTTTTTGAGATCGCATGCTAGCTTGGTATATGAAGTATAATGCTACTATGCCCTCGATATAGGCTCAAATGTTGGTGAACATCAAACAATTTTTTTTGAAAGAATTCTAGAAGCCCAAGTCAAATTCCTAGTGCACAACTAAAATTAAAGAGATCAAACATAATTTCGGTGAGACGGTATGAGACTAAAACCAACAATTTAAAGTTTTGATGGATAAATGAACATTTCAAATCCCTGATGCACAAAATCAGGAGTGGTTTATAGTAGGACTATTGCCACATATCTAAATTCCATTGACGAAACAAAATGTTACTTCTCATCTTGAGGTGTTGAAGATATCCATGCAACTAGAGGCCACACTGATAGGGGGAGAGTAGTGCAGGAATGGGACAAGTGTAGTCTCAATTGCTACTTTGACACTAAAATTGTAGGGCTTGTGAAAGGAAAAGAAAAGTTTCAATATATTTGATATAAAATATATAAGAGAGAGGGACACCAATGGGGAAAATTCCCAACAATGATAGATTATGGGGCTACAAGGTAAGAAAACCCATTAGCCCAAGGTAGAGGGATATGGTGTGAGATGTTTCAAGTGTGAGGGAACCTCTGAGAGCTGAGTCCATACAAGTACCTTTGAGGATGGTGAAGTAGGTGTTGTGCATAAGGTGTACAAATAGGGAATTCAAGTTCAATGCCCATATAACAAATTATTCTATGAATAATATGTTGAAATGCAACAAGAAATTGCAGCACCTACACTAGTGTGGGACCAAGAGGTCCAAACGACACCTACACTAGTGTGGGACCACAGGTCTTAGCAGCACCTATACTGGTGTGGGCTAAATTTGGTGCATGTCTATTTTAGTTATCCCTTAATTAATATTGACAATAAAATGTAATCTAATCTCAAAATAATTTGTAATAGTTAACTAAGTGTGATAAACTGAGTTAACTCATGAATTTCAACTTGAGGGTAGTTGATGAGGCATGCAGAGTAATTATAGTTGTAACAGAGTTCGAAGTGCAGTGGTGCATTAGTTAATGTAGGTTGTAATCAGTTTAACTCGGTTAAGTGAGTTAAAGTCAGCTATGCTAGTTGTAACTATTTGATACACTAGTGAAACATCAAGTGAATTAAATATTATTTAATTCAAAATCAATGATCTCACATGCAACTGGTGCTTTACTATTAATATTTGCATGCATGTCAGTTCCAGTGGAGACCCAGTTGAGATCTAGGTGAAAGGGAAGTGGACTATCAGTTGTATGATTATTGGGTTGCACCCATGCAATCAAACACCCATTGGATTTCCCATGATTCTTGCGTAGTCAAGGAAGGCCAAAATTCCTATGGAATATGGATTGCATTCCCCATGAATTGCACAAGCAAGGCAGGTTGTTTAGAGGCTGAGAATTGGCTAAGTGTTGGTCAGTTTTGTCCAGGACAGTGTGAGACAATTAGTTGAGTACATGAGTGATCTTGTGAGAAGAGTTGTATGTAATTATTTCATGTATCCATGCTGAATATACAACAGAATATATTGGGGTTTTGAGCATCAATATTTCCCCAGGAAATTATCTGTGTTGTGGTTTGATTGATTCTTCTTTGTTTTATGTGATTGGCTATTGTGTTTTTAATTCCGCAAATGATTTGTAGAAGTGATTTAGTATCTAGATTTAGCACATTCTTATATCGTATTGAATCCATGATATACATTCTTGTTGTATAATTTTTGCATGGTATCAAAGCATGGGAAATCAAAATAGTGAAGGAGGATTTGAGTTTGTGACTGAATAGAATTCGAATTTGCAGAAAGAATTTCTTGGTGCTACAGCTGATTCAGGATCGAAATGGATTTCAATGGCTTGATATTGGAGTATGCACTCAAGGGAAGCTCTAACTATATTTCCTGAAAATATAGGATGGAAGAAGTACTTAAAGACAATGGCTTGAAGAAATTCATTGAAAATGATGTTCCTAAACCCTCTGTGATAGATGCTGCAAATCTTGATGCATGGAAAAATAAAGTGGCAAAGGCGAGGAGGATCTTACTGGAGGGAGTAAGAGGCCACATTGTCTCAAGTCTCCATGCAAAAGCAACACCATATGCTATGTGGAAAGCTTTGAAAGATCTATTTCAGAGTAGCAGTGACCATAGGAAATTGGCACTGAATGATAAACTCAAGAAGATCAAGATGGAGAAAGGCGACTCCATGCCAAAATATTTAACTAAGTTTGTCCAATGTCAGGATGATCTGGGGAGCGTTGGAATTACTGTCACTTATGATGATTTAGTGAGCATAGCTCTTCTAGGACTTCCCAAGAGTTGGCATAGTTATTAAGAATTTGTCAATGGAAGGGAAAAGCTTCCAGATTGGGAATGATTATGGTCATATTTGTTACAAGAGGAGTTCATACGAAATACAAGAGATGGATCTTCATCTAAGAATGAAGATGAAGAAGATTTTTCTTTGGCTAACAAGGCGAAGAAGGGGACAGGAAAGAAGTTCCATTCCAAATCTGATTCCAAAGATGGCAAGAAGCGTGACATGTCTAGAGTGAAGTGTTTTCATTGTCACGAGCATGGGCACTATGCCACTAACTGTCCACAAAAGAATAAGAACAAGAAGGCTTCCGGATCTCCAACTAGTGAGGCATTGGCCTAACAATTTGAGCTTTACTTCTTGCTCATTGCATGCATGGTGTCAAGTGCAATGGGATCAATGTGGTATTTGGATAGTGGTGCATCCTTTCACATGACGGGAGACAAGGAAATTTTCAGTAGCTTGTAGGAGAAGGACCTCCAGATGCATATCGAAATGGGTGATGACGGGTGGTACAATGCTACCAGGATTGGTACCAATAGCTTCTAGAGACAGTCAGGTAGACCCTTTCAATTAAAACATGTAATGCATGTAACAGGCTTGGAGAAAAATTTAGTCTCAGTTGAAATGTTGGAGGATAGAGGCTATGATGTTGTTTTGAGTGAAGGAAAAGCTTTCCTGCGACACAAAACAACAAGATAAGCCAAGAATATTGGGATTCAAGTTAAGAATATCTATAAGCTAGATGTATATGGTTGCGCAGCATTGATGGGTAAGGTAGACAAAGTGGTGAGCCGAGATGAGGGTGAGTTATGGCACACGAGATTGGGCCATCTTCAACACAGAGCCTTAAAATTCATGTGGCATATTTCAATGGGACTTCCCAAGGGTACACTTGTGCAGTGAGACACTTGTAAGGGATTTACTATGGGAAAATATGTAAAGGGCACCTTTCATGAGAAGGATAACCGAGACTCAGGGATCCTTGAGAGAGTTCACTCAGATATGTTTGGACCATTATCTATAGCTTCGACAGTAAAGCATAAGTACTGTGTGATATTATTTGATGACTTTTCTCGGAAGTGTTGGATCTACTTCATGCAGAAGAAAGATTAGGCATGTTAGTCATCAGTATTTTTCATTATTTATAGATGACTATAGATTAGTTCCACATTCCTAAAAACAACATTCTTTGAACATTGTGAGTTTTAGAAATATCACTGCCTTCATTATCCTTATAGGAAATTTTTCACTATTCTATCAACCTTTCCATTTCATGGTCACCCTGCCACCCCTAAAAACTCCTTATATGGCTTGTGCCTCTCATCTCCATCCTTTTTTCCTACCTATGACCTCATTACTCTATTTTTCCATTGCCCATAACCCCACTTTCCATCTAGAGTTACCTATAGCCTAACCCATTCCCATGGACCCCAAGTTCCTCAAGCATTGATGGTCTCAAAACTATCTTTGTAGGCTCTGTAGATAAATCAAGTACATTGGATTTTGGATCTTCAATAAAACACTTTGACAAATACTCTGTTTTTCACTTGAAGACTCCAAGCCAATTTTCAGTCAAAGACCAGGTCAAAGAATCCTCCCACTAGGTCAATTAGGGTTTCATATGGTCCAAGGTCATCATTGGTGTTTTAGACACTATTTTTTTTTTGTTAGAATATGGTTCAGAGGTCTTGAAATGTTGAGACATGGTTATTCAAGAGAAGATCTAAAAAGTTTCCAAAGAAGACTATATTATCAAATCCAAGGTCTACAAGAGGAAAATGGACAAACTTGGCACTTCTGTAGGAGTGTGAAGAGGTCCATCAGTAGAAGGTGTTGGTAAGGTAGGCAGTCTGCTCTTAAATGAAGACAACTCACAGCAGAAGAAAAAGAAACAAGTTGGTCTTAAGGAGAACTAGGTTTTTGAGCTTAATGACCCACTTGAATGCCAACCAAGGATCAAATGTAGAAATGACCATGGAGGAGGTACACCAAAAAATAAACATGAAGATAATTTTGTCAGAGATTATTGATGAGATAAGGAAAAAGGTGAGATGAATAGGACATAAATGAATGAACTTGAAAGGGCAATAGAGAACTTAGAAGAAAACATTGATGATTGTCTTAAACCACTCCAAACACTTAAGGTTTTGGGAAAATGGCCAGTGAAGGTGAAACCATGAGTTGAACTCCATGATGACAGCAAAGAAATATTCTGAAGATGCCACTGTGATAAGATCCTAGAATTGTAAAAAGTGGGTTTTCCATGCCTAAATGAGCAAAGTGTAGGTTAAAAACTCCATGATGCAAGCAAAGAAAGGATTGTGAAAGTGTTGATGTGTGAAAGCATCCCAAGGTTTGCCAAGGTGAATGTATCATTGCCTCAAAGGGAAAAGGTGTAAAGAATATCAGTAGGAAAGGTAAATTCAATTTTTTTCAGGCACCTGCAAATCAGAAGTGGCCAAAGAAGGGATAAAAACATGATGTTGAGCTCCAAGGTGAAATCCAAAGAATAATTTTGAGGCTGCCGCTGTGTCAAATAAATGTGTCAAATCTTCAAGATCAAAAGGAACAAAAATTTCTTAAAATTTCTAGCCAAGGTGAAAAAGCTAAGTTCATGGTGTAAATCACACAGGGTTTTGAAGATGTTGCCTTGTGTTTGAGTGTAATATCCCAAATCTATAACAGCTTGCAAGGCATGACTAGAAAACGCATTTTCCAGTAATGGCTGCTATAGGATTTGAAACGAAGACCTGGATCCCTTAGATCAATGCATCTAATACTAAAATCCAAGAGGTGGCTTGAAATAAATCCCTCTAGGTGGGTTGAACAGATCTCCCACACCTAGTTATCTTGGAAAAATGTCCAATGATGGGATTGCAACAAATGTATGAACATACAATAGATCGAAAACATTATTTTATGAGTTGTGAGACAAGAAGATATAGATAGCCAACAAATAATGTTAAATTACAAGTTCTTGAGGAAACATCCACTAAAGAAAGGCAATGCAAGCCTCAACAAGACATGTACATGAAAATAGAATAACACTGTTATTTCTGCATAAACCCAGGCTAAGCGGACATATTTTATAAAAGGTACTACTCCATATTACATGATAACTGAAATATATGACAAGATATGGCTCAAATACAATAGGGGAGAAAAGCTCCAACCCTTAGAAACAATAATACATCAATCCTTGGAGGATTGGCTGAAATATAAAAATTGGCACAAATGCCAGAGTTGCTGGGTAGCAGTTGCATCTCAAATATGGAACTGAATAGAGAAGAAGGTTGAAGATGATGAGCAATCTGAAGTAGACCTCCTCCAAAGGATCTGCTAAGTGGAAGGCTAATTCTTACACTTGAGATCTCACCCTCCAATCAACCTGCAATCCCTCACTCCAAGTGCTCCATGAAAATAACGCAGTCTAAGAAAGTAAATGTGTTGTAGGTGGGATAGAATGATTTGGACAAGTGCCAAGATCTTCAATAAGCTCTAAAAGCTTCAAAACTGACCCTCCAAAGGAAAGAAAGACTCTCCCTCTGAAAAACAAGCAATGGGAGAGGTGTTGTGATCCCTCACTACAACACCCTGCAACGCAGAATTATGCTGCTGCAGCAATAACGTTGTCTTAGAGGAGGATGCTTGGCCTCATGCCTAGATGTGAGGAAAATATGTACAACTCCTTCAAGAGGCTTCTCAAGAAAGGAGAAGGATTCCTAAGTAGGAGATACTTGTGCTAAGCAGCACAGAAACTCAGCTAAACAGCTGGGATTGCAGAAATGTCTGAGTAGACATGAAATCAGTAATCATATGCATGAATAACAATGGCTGCCTTGACCTCCTTTTAAACACATGAGATCTCCCTCTCCATGGGTCCCACTCTTTTAGGGTTTCCTCCTTCAAGGAATATTCCCTCCTCTATCTCTGCGTTGTCCCATAGATGCTTTCCACCTCATGCCTCTGTGTTGTCTTGACTTGGTCAAACTTAACCAAGCCTCTTTGCAAAATGTCCTCTTTCACACATGAGGGTGTGAAATATATTTCCAAGGCTGATTCTCTTTTATACTAGAGGGATTTTATCCATGCTCTTATTGTGTTTGGACCTCCTCACCCAATTATTCAACTCATAAGTGAAAATAGAAAAAATTAATATTCCAATTTATTGAAGGAAAATTTGGAATATTACAGTCCTCCCCTCCCAAATGTTGCTTGTCCTTAAGAAATTGCAAGGATAGAACTGGAAAGTCTCCACTCAAGGCATGGAGTTAGAAATGTGATGAGGAACATCTTCCCCATGTGGATCCTCCATCCCCAAGCAATCATCCAAATAAAATGAGTCACCTCCCAACATGGTAACTCTTGAGAATATCCATCCACCTCACACTCCGGAAATGAAGGTGGGCTGAAAATCTAAACATGGTAAGCATAATAGCCTACCCCAAGATATCCTTCTCTCCACTTATGATAAGTGTAGAGTGTGTGCCGATTCTGGGCTGCAAAAGTATTGCCCTCAAATGGAAAAGTGAAGAACAATCCTCCAAAGAGTTCTCCTCCAACAATGAAGAACAAGTTGGCCCAAAATGTTTCATCCATGATGAATAGGACATGATCATCATACAGTACACCAATGAGAAATTTTCTAAAAATTTTACATGATGATGCATGATACAAACGATATCTCAAGAGGATACAATGTAGTTTCATCCACTGCAACTTCAGAAAGCAGTATGGCAAGTAGCATACAAGAATCATCTCACCTACTAATGAATAGAAAATGGTTGAATGTGCTATCAATACATGATCATATACTTTCCCATGATTATACAATGGATGAATATAAATCTCATGGCCCACCTCAAAAGAGAACAAACATGTGGCTGTGGTGGCCATATCTCCTCCCATTCTCCCATTAGAACATGTAGTGCATAAAATGTGGGAATTCTCTGCCCTCAAGGACACATCCAACTCATGTGTCTCCTTCATAATCATGCCTCTAATAAAAATTAGATCCATATCAGAAAATGAAGACATGATCAGTACAAGAATGAAAGAAATATTTATGGCTTCATGTGGTGCTTGAAGATACCAACAGTCTCCTAGGTGTGTACAATGCAGTTTTACAAGCTGCTGCTTGGGAAAAGTACAAGGAAAAATGTTTATTTTTACATGGTTAATCATGCATGTCTTCATGCGGTACATGTTTGAGTGCAAAAATTGAGCATACATGCGATGATAAAAAAATTTCCCAAGGCCACATAAAAGATGGATGCCTCCATCATATAAATTGGCCCAACTATGATCATGGATCAATGTGACAAGCTTGCCCTCTTGTGAAGCAATGCACTGTATAGTAATGGTAAGAGTATGAAAATCAATGAATGTACAAACAAAATTCTTACCATATTCTAGAAGTGAAATGGTACATGGATCCATGAGTGAGTTCTCCATAGTGTTTTGGCAAGCTATGAATATGAATTAACCATGTGCTGCAAGAAAATAATCCTCTTCATGCTTGGAAACCCAAGTCAAGAAGAATATTTCATAGTGATAGATGCCTCTATCCACTATTATATCATCCTCACCTCCTCCTTGTTCACCAAGTGCATCAAATGTGAAGTGATCCTGGGGACACCTCATCCATAAGTCTTTTCTCCCAAGTGAAAATGCTGTGAGCTCATTCAAATAAGCTCCTATCAATACAAAGCCCTGTTCTTTGACACACTCCTTGTCAAAGACTCCTCTAGTAATGCTAAAATTCATAAGAAGTTCCTCCCAAGGTGGAAGTACCTCTCTATCATCAAAAGCCAAGGAGATAATGCCATCTCCTCCTCCTACAACATCATGCAACATGTCAGAGAAAATATGCTCTTGCTCTCTCAAGAATAAGCAAAGAAACAAAATATTGTGTTGCGTCCCCATACTTCCATCATACAACTCATGTGATGAAGACATAATGAATGATATGAGTACCACATCAACAAAATGCATCCATACTCTATGTTGCCCAATGATGCACATATCATACCATCTATCCTCCATCCTCCTACTCATAGGAAGAGTGTATGCCAAGTGATGGCCAAACTCTTTCAAGAGTAACCAGCGTAGCCAAGCCTCCTGCTGCCCGGTATCATATATTTGCAAATAGCCTCCCAGCTCCTTGATCCTCAACCACATCCACTCAATCACTTGTGGATGATTTCTCCTTCTCTTCATCTTGGTACTCCTCCCATGAGGGCTACCATCCTCCCAAACCAAATCTCTGTCTTTGCACTCCATGGGATTTTGAAATGAAATCTTCTCGAGGATCAATGAGACCCTATGAGGACCTAAATAGGTGGTAGGAAAAAACCTCCCATCATGATGTGTATGGCTCAAGGAATTTCCAACACAAGCATGAGAGATGTTATCCATCTGAATATGTCCTCCATCTTCTATCTGCTCCTGTGAGAAAGAAAGAAAATCATTGCACTCCATGGTGTGTTGAAGTGCACCTCTAATGAGATCTCTCCTTGAGACCTCCCTCTCAACCATAGTCTTCCAAAACCAATGAGGTCTTGGATCTGCTAAAAGTAGAAGGTCCTCTTTGAGCTTGGAGGAGCTCATCGAGAAAGTGTCATCTTGAGAGGAGAAGGGGTTTCTCACTCCATGATGTCTACTATCTTATTTCAAGTCTTCAAACCCCACCCTCAAATGTGATGCACAATCCCACAATGGCTCATGAGAATGATGGTTTTCTTCCTTATTGAATGTTTCCATGTTGCACAATGTAGTGCAACCAATCTGCTTTAGGGTAGCAGTGTGTTTTGACCCTTGGTCATGTAAAAGTAAATTTCCACTTTGATCAAAAGAATTTGTTGCAACAATAAAAGGTGGAAATATTTTCATACCTTGATGATATTTTGGAACTTCTTATAGGGCTGCAAGAGTTCCCTCCTCCAAAGTGTTGGCTGCCCCAACTGTTGATGCATGTGGCTACTCCTCCATGAGTGTGATAGCATTAGGACAAAGCTCCTCAAGTGATGTGAGCTTCTCCTCCTTTGTTCTTTCTCCATCAAAGGCTTGGATCAGCCTTTGACTGAAATCTGCAAAAGTCTTCACCCTTACATGGCTCAAGTGGTTGTACCACCAAACATAAGCTTCACCCTCCAAGTGTAGCACTGAGATTTCAACATCTTCTTTCCTTGCTATAGGATGTAGTAGGAAAAATTCCTCCAAGTTTCTCACCCAAGTTCTTGTTGTAGATAACCCATCAAAAGTAGACAACATAAATCTATTGCCTTCAATTCCTCTTCTGTTGCAGGGTCTCTTTTCTTCCTTCAACTGGATGAAATGAGGGAAATATAGAGTCTCCTTGAAGGCTCTAGATTGAGATCTGTACTCAACAAGGTAATCACTTAGAACCTGATAATGCAAGTGTCCTTCATGCTTATTTTCTTCTTCTTGATGAGAATATGAAGTGCATGGTCCTTCCTCTTCTATTTCTTAAATCTTCTTGACCTCCTTGGAGAGGTTTTCTCTGGATCTAAAAACTGATGAGTGCAATCTCATATTCTTCAAAATTATGATCTTCTTGGGCTTAGACTCATAGTCTAAGCCAAGAAAGTTGCTCCAATGCCACTGTAGTATCCCAAATCTGGAGCAGCTTGCAAGGCATGACAGGAAAATGCATTTTCCAGTAATGGCTGCTATAGGATTTGAAACCAAGACCTATATCCCTTATATCAATGCATCTAAGACTAAAATCCAAGAGGTGGCGCAAAATAAATCCCTCTAGGTGGGTTAAACAGATCTCCCACACCTAGTTGTCTTGGAAAAATGCCCAATGATGGGACTGCAACAAATGTATGAACATACAATAGATCAACAACGTTATTTTATGATCTGTGAGACAAGAAGATATATATATAGCCAAAAAATAATGTTATAGAAAAAAATAAAGTACAAGCTATTAAGCAAACATGCACTCAAGAAAGGCAATGCAAGCCTCAACAAGACATGTACATGAAAATAGAAGAACACTGCTATTTCTGCATAAACCCAGGCTATGAGGACATAGTTTATAAAATTTACTACTCCATATTACATGATAACTGAAAGATATGACAAGATATGGCTTAAATACAATAGGGTAGAAAATATCTAACCCTTAGAAACAATAATAAATCAATGCTCTCAAGGATTGGCTGAAATATACAAAATGGAAAAAATGTCGGAGTTGCTGGGCAGCAGCTGCAACTCAAATATGGAAGTAAATAGAGAAGGTTGAAGATGATAAGCAATCTGAAGTAGACCTCCTCCAATGGATCTACTAAGTGGAAGGCTGATCCTTACACTTGAGATCTCACCCTCTAATCAACTTGCAATCCCTCACTACAAGTTCTCCATGAAAATAACGTAGTCTAAGAGGGTAACTGCGTTGTAGGTGGGATAAAATGATTTGGCCAAGTGCCAAGATCTGCAATAATCTTAGAAAGCTTCCAAACTGATCCTCCAAAGGAAAGAAAGATTCTTGCTCTTAAAAACAAGCAATGGGCGAGGTGTTCTGATCCCTCACTGCAACACCCTGCAACACAGAGTTATGTTGCTATAGCAATAACGCTGTGCTGGAGGAGGATGCTTGGCCTCAAGCCTAGATGTGAGGAAATTATGTACAACTCCTTCAAGAGGCTTCTCAATAAAGGAGAAGTATTCCTAAGTAGGAGATTCTTGTGCTAAGCAGCACAGCAACTCAACTAAACAGTTGGGATTGCAGAAATGTCTAAGTAGACATGAAATCAATAATCATATGCATGAATAACAATGGCTACCTTGCCCTCCTTTTAAACACATGAGAGCTCCCTCTCCATGGGGCCCACTCCATTAGGGTTTCCTCCTTCAAGGAATATTCCCTCATCTAACTCTGTGTTGTCCCATAGATACTTTCCACCTCATGCCTCTGTGTTGTTTTGACTTGGTCAAACTTAACCAAGCCTCTTTGCAAAATGTCCTCTTTCACACATTAGGGTGTGAAATCTATTTCCAAGGCTGATCCTCTTTCATAATAGAGGTATTTTATCCATGTTATTATTGTGTTTGGGCCTCCTCACCTGATTATTCAACTTATAAGTGAAAATAGATAAAAATTAATATTCCAATTTATTGAAGGAAAATTTGGAATATTACATTGAGTCCCAGAGGTATCAAATGAAATTTTATGCCTCAAGCAGCAAAAAAGGGTCAAATTCATCATCTTATCAACCTGCATGCAAATAATGTAAAATTGTTAGTAAGAAAAGGGTGAAAAATATAAGTTCAATATTGTAATGGAAAACACAGAAAGCCTTGAAGATACTACTATATGCAGCCCTCCCAAAGTTTCTAGGGCAAATGTGTCATTCCTTAATGAGTAAAAGTAGGGTCAAACTCATAATTTCAATCACCTACAAATAAAAGGTGTTAAAGTACATTAATGAGGCAAGGAAAGGTCAACCTCAATATTTTTAAGTCACCCGCAAACCAAAAGGGTCAGAGAGTTAGTAACAAAGGAATATCAGTGAAAAGTGAAAAAGTCTTAAAAACATTAGCAAAGTGGGTTGCAAAGTTTAAATCAAATTACAAACTCTATAAAGCGCATTCTGCACCCCAAACAAATAATTTTTCACTTGCAAAAAGTTGGAGGCATTCAAGAGAAAAAAATTTCGAGTTTCAAGTCAAAACAGGAAAAAAATTTGTGATGCTACGTGCCTAGAGTCAGGCACTGCGCCCTTGGAAAAAATTTCTCATGGATTTTCTTAAGGTGTTGTGCACTTGGAAGAGCGTTGCACTCTTTCCCAATAGACTTGGTGAGGAAAAATATTGGCGCTGCACCCATAGCTTAGGCGTTGCGCCCCTGGTCAGGAGGGCCTCCTACACCCTACAAACACTCAAAATCAACTCAAACCCTTTTCAAGTCTCCTCAAAGGTCTTCTGAGCACATAAAGAGGTAAGTGGACACCTTAGCCACATTTTCAAGCTATTTGGTGTTTTCTAAATGAGTGAAATCAAACCCTAAGGATATAACCCTAAATTTCCTCCTTGAAACCACTGTTTGAAACTTACTCCCTCTACCTATGAAGAGTACTAGTCAAAATAGAGTTTGACATATCAGCTGGGGTTGTCATTAAGTTGTCTAGAGCCTCTCATTCAGCCTGATATACCTATACAATCACTCATCTCATTCACAAGAAAACTTCCATTCCACTACCCTCTTCCATATCAGTTTCACATAAAGTGCTAGGGTTTCAAAGGAAGAGTGGTCAAAATGTCAGAAAGAGAGGACAATGGTAGTGGAGGAGAAGGCCAAATGCCAAGGAGGTAGGGGAAAAAAGGTGGAAATATCAACAGGTTTGAACCACTCAACACCATAGAGTTAATGACATCTCCCTTAACTGTTTCCTACTTCCAGCATGTAGGATACTTTTATTTTTTTTAAAGTGCACAGTAGGTGCAAAACCACCCTGAGCTAACCAGGCTTTTCATCATTAACTTGCATGATAAATTAGTTAACCTTGTAGGAGTAGCCTTTAAGTTGTCTGTTGATGCTATTACCAATTCCACTAGGATACCAAGTGTAGGGGAGAAATGGATAAAGGAGGCCAATATTGACATGAGCTACTATGAGACATTTTTAAAACCTAGGTACAAAGACCACAATAAATCCATTTTTGATTTCTCTCACTTGCTGGAGAGATATGCACCTATGATGAGGACCATTATGAAGTATTTTACATGTGAGGGAAGGTTCTCCAAGCTTTAATCCTATGATATTAGGTTGCTTATGAAATTTACTAGGGTTAGGATGCTGCACCTACCCTATTACCTCTACAGAAGCATTGACAAAATGTTCTATATTGTAAAAAAGAGAGACTATCCCCAGTAGATGCAAAGTCTCTTTCACCACTTTCTTATTAAAATGGTTGTTATGCATCAACTGCAATAGAAGGGAATTCCATGGGAGGTTGTCATTGCCCATGAGGTGTTCATCAATCCACAAGGCCAACAACACAAAGATGTATTTTCATCTTCTCAGCCTCCCATTCCTCCTTCGCCATCACACCTCACTACACATCCATCACCATCTACTCATATTCCATCACCTCATGATGAATCTTCCACCTCACCATCTACTCACAACCCTTCACCTAAGGATAATTACCCTCCTTCACCACTTTCTCAAAATACCTCACCTTCACCTCATGATACTAGTTCTTATAATAAAGACGGAGATGACAATGAAAAATCAGAAAGTGAGGGCACTGAGGCTAATAGAAGTGAAGAATAAAGTAAAGAAGAGGATATCAGTGAAGAAGATGCCAATGAGGGAGAGGGAAATAATGAATCAAGCAATAAGGAAGAAGATGCCAATGATTCTGAAAACAGTGAGGCACATATCATTGGTCATAGAGAAATGAGGAAAGTAGCAAAGATGACAGTGAGGCAAATAGAGATGAAACAAATATCAGCGAGGATCCAGAAGGAAGCAAGGAAATGAGCCATGATAGCAGTATTTCAGAGAGCAGTAAAGAGCACAGTGAAGCTCACAACAGTAAGGAAAACATCAGTAAAGAAGAAGAAAATGAGGAGGAAGATATCAGTGAGACAAAGAGCAATAAGGAAAATATCAGCAGTGATGATGTTGGAGGTGATAAGATAAAGAGTAGAAATGATGATGGCAATAGGTCAGAAAGCGAAGACCTTAGTGAGAAAAATGTAAATGAAGAAGAAAAAAATGAAGAAGAGGGTAGTGAGGAAAATAATTATGAAACACACAACCATGAGCATGATGACAGTTGGTCAACAAGCCATGATAACAGTGATGAGGCACAAACCGGTGGATCAGATAAGGGCAATGAGGTAGAAAGAAGCAGTGCTGATAAGAGCCATGAGGACATTGAGGATACCAACGACGATGGAAGTAATGATGGAAGAAATAATGAAGGCACTGAAATGATCAAAATTGAACATTTTTATTTGACCTACCAAAGAGGAAATAGGCATGTTGTTCGCTTCCCTCAAGACGCAAGGGGCCATGCCTTCCACATTGACTAAGCAGCCTAACAAAGGCAAAGAAAAGGCCATTGATGAAGAAGAAGAAGAAAAACATGAGACTAGAAAATAATTTGAACTCATTCATGTTGATAGTGATGATGAAAATTAGGCAAGGATCTCAAACATACTTCTCCAAAGCAAGGATGCTCATATTAGCGATTTGAAAGCCAATCTAGGTAGGGCTAAGAATGTCATCCATTATTTTGATGTTGAAAATGAGAAACTAGAGGCACAGAAGGAAATCTATGAAATAAGAGCTATCAAAGCTCAGAAAGAGGTTGAAAAAGCCGAGGCTAAGCTAGATGAGGCCTTGGATAGATAAGGGAACATTGATGATGAGGAAGAACAACTTCCTAGGATGAGGCCAAGGAAAATTGGCTTAAAGAAGGCCTTAGCCAAGGAAAGAGAGCAAGATGCATCCTTGGTAGAGTAGCTTACTCCAAGTGTGCTGCTTTCCATGGAAATTTACTATGATCGGGAACCTTGGATTGAGAGGGAAAACATACACTTAGAGGGTCTATTGGAGAAGACCAAGAGGGACCTTGACCTCCAAAAGAAGATGACAAGGCACTATGCCTTAAGAAACAAGATTGCAAGGGCGAAGCTCAAAAGAGCCCTTGCAAAGATTAAAGACCTCAAGGAGGGAAAAGGCAAATAAACAATTGAAATCCTTTCTAATGCATCCCTATAGGCATCCCAAACATAATTAGCAAGGCAAATTCAAATTTTGGTATCTTTTTGTAAATTTTGGTTTTTCACTATTTTGAAGGGCCAAAGGTGCAGCATCACTGGCATTGCGCTCTTTTTTGGGGAACTCTTTTGAGGAATGGTTTTTATTTTAGAGTTCATCAGGCCAAGGAAATCATCCACAAAACATTTCAGCTCATTTGGAGCAGAGTTGGTACTCCAAAAGTGCCAAAAACACCCAAACATCACCTTTCTGCCCTATTTTCAGAGTTGGCACTATGCCCTAAGCAGTCTTGGGAGATTTCGTTTTTGAGCGAGTAAATGAATTCCAATCAGAAAAATAAGGAAAATTTTGGAAAGTAGTTTGGACACGCTTTTCAATGAGCTATCATGGAACTCATTTGGACACCTGGAAGGCCTCCAAATCTTGGTTGCAAAATAGGCAATTTTTCTAATGCAAGCACTGCACCCTTCCCTACAAAGTCAACAAAAGACACAAATTTATTGAAGAAATATATTTTCGAGGACTTTTATGGTGAATCACTCCTAGTTAGCTCATAATTTATGTTTGAAGTTATTTTTCATTTATTAAGTTAGATATTTTGTGCCTTGGGCCTTGCATGGTCTCTTTGGAAAAAAATGGCACTTATGATATATTAATAACATTTTGGAAACCCTAGTTAGAGTTTTGGTCCTCCTTGCTAGTTAAATACTGCATTGAGGCCTTATTGTAAAAAGTTGGTTGATTATTGAGAAGAATATCATAGACTTGAAGATTGAGGAGAAATTGGCTTTGGACTTTGTGGATGTCTTGATTTGCATGATAATGGAGCAAGCTCACTTGCAGGATTCACGAACATAGTTAATGGTGATGTATTTCTTATTTAGTGTTTGTTTTCTTATCTTATAATTTTGTTTCATATTTCTCATGAAGTAGGAAAAATATTTTAGGCTAAGAAATGTTGTTTAGAGGCACCTTAGCTCTGTCTACTCTCTATTTCTTATATGTTTTCCTCTACTAGGTCAGATTAGAGAATTATTTAATGCTCTCTAGTTCCACTTATGCTTGTTTATCTTAAGAAATGATTTAATGGAGCCAATGTCAAAGTATTTTATGGTTAGCCCTACTCTTTGATGTAACTTAAACATTGTTTTTTGAGATATTTGCTTTGAAGTATTGCCAATTAGGGTTTAGCTAAAGATTATGGTTTTCCCTTCCATTTTTCTCATCTTAAATGGTTTCTTTGAAGTTATTTGTAGTCTGATTAAAGAAATTAGGAGTTCCCTACTCTTTGATTATTACTATATGTTGTCTTAAATGTTTTCTTTGCTTGAAGGTGAAATCACTAGAAGACTTATAAGTTTATTGCATTTTCTGGTTCACTGGATTGTTGTCTTAATGTTTACTTGCTAGGTTTTGGTCAAAGAAGTTATTGGTATGCCCTGTCTTTGGTTATTTATTTAGACATAGTGATCTTAAAGGCTATTCTAGTTAAAGTATTTTTTAAAGGATTCTTAACTGCCCTTTTCACGTACTATGTTCACAATTTAATGTTCACTTCACTCACATAAGCTTTTAGATCCATTTGGCTTTGTTAAAATTTCCTTGTGATATACCCTTGACCTATTGTTGTACTTATCGAGACCTTTTGCAGACTCCATAGCCCAATGGTTTAAACCTCTCTCACTCTATATATTCTTCTTGAAAACCTACCAAACCAAACAAACACACAAACAAACCCTAATCACTATACCTAGCCTAAAATCAGAACCTTAAAATCAATCAAGTTACATCCTTTTACACAAATATAGAGAGAGCCCTCTCCGAGTCTAAGAAAGCTAGGTCCTAGGACTCCAAAGACTAGTTTTATGTTACCCCTATACATTTGGTCTTGCCAATATGACAAATTACAGGGACCTAACATAGTGGCGACTCCACTGGGGAGTTTGAGTAAATAAACATTCTAAGCACTCCTTAAAACTTCAAACACTCCTATCAATAGTATCCTGTAAGTCACCACCTAAAAAATGGTTATCATACTAGGGAGCTGAATAAGTAATAAGCTTAGACATTCCTTAAGAACTCACAAATCGCCTGTCAAACTTAGACAAATCAAGTGTTATCAAAGAGGTAAATACAATTGACTCATCATACTAGCACCATGCTGGCCATACTAGAGAAAACTCATTGACAAGCTTAGTGTTACATAAAGAACTCAGAAAACCCAAAAAAATTCTTAGATTGGTATTCAGTTGTTGATGGTGGACAAAAAGTATAACCTTAAAACAGTAAGCATCATCCACCTGGTGACTCCACTAGTCTTTAGTAGCCATGTTTACCCAACTATTTCTCACAAACTCCCCTAAGAATGCACTAATCAGTCATAAAAGTCTAAAACCCAGTCACACTTTGTGTGAACTTAGTACCCTTGTAGATAGGTCTGTATTCAAGAAACTCCTAAACTTTCAGCCTCTCTGCATTATTGGGTCTGAAATCTGGCTTCACAAAGGATAAGCACCAGATCTCACCCTGACCCAAACCCTCCTATCATAGTTCGTGATCTAAAAATATTTTTTTAGAAAACATCTAGGACTGAAGATTTAACTATTGTTAGGAAAATTCGAAAAGAAAGTTTTGTTCCTGAAAATATCACAGCCTTGAAAGATCCCCAATTTGACTTACACCACAGAAGAAACCTTTTCCAAACCAAATCTCAAGGAGGGATAGACCAGACAGACCTTGAACCTACAGTTTTGCAACAGAGTCCTAGTAGAGAAGCCTCTCCTTCCACTCCTCCTAATTTTCAGCTTCTCCAAAACTTTGGCTCTTTTCATTCCAAATCTGCTCAATCTTAGTTTGTTGGTCCAACTACATCTTCCATCTACATTCACACATCCACTGTGCAATCCACTCCATTTCATCCTCCACCTGCTCTCAAAATCCCCCCTCTCACAAACCCTCCTTGGGTTCCTTTACCTCAAATCATGGCAGCATGGTTTGCCCCATTGGTACTACCCCAACCTTTTTTGCCTATGCCTTAAGATTACCAATATAAAATACCTCACTTTACTAGAGCTGACTCTACCATGACCCAATAGCATGTAGATAAGATGAATGATTCCTTTCAATACCAAGAGATAGAAGAGGAGACCATAAAAATGAGAATGTTTTCCAAAATCTTAGGAGGAGAAGCAAAGAAATGGTTCAAAAACTTAACTCCTAACACCATTCATGACCTCCCTTCGCTTTACCAAACATGCATAAACAAATGGGAGATTAATAAAAATCCTCTTCAAATCCTCTCATAGTATAATAACCTTAAGAGATATGTTGGGGAAAGTGTCCAATACTACTGCACTAGGATCAATGGTGTTTACAATGCACTCCCACCTCACATGAAACCCCCACAATGTCTAGCCTTAGTAAATTTCTAGAGGGCTTTGATCCAAGCATGGCCTACCAATTGAGAGAAAGAGATCCCCTAACATTAGAAGACATGCAAAGGGGAGTTGTGAGTGTAGAAGCCAATCTAATTGAGAAGATGGGCAGAAAAGAAAGTTACATAAAAGAGGAAACCATGGCCTCCACATCTGATGCTAAAATTTACAGCCTAGTTAGGACAATGTAAAGGATGATGGAAAGAATCAATTTTAATGAGATATCACCCCCTAGGGAAAACCAAGCAAATCCCCATAACTGAAATAGAAATCAAAACTTCAAAAGAGACCCTCCTCAAAACAAACCAAGAGAAAATGACCAGCAAATGAAGCCTCCTTTCCAAGACAACTATGTAGATGAAGAGGAAACAGAGACTGAAGAGCCGAAAGAAAACCATGTAAATTTGATAGCTTCTGATAATGAGGGTGATGTTTTTCTCACAGAATAGGAACAAGGTATATTTTCCTCAAGCCATGATGATAGAACATATGAGGATTTTGAAGAGTACAAATTAGGATTTGAAAATGATATCATGGAGGTTCATAGGTAGCATGACCTCCAGAGTAAGAAAACCCAAGACGCCTCCATGAAAAACATATTAGAAATTGTTGTTAGAAATACCCCCAAAATCATCCTTAAAAAGACAACAAAAAACACCAACATAATGGCTAAGACTCCTAATCAAAACAAATAAAAAACTAGCCAACATAATGGTGACACAAGCTTCCCTAGTACAATAACTAGTGGCCCCGGAAAAACTACTCTAACTGACATTCCAAATAAAACTTAGCAAAATAAAGTTGTTGAAAATACTATGTGTGATAAAATTGATGTAAATATACCAAGAACACTAGCACCATTCAGTTTTTAGGGTGAGATTTCCAAGATCAAAATAGCCATACCCCTTACTGAGCTGGTAACTCAAGATGTATATAGGTCCCAAGTTTTGTAATCTTTGAACATGGGAAATGACACCGACACTCTGAATTTAACTGATGACAAGCCATAGCTGTTGTTTGGACCTGAGGTAGAGGTAAAATATCAAGAAGGAGTTGTCCCTCCATTCTATGTTAGCTTAAACATTCATGACAAAATCTTGCACAATGCTATGCTAGACTCCGGTGCCTCACAAAATCTCATGACCAAGGTGGCGATGGAGAGATTAGGCCTCAAAATAACCAAACGTTACAAAGAAATTTACTCTTTCGATTTGAGTAGAGTCAAATGTTTGGGTCTGATCAAATATTTGTGTGTCAATTTGGCACAAATACTAGCTAAGAGTCTATTCATGGACATTGTAGCGGCTGACATTCCCCCAAAGTATGCCATGCTTTTATCTAGTTCATGGGGAACCAAAATCCAAGGAAACCTCCAAATGGACATGAAATATGCTACCATCATGGTCTTTAACCAAACAAGGAGATCGTATCAGGAATCTCACATGAAGTACATGGTAAGCAACCAAGACAGACCAAACAACACCCCTCTTTATTCTATCCATTCATACTTTGACCCATTTATCTTGTACAATGAAGATGAAATTAATGAACAAGTAAATGAAAATGAGAAAGGGATAGGCATACCAGAATAGTCAAAAAAAATACAAAATGAAGAACTTAACAACTAAAACTCTAGTAGCCCTGAACAACAACATAATGGTGAAGCTGAACTTGAAACACTTTGGAACGTGATCTTTGATGGCTCTTGTGGTAAATTTGGTTCAAGAGTAGGTGTTTGGATACACAAAACTAATGAGGGTCATTCCTACAAACTAGAGTTTCAATGTACCAATAATATTGCATAGTATGAGGCTCTACTCCTTGGTTTACATTTGCTAAAAAACATAGGAGCTAAGAAGATTTTTGTTCAAGGAGATTCTGAGCTAATAATTAGGCAAATCAAAGGAGAGTATTCAACCAAAAATTCTAGGCTAAGAGAATATAGAAATGCTTCCTTAGACCTCGTGAAATTTTTTTGAGAAGTATGAACTTACCTCTATCCCTAGAGCTGAAAATAGCCTTTCCAATGAACTTGCCTTTGCTACCAGCACTTGCCAAATACATCATACCAATGAACAATACACAGTAAAGGTCAAGTGCAGACTAGCATTCCTTGATAACATACATTATTGGCAAGTATTTGAAAATTACAAACAGATTGAAGACTTCTTGCAGCCCAAAACCAAGTTTGAAATGTCAAAGTCAGACTTAAACCATCAAGAGGATCGTTTTGATGAAGAACAAACCCACAAAATAGAGTTGCCTTGTACTGCTGATATAAATTTGCTAAAACATCCCTTTGAGGCAGAATTGTTTGAAAATTTAGATCAAAAATACCTTGAGGTATTGCAATGCAAAGATGACTGATTACCAAGAGGTCTTGCCCCGTTAGAAGATCTATTTGATTTCAATGATGTTGCTAGGAATCCAAAAATGGAATCTACTGAGACTGATGTAGAAGAATGCAACATAGGCAGTGTATGAGAACCCAAAATGATAAAATTGTCCAAAACTCTCCCACGTCATATAAAACAGAAATACATAGAGTTTCTCAAAGAATTAAACGATGTTCTTGCATGGGTTATGAGGATTTGAAGTCCTATGAAGCAAACATTATTCAACATAATATTCCTCCTAAGGAAAACCAGAAACCATTCAAGCAGAAATTGAGAAGAATAAACCCCTTCCTAGCACGTCTAGTTTAAAAAGAAATAAATAAGATGTATGATGATGGAATCATAGTCCCTCTCAGGTACTCAGAATGGGTTTCTAACCTTGTGTCGGTAAGAAAGAAAATAGGGGAGATTAGGCTATGCATAGACTTTAGAAACTTAAACAAAGCCTCCCTGAAGGACAACTATTCTTTACCTAAGATGGATCACATACTACAAATGGTGGTAGGCTCTAAAAGAATACCATTTCTTGATGCTTTTTCAGGGTATAATCAGGTACTAGTACTTCCAAGTGATCAACACAAAACTGCTTTCACAAAACCTTGGGGCACCTTCATGTATGTCAAAATTCCCTTTGGGTTAATGAATACAGGGGCCACTTTCTAAAGATCCATGGACATAGATTATTCCGAGGACATAGGTTACTTCATTTTGATATACCTTGATGACATCACTGTCTACTCTAAAACTAATGAAGAACACCTAGTTCACTTGAGAAAGGTCTTTGAGAAATGTAGGAAGTATGGTCTATCTTTGAACCCTAAGAAAAATTTGTTTGGTCTTCAAGAAGGAAAAATCTTGGGCCACATCATTTCTAAAGAAGGGATAAATATAGAACCCAAAACGATTGAATGTATATTACAGATCAGCCACCCTAGGAACATTAAAGAGCTGCAATATTTCATTGGGAAGATCAACTTCCTAAGGAGGTTCATACCAAACCTTGTGGAAATTCTAAGAAACATCACAAACATGTTGGAAAGAGAAGTAGGAGTCAAGTGGACCACAGAAGCCAAGCAATCCTTTGAACTGATAAAACAAGCACTTACCCAAACACCAATTCTAATTAGCCCCGACTTTACCAAGGATTTCTTCATTTTCTCCTTTGCATCAGAACATGCTATTACTATAGTATTGATTCAAAAAGAACAAGATGGGACAATAACAACCCATAGCTTTCTTCAGCAAGGCATTGAGGGATGCACCTCTAAAATATAACATCATGGAGAAACAAACCTTTGCCTTCATCAAAGCATTGAAAGATTTCAGAGTTTACATTTTTTACTCCCATGTCATTTCTTTTGTTCCACATATAGTTGTTAAATACAAGGACTTGCCAAACTCGTGGTTGAAGCAAATTTTCAGGCACTATAAATAAACATGATACATTCTTTCGATGAACAAGAGGAACTGGTGACGTCACCCATTGAAGAATAATTCCTGAACTCAATCTGGTATGTTGATATATTGTATGTACTTGTTAATATAAATGCTCCTCCTACTTTTTCCAAAACAAAGGCTAGATTCTTGAAAGAAAAGGTTGTGAATTTCTACATTCTAGATAGAGCTTTGTATTAGAAAAAATCTGTTGGTATCTTGCTTAAATGTTTACTTGAAGATGATGCAGATAGAATCATGCATGAGTTTCATGAAGGAGAGTGTGGAGGTCATCTCTATTGGAAAAACACTGCAAACAAGATCCTTAGAGCTGGTTACTATAGGCCCACCCTTTTCCCTGACATACACAAGCTAGTAGCAACTTGCCATAAATCCCAAATCTTTGATGGCAAGAGAAAGATTATGCCTTAACCTTTGCATCCTATCAGTGTTGAAACTTCTTTTCAACAGTGGGGTTTAGATTTCATTGGAGAAATCCACCCTGTCTCATCTTCCCAACACAAGTGGATCCTCACTGCAACTGACTATTTCACTAAGTGGATAGAATCGATACCCTCTAGGAATTCCATTGACTTAGTAATCATCAAATTCTTTGAAACCAACATCTTGTCCAGGTTTCGCAGTCCAAGGAAGATCGTCACCAATAATGCTACTACATTTAAGTCCAAGAGAATGGTGGAATTTTTCTATAAGTACCACATCACACTAGGGAAGTATACAGCTTATTACCCTAAAGGTAATGGGTTGTTTGAGTCCTCTAACAAAATTTTGGTGAATATCATCAAGAAGCTACTGGAAGAGAAAAAAAATTCATGGCATAGCAAACTAGTGCATGCACTATGGGCTAATAGACTAACAACCAAGAAATCAATCAATATGTTTCCCTATCAGTTAGTCTATGGCATGGATGCAATTTTCCCAACATCCTTGGGAGTTCCAATTATGAAGCTTCTTCAAGAGGTACAATCAAAAGACAATGATATTCAAAGGAGGCTAAATGAAACCATTCACTTGCAGTAGTCAAGGGAAGAAGTTTACAAAAGAACACAAGCAGTGCAAGAGAACATAAAGAAGATCTTTGACAGAAGGACTAAGGCCAATGATTTCCATATTGGAGACAAAGTTTTGAAGTGGGATTCAAGGAGAGAGGACAAAAGCAAGCATGGAAAATTTGAAAATTTATGGAAGGGTCTTCAAAACTCGGAGATCTGAACTCTGAGTTCCTGGACACCTCCTGAAAAGGAGTTTCCCTCCCCAAGTGGAGCCACTGTTAGTCATCAATATTTTTCATTATTTATACATGACTATATATTGGCTCCGGATTTCTAAAAACAATATTCTTTGAAAATTGTGAGTTTTAGAAATATTATTTCCTTCATTACCCTTATAGGAAATTTTTCACTATTCTATTAACCTTGCCATTTCATGGTCACCCTGCCACCCCTAAAAGCTCCCTAAATGGCTTGTGCCTCTCATCTCCATCCTTTTTTCCTACCTATGACCTCATTAATCTATTTTTCCATTGTCCATAACCCCACTTTCCGTATAGGGTTACCTATAGCCTAACTCATTCCCATGGTCCCCAAGTTCCTGAAGCATTGATGGTCTCAAAACTATCTCTGTAGGCTCTTTAGATAAATCAAGTACATTGGATTTTGGATCTTCAATACAACACTTTGACAAATACTCTATTTTCACTTGAAGACTCCAAGATAATTTTTAGTCAAAGACCAGGTCAAAGAATCCTCCCACTAGGTCAATTAGGGTTTCATATGGCCCAAGGTCATCATTGGTGTTTCGGACACCATTTTTCTTTGTTAGAATATGGTTAAGAGGTCTTGAAATGTTGATACATTGTTATTCAAGAGAAGATCTAAAAAGTTTCCAAAGAAGACTACCTTATCAAATCCAAGGTCTGTAAGAGGAAAATGGACAAACTTGGCACTTCTACATGACTGTGAAGAGGTCCATCAGCAAAAGGTGTTCATAAGGTAGGATTTCTGCTCTCAAATTAAGACAACTCACAACAGAAGAAAAAGAAACAAGTTGGTCTTAAGGAGAACTAGGGTTTTGAGCTTAATGACCCACTTGAATTCTAAACAAGGATCAAATGCAGAAATGACCATGGAGGAGGTACACCAAAAATCAAACATGAAGAGGATTTTATCAGAGATTATTGATGAGATAGAGAAAAAGGTGTGGTGAACTCGACAGAAATGAATGAACTTGAAAGGGCTATAGAGAACATAGAAGACAACACTGATGATTGTCTTAAACCACTCCAGACACCTCAGGTTTTGGGAAAATGGCCAGTGAAGGTTAAACCATGAGTTGAACTCCATGATAATGGAGAAGAAATATTCTGAAGATGCCATTATGATCAGATACCAGAATTGTAAAAAATGAGTTTTCCATGCCTAAATGAGAAAAAAGTATGTTAAAAACTCCATGATGCCAACAAAGAAAGGATTGTGAAAGTGCTGATGTGTTCAAGTATCCCAAAGTTTTCCAAGGTGCATGTATCATTTCCTCAAAGGGAAAAGGTGTAAATAATATTAGTATGAAAGGAAAATTCAGTGTTTTCAGGCACCTACAAATCAGAAGTGGCCAAAGAAGGGATAAAAACATGATGTTGAACTCCAAGGTGAAATTCAAAGAATATTGTTTAGACTATTGTAGTGTCAAATAAATGTGTCAAATCTTCAGGATCAAAAGGAACACAAATTTCTTAAAACTGCGAGCCAAGGGGAAAAAGCTAAGTTCATGGTGTAAATCACACAGGGTTTTTAAGATGTTGCATTGTGTTTGAGTCCAAGAGGTATCAAATGAAATTTTATGCCTCAAGCGACAAAAGGAGTGTTAAATTCATCATCTTATCAACCTGCATTAAAATAGTGTTAAATTGTTAGTAAGAAAAGGTGAAAAAGATAAGTTCAATATTGTAATGAAAAACACATAAAGCTTTGAAGATACTACTATATGCAACCCTCCCAAATTTTCCAGGGAAAATGTGTCATGCCTAAAGGAGTAAAATCAGGGTGAAACTCATCATTTTAGTCACCTAAAAAGAAAGGGTTTTAAAGGACATCAATGAGATTAGGAAAGGTCGACCTCAATATCTTAAGTCACCTACAAACAAAAAAGGTGAGAGAGTTAGTAACAAAGGAATATCAATGAAAAGTGAAAAAGGCTTAGAAAACACTAGTAAAGTGGGTTGCAAAGTTTAAATCAAATTCATAAGTCTATAAAGCCAATTCTGCATCCCAAACAAATCATTGTTCACTTGCAAAAAGTTGGAGGTGTTCAGGAGCAAAAAAGTTTGAGTTTTCAAGTCAAAACAGGGAAATTTTTTGTGGCACTGCACCCTTGGTGAAAAACGCCCATGTATTTTCTTAAGGTCTTGCACGCCTGGGAGGTGGCACTGCAGTCCTAGAAAAGTGTTGCACTCTTGCACGACAGGCCCAGTGAGGAAAAATACTGGCACTGCGCGCTTGGGGCTGGCATTGCACCCTTAGCAAGGAGGGCCTCCTACACCCTACAAACACTCAAAATAAATTCAAACCCTTTTCAAGTCTCCTCCAAGATCTTCTGATCACATAAAGAGGTAAGTGGACAACCTAGCCACATTTTCAAGATATTTCATTTTTTATAAATGAGTGAAACAAACCCTAAGGAGATAACCCAAAATTTCATGCTTGAAACCAGTGTTAGAAACTCACTCCCTCTGCCTATGAAGACTATCAGTCAAAAAAAATTTTGAAATATCAGCTGGGGTTGTCATTAGGTTGTCTAGAGTCTCTCATTCAACTTGGTATACCTATAAAATTAGTCATCTCATTCACAAGAAAACTGCCATTCCATTACCCTCTTCCATGTCAGTTTCACATCAAGTGCTAGGGTTTCAATGGAAGAGTGGTCAAAATGTCAAAAAGAGAGGATAGTGGTAGTAGAGGAGAAGGAAAATGTTAAGGAGGCAAGGGCACAAAGGTGGAAAGATCAACAGGTTTGAACCACTCAACACCATAGAGTTAATAACATCTCCCCAAATTGTTTCCTCCTTCCAGCATGTAGGATTCTTTGATTTTTGTGAAAGGGTAAAGCAGGTGCAAAACCACCCTGAGCTAACCACGCTTTTCATCATTAACTTGCATGAGAAACAAGTTAACCTTGCAGGAGTAACATTTGAGATGTCTCTTGATGCTATTGCCAATGACACTAGGATACCAAGTATAGGGGAAAAATGGTTCAAGCAGGCCAATCTTCACATGAGCTACTATGAGCCATTTTTAAAACCTAGGTACAAACACCACAATAAATTCATTTTTCCTTCCTCTCACTTGCTAGAGAGGTATGCACATATTATGAGGATAATAATGAATTATTTTACATTTGAGGGAAGGTTCTCCAGGCTTTACTCCTATCACATTAGGCTGCTTATGCACTTTACTAGGGTTAGGATGTTGCACCTACACTATTACCTCTAAAGAAGAATTGACAAAATGTCCTATATTGTACAAAAGAGAGACTATCCTGAGCAGATGCAAAGCCTCTTTCACCGCTCTCTTATTAAAATGGTTGTTATGCATCAATTGCAGCAAAAGGGCATTCCATGGAAGGTTTCATTCCCGATGAGGTGTTCACCAATCCACAAGGCCAACAGCAGCAAGATGTACCTTCATCTTCTCAGCCTCCCATTCCTCCACCATCACACCCCAATACACATCCATCACCATATACTCATATTCCATCACTTCATGATAACTCTTCCACTTCACCATCTACTCACATTCCTTCACCTAAGGATAATGAACCTACTTCACCACTTTCTCAAAATCCCTCACCTTCGCCTCATGATACTAGTGCTTCTAACAAAGAGGGATATTACAATGAAAAATCAGACAGTGGGGGCAGTGAGGCTAATAGCAATGAAGAAGAAAGAAAAGAATAGGATATTAGTGAAGAATATGCCAATGAGGGAGAGGGAAATAATGAATCAAGCAATGATGAATCAAGAAATAAGGAAGAAGATTCTAATGAGTCTGAAAACATTGAGGCACATAGCATTTGTGATGAGAGCAATGAGGAAAGTAGAAAAGATGATAGTGAGGCAAATAGAGATGAAAAAAATATTAGTGAGGATGCAGAAGGCAACAAGGAAAGGAGCCATGATAGCAGTGGGTCAGAGAGCAGTAAAGAGAACAGTGAAGCTCACAATAGTAAGGGAAATAGAAGTGAAGAAGAAGAAAATGAGGAGGCAGATATTAGTGAGACAGAGAGCAGTAAGGTAGATATCAGCAGTGATGATGTTGGCAGCGATAAGACAAAGAGAAGAAATGATGATGGAAATAGGTTAGAAATCCAAGACACCAGTGAGACTAATGTAAAGGAATAAGAAAATAATGAAGAAGATGGTAGTGAGGCAAATAATGATGAAGCACATAGCAAAGAGAATGATGAAAGTGGGTCAAAAAGCAATGATAATAGTGATGAGGCACAAATCAGTGGATCAGATAAGGGAAATGAGGCAAAAAGTAACAGTGCTGATAAGAGCCATGAGGACAGTGAGGATACCAATGATGATGGAAATCATGATGGCAGCAATAGTGAAGGCAATAAAATGATCAAAATTTAACCTTTTTGTTTGACCTACCAAGGAGGAAATAAGCATGTGTTTTCTGCCCTCAATAGGCAAGGGGCCATGCCCTCCACTTCAACTAAGCAGCTTAACAAAGGCAAAGAAAAGGTCATTGATGATGAAGAAGAAGAAGACAAACATGAGAATGAACAAGAATTTGAACTTATTCATGTTGACAGTGATGATGAAAATGAGGAAAGGATCTCAAACATGCTGCTTCAAAGCAAGGATGCTCAGATTAGGGATTTGCAAGCCAATCTTGGTAGGGCTAAGAATGTCATCCATTATTTTGAGGTTGAAAACGAGCAGCTGGAGGCACAGAAGGAAATTGGGAAATCAGATCTATCAGAGCTCAAAAAGAGGCTACAAAATCCAAGGCTAAGATAGATGAGGCCTTGGATAGATATGCGAACATTGATGATGAGGAAGAATAGCTTCCTAGGAGGAGGCCAAGGACAATTGGCTTAAAGAAGGCCTTAGCCAAGGAAAGAGAGAAAGAGGTAGCCTTGGTAGAGTAGCTCACTCCAAGTGAGCTGCTTGCCATGGAAATTGACTATGATCGGGAACCTTGGATTGAGAGGGGAAACATACACTTAGAGGGTCTGTTGGAGAAGACCAAGAGGGACCTTGACCTCCAAAAGAATATGGCAAGGCACTATGCCTTAAGAAAGAAGATTGCAAGGGCCAAGATCAAAAGAGCCTTTGCAAAGATTCAAGCCCTCAAGGAGGGAAAAGGAAAATAAAAACTTGAAATCCTTGCTGATGCATCCCTACAGGCATCCCAAACATAGTTAGCAAGGAAAATTCAAATTTTGTTATCTTTTTGTAAATTTTGGTTTTTGACTATTTTGAAGGGCCAAAGGCACAACACCACTGGCCCTACACTCCTTTTTGGGGCACGCTTTTGAGGATAAGCACTAGATTTCACCCTGACCCAAACCCTCCTATCATAGTTGATGATCCAGAAATAATTTTGTGAAAAGCATCTAGGACTGAAGATTCAACTACTCTTACGACCATTCATAATGCAAGTTTTGTCCCTGAAAATATCACAGCCTTGCAAGATCCCAAATTCGACTTACACCACAGAAGAAACCTTTTCCAAACTAAGTCTCAAAGTGTGATGGACTAGACATACCTTAAGCCTACAGATTTGCAGCAGAGTCCTAGTAGAGAAGCCTCTCCTTCCACTCCTCCTCATTTTCAGCTTCTCCAAAAATTTGTCTCTTTTCACACCAAATATGGTTAATATTAATTTTTTGGTCCAAGTAAATATGCCACCTCCATTCACACATCCACTGTGCACACCACTCCATTTCATCCTCCACCTCCTCTCACAAACCCCCCTCTCACAAACCCTCTTTGGGTTCCTTTACCTCAAATCATGGCAGCATGGTTTTCCCCATTAGTACTACGCCAACCTTTACTGCCTATGCCTCAATACTACCAATCTAAAATCCATCACTTTACTAGAGCTGACTCTACCACATCCCTATAGCATGTAGATAGGATCAATGATGCCTTTTCCTACCAAGAGATAGAAGAGGAGACCATAAAAATGAGAATGTTTGCCTAAAGCTTAGGATGAGAAGCAAAGAAATTGTTCAAAAACTTAACTCCTAAAAGCATTCATGACATCCCTTCCCTTTACCAAACATTCATAAACAAATGGGAGATTAAGAAAAATCCTCTTCAAATCCTCTCAGAGTATTATAACCTTAAGATAAATGTTGGGGAAAGTGTCCAAGACTACTGCACTAGGTTCAATAGTGTTTACAATGCACTCCCACCTCACTGCATGAAACCACCATAAGGCATAGCCTTAGTAAAATTTCCAGAGTGATTTGATCCAGACATCGCCTACCAATCCAGAGAAAGAGATCCCCTAACCTTAGAATACATGCAAAGGGGATCTGTGAGTGTAGAAGCCAATCTAATTGAGAAGAGGGCTAGGATGAGGCAGAAAAGAAAGTTGCATACAAAGAGGAAACCATGGCCTCCACGTATGATGCTAAAATTGACACCCTAGTTAGGAAAATGGAAAGGATGATGGAAAGAATCAATTTGAATGAGAGAGCACCCCTAGGGGAAACCAAGAAAATCCCCAAAACAGAAATAGACACCAAAACATCAAAAGGGACCCTCCTCAAAACAAACCAAGAGACAATGACTAACAAATAAAGCCTCCTTTCCAAGAAAACTATGTAGAGGAAGAGGAAAGGGAGACTGAAGAGCCGGAAGAAAACCATGTAAATATTTTTATTTCCTAAATCTACCTTATGCTGAAGGAAGGCAGAGTCTAGGGTAACATCAAACCACGCTTAATCTGGTAGCTAGCCCTACCAGATCAGGAGAGGGCTCTCTCCAGGTCAATCTCAGCAAAAATAATCAGTGAGGCTTGAGATGACTTAAAATAAACGCTGATTTTAGGCTAAGTATACATATAAAAGATTTTGATTTGATTTTGGGGGTTTTTGTTGGAATCAAAGGGAAAGGCAGATTTTGGGTCCGGGAAATGATCAGTTTTGCAGAGGGCTGAATGGGGCAAGAAAGGCGATTGTTTTGATGCTTCAAATTGAATGAAATGGATAGCTTGGACCGAGGAGGAGTTGAAGAGGGCAAGAGGTTTCAAGAATCCTCTTCAAACAGTTTAAAACATGGAAAATTAAAAAAAAACTTCAAGGCAGAGCACTGCAAATCTAATGAATTCCACCTTTATGAATTTTTTGTTTAACTTAAGAAGAAATGAGAAGGAATATGATACACATGAAACATCAATAAATTTATAGTAAGAGAGAGAAACAAACCATCAAAACATAGAGTGACATGGATCCCAAAGAGTGCTGCAAACCCTGGTCTATTCCTTTGCCAAAATGCAGAGATGAAATGTACAATGAAGCTCAAAGCAATCCCAAGTGTCCAACCTATACTAATGACTAAAAAAATACAAGATATAGACCACACTAACTCATCCCCAGCCTCTAGGGGTCGAGCTCACAATTTTAGGAGCTGTTTCAACAAGATCTAAACTAAGAACTAGAAAATAGGCAGTGGAACAACTTGCCTCTATAAGATAGGAAACTGATTCATTCAGTTACAATTCACTTTTTGGTGAATGAATCTAATTACATGAGTGAAAATTAATCAAAATTACATAAAAACCATGAAATTACATCAATTTACATAAATATTTTTACATTTGAAGATAAAAAAGTAAAACTAGCCAAAACTAGGCGAAAAACTGAGTTACTAAGTGAAAACTAGGCCAAAATTTCCAATGCACCGCGCCTAAAATCTCTATGCATCGTGCCACTTTGAGGATGATTTTGAGGGTCTTCCCGGTGTCCAAATTGAGTGTAGGATATCTCGTTGGAAATATTTGCTTGTATAGTTTCCAAACCAAGTGGAATTTCTGAATTTGGTTGCCATTTTCCCCTCTAAAAATCAAATCTCCCAACATTGCTTCTCGTATGTCCAAAAAGTGGCAGAAAGGACATTTTTAGGGTGTTTTTGACCCCTTAGGCAACCCAAAACTTGTCAAAATCCTTACGTAATGGGTAGGCATGAATAAATTTTCATGAAAAGTCTAGAAATATCAATTTTTACCCAAGAGGTGATGCCAATTATAAGCGTGCGCCAAGTGGTGCTACACGTCGGGTAGGAAAATCTTTGTTAAGACCAAAAAAATCAAAATTGACAAAAAATTTCCCAAATTTGCTGAAATTTGGGCTAAATTTCCACCATCAAGTTCTATGTTAAGCCGAAGAAGCTTCGGCCAAAATTTTGAATTTTGTCATACATTTTACGTCGCCTTAATGCCTTCTTGGTGCATGCAATTCAGTTGTAGAGTCACTGTCTCGGTCATAAGAAGTATCTGTCTCCATGCTGTTCAAGGTTTATGCAAGGTATATGTTGAATTGGATGGATGAAAATGAGAATTTTGATGGCTTTTGTTTTAGTGCCAAATGTATGGTAGTAGGGGAGGGACTGTAGAGAAATAGAGCAGTGAGGACAATGGGGTTTAATCAAGTAATATTTGCCTTTTGAAAGCTTCTGATTTGTTAAATTTAGGGACAAGGGACAACCACTTAAGTTTGGAGAAATTTGAAAATTGGGATGGGGAGGGAATGGAAATGGGTAGGAATGAGTAACTAGGGATATAAGGTGAATAGGAAAAGGAGACTGTGGTGAGGAGATAAACAGTGAAGAGGGGAAAAACAAGGTGGAGAAATGGAAATATTTGGTCCAAAACAAGTTTCAAAACCCTAAAGGAAGAAATCCTCAAACAAGAGAATAGGGTTTGATTTTTTGCATTTAAATTTTCATAATCAATGCCATACACATGTTCATGTCAAAGGAGAGGTCACATGAACTTACTAGAACAAGAAGGGACCGAGTCGATTTGATGAGTTGGAAGAACTAGCAAAAATTTTCTCTCTGCCATGTGTGTCGTGCGCCTAACCCAGTGCGCCGTGCCCCCCTGAAGTGTCGTGCTAGTGTAGTTTTTACACTGCGGCATCCGGCCCAATGCGCCGCGCCTGCCTAGTGCGTCACGACACTCAGCCTATGTGCCACACTTGAAAATTTTCACAATTTCGCCTTCAAACTGTTTGGTTTGCTCCTCGTGGTTTCTCCTTTGCTCACTACTATCTCTTGGCATACAAATGGAAATATTGAAACATAAAATGACTTGTATACCAAGGATTTTAATTTTCTATTTGAAAACCCACTTTGTAATGTTGCAAACTTTGACACTTTTCAAGAAACTATGTATTGTTTCCTTTGTGCTTTTGAAATGAATAATGAGCTTCTGTCTGTCTTGCAGGGAATGAATGGCATGGAACTTTGGCAAAGGCGACCAGGGTTGCAAATGGAGGATTATTACAACTGAAAAACTTGAAAATTGCATTGCATTTATTACATAAAGATGAAATAGACAATTTTTCTTCAAAACAGAGTTTTGAAGAAAAATCATTATCAAGCATTATGATGATGAAATTTTTGCACTGAAACCTTATTTGAAGCTTCCTCATGTGCCTGTTGGCCATTATTAGACATTTTGAGACCAGATTAACAAAACCATAGACCTAATGAGACTAAAACCCTAAAATGACTGTTTGCCAACCAGGAGACCAAACATGACTGTAAATGATTTTGATGATCAAAACTAGGCAAATAGGTACAAGACATGAGGAATATGAGTGACAAGACCTTACCATCAGATGATCCATGCTCCTAATGGAACGCAGCTGACTAAACTGAGTGAGACACCTAAAATGAAATGCAACAAGAGAAATTTGATCTCTGACGGAGGGATGAAGATACCGACTCTAACATTGGCTCCAATGGGGATGGTAGTTCCTTGGAGGTGCCAAGAACTACAGATTTCTAGAAAGTAGAAAGTTCCTTCATTCATTGGGCAATGGAGTCAAAACTCAAGCTGAAATGCATGACTGAAAACTGATGATTTGACGACACAAACTAAATCTCATTCAACTAAAAACTAACTTGATACTTAACCACAACCAACAAACTGGAAATATGCTCAAAATGGAGCTTATTCAATACAACCTACTCTATTTGTTCCATTCATCACCTGATCAAGTGAAATGAAACAACCAATGCAACCAGGTAAGTATTGCAACTGCTGTTTGAATTCTCCGCAAGTGCTCGCTTATGAACAACAAGAGAGAACTACTGAAAGGAAACTCCCATGAAAACTTGTGAACAGATCCGATGAACACTATGGATTTTCTATCCGCCTCCAAAAACACTGCATAAGGATCTTGAATTTCATGCACACTGGGACTTAGCTCATCCAATGGATTACTTTTCTTCTCCTCATACCATGAATGAAAGCCTTGTTTTAAGCTTTGTGACAAGACTCCTACTGAAAATGACAAAGAGACCGGCTATCGGATCATGTTTGTATCAGTACACGTTTCAAGATCACATATAGTCAATGGAGAAGGACTTTGACTCCAGACATCATCCAACACATCAACTATTTGATCGTGAAAAACTTTAAAAGACTGCTGCAACCCATTTTCTATTGGTTCCGATGAGATTACATGATTTCCTACAAGCTGCTCATTTGAGGATATACTATGCAATTTACCCTTCAAAAACTGAAATGATTCAAAACAGAAAGGTACGGAATCATCTTGTATCATTTTATCGTATGTTCCAGCTTCCAAGTCTTCATCTGCAACTTGACAATCAATGGAATTTGGGGGCTGCAAATCTGGATATGAGAAGTCTTGAACAAGGTTTTCATTGCCCTCAAGATGGTCCAAATCAAGACTTGTTGACAGTTGATTTTGGATTGCATGGAAGTTGTCTCTGATGAGCTGAAACGAGTCAAAACAAAAAGACAAAGATCCTTCACTTACTTCAAAATTTTCTGCACTTTCCTCGTCATTTCCATAGCTGATATGCATCGGTTGATCACTGTACTCAAGCTGCTGAAAGTGAACTTCCTCCTTCCACAAACTAGCTGCTGATTTGTCTGCAAGATTAGCTTCTGTTTGGAGAACATAATCATCATCATACTGATCAAACTAAGGCAAATCATCAGTATAAAACACATCATCAAGCATACATGTCAAATCAACAGATCTCTCTTCTCCAAGATGATCTACAAAACAATCGTTATCAGATCTATGACAACTGGGATAAGAAACAAAATGTTTTGGATCAGCAACTTGTTCTTCTTCAATCATCGAGCCATGGGCTTGAACATTATACTCATTCCTTGTGATGATCCCCTGCATCATCTCTTCCATTGCACATACCAAAATGTCAAGCTTTACCTCTAGAGATGTCGATTTCTTCGGATCTATGTTTTTCATATCTTCTTCCTTCAAATTTCCCCTTCGGATCAACAAATTAACCTCTACATCTAATGCATGGTTCTGCATCTCTTCAAGTGTTTCAAGATTCCTTTCTCTCAGCTGAAACTCCATTTCCGGATCAAAGGCACTCGAGTAGTACAAGAGAGAAGATCCAGGAAGAGGCCTTATATCAACTGGCATCAAATAATAAAATTGGTTAAATCTGGCAGAAAACTGTTGTACTGTCTCCCCTGGCTGTCTTTTCAGCTGGTTATACTCTTCTATAATCAAGAAAGGGTTCTGTCTGATCACCCACTTGTCGAGGAAAACTTTGACGAACTGCTGGAAATTTGAGATGCTCGCATCAGGAAAGGTTTTGAGCCAACTCTTGACTTTTCCTTGCAAAGAAAGAGAAAAAAGCCTAATACTGACATCTTCTTCATCAACCTCAAAAACGTCAAGAAAAGACTCAAAATTTAGAACATTTCTCTCAGCAGTGATATTGTCGCATTCACCATCAAACCTCGGCAAGTAAAGATAATAATTTGTAGGGAAAGCATGGAGTATATGAGGTAAAATCGGAGGCTTGTATAGATCTCAAATTTTACAAGGTATAGAGGTATGTACAAATGCTGCAGAATCAGTCTTGGTCTCTTGAGGTTCATCAGTTTGAAGATGGTCATCACAAGATTCGGAAGAAAGGTCTTGATCAAGCTCAAAAGCATACAAATCTTTGGTATTCACAATCTTCGAAGGGAAGGAATCAAATGCAGGCCGAGGATATTTTCTCAAATAAAATATACTTTGAAAAGCCTTATTGATATTCTTGGGAAAAGAGAAGAAATAATTTATGACAAAGAACAAAATGTCTTGGATGAAATTCCAACTTGAATACCTCATCTTTCCATATTGTCCTTTCATGTTTTTGCTAATCAGGTTCATCCTCTAGTGGAGTCCTTGGATCTGATCTCGAAACTGATTTAGAGTCACCAGGTGAATGATTTCAGCCTTTCGATGTCTGATCGTTGTCCACCATCAACAATCATATTTGAACTTGATTATATCTTACTGAGGAAACTAGATGTTCATTTCATAAACTAGACTGGAGATTGACTGAAGCAGCATTGATCTACTTTCGCTAATGAAAAGCAAGAGCATTTCAAAGGCTACCTGGCTAACTTCAGGCTCCATCTATAGTTTATAAATAAAACAACAAACTTTTATTCCTAAGTATGGTCGCCACTATGTTATTGCCTAAATCTACCTCAGGCTGAAGGAAGGCATAGTCTAGGGTAACATCAAACCACGCTTAATCTGGTAGCTAGCCCTGACAGATCAGGAGAGGGCTCTCTCCAGGTAAATCTCAGTAAAAATAATCATTGAGGCTTGAGATGACTTAAAAGAAAGGCTTATTTTAGGCTATGTATACATATAAAAGAGTTTTATTTTATTTTGGGGGTTTTTGTTGGAATCAAAGGGAAAGGCAAATTTTGGGTCTGGGAAATGATCATTTTTGAAGAGGGCTGAATGGGGCAAGAAAGGAAATTGTTTTTATGCATCAAATTGAATGAAATGGATAGCTCAGACCGAGGATGAGTTGAAGAGGGCAAGAGGTTTCAATAATCCCCTCTTCAGACAGTTGAGAACATGGAAAACTAAACAAAACTTCAAGGCAGAGCACTGCAAATATAATGAATTCCACCTTTATGAATTTTTTGTTTAACTTAAGAAGAAATGAGAAGGAATATGATACACATGAAACATCAGTAAACTTACAATCACACAGAGAAACACACCATCAAAACATAGAGCCACATGGATCCCAAAGAGTGCTGCAAACCCTGGTCTATTCCTTTGCCAAAATGCAGAGATTAAATGTACAATGAAGCTCAAAGCAATCCCAAGTGTCCAACCTATGCTAATGACTGAAAAATTACAAGATATAGATCACACTAATTCATCCCCAGCCTCTAGGGGTAAATCTCACAATTTTAGGAGCTGTTTCAACAAGATCTAAACTAAGAACTGGAAAATAGGCAGTGGAACAGCTTGCCTCTATAAGATAGGAAACTGATTCATTCAGTTACAATTCACTTTTTGGTGAATGAATCTACTTACATGAGTGAAAATTAATCAAAATTACATCAAAACCATGAAATTACATCAAGTTACATCAAGATCTATACATTTGAAGATAAAAAAGTAAAACTGGCCAAAACTAGGCGAAAAACTGAGTTACTGAGTGAAAACTAGGCCAAAATTCCCAATATGTCGCGCCACTTTGAGGCTGATTTTGAGGGCCTTCCTAGAGTCCAAATGGAGTTCAGGATAGCTCGTTGGAAATATTGGTTTGTCTAATTTCCATCCCAAGTGGAATTTCTGAATTTGGTTTCCATTTTCCCCTCCAAAAATAAAATCTCCCAACACTGCTTCCTGTGTCTCCAAAAAGTGGCAGAAAGGCCATTTTTAGGGTGTTTTTGACCCTTCAAGCAACCCAAAACGTGTCAAAATCCTTAGGTAATGGGTAGGAATGCATAAATTTTCATGAAAAATCCATAATTATCAAGTTTCACCCAAGAGATTCTGCCAATTATAAGCACGCGCCAAGTGGCGCTACATGTCGGGCAGGAAAATCTGTGTTAAGGCCAAAAAAATCAAAATTGACAAAAAATTTCTCAAATTTTCTGAAATTTGGGCTAAATGTCCACCATCAAGTGATATGCTGAGCCAAAGAATCTTTGGCCAAAATTTTGAAGTTTGTCATACTTTTTACGCTGCCTTAATGCCTTCTTGGTGCATGCAATTCAGTTGTAGAGTCACTGTCTCGGTCATAAGAAGTATTTGTATCCATGATGTTCAAGGTTTATGCAAGGAATATGTTGAATTGGATGGATGAAAATGAGAATTTTTATGGCTTTTTTTTTAGTGCCAAATGTATGGTAGTAGGGGAGGGACTGTAGAGAAATAGGGCAGTGAGGACAATGGGGTTTAATCAAGTAATATTTTCCTTTTGAAAGCTTCTGATTTGATAAATTTAGGGACAAGGGACAGCCACTTAAGTTTGGAGAAATTTGACAATTGGGATGGGGAGGGAATGGAAATGGGTAGGAATGAGTAACTAGGGATATAAGGTGAATAGGAAAAGGGGACTATGGTGAGAAGATAAATAGTGAAGAGGGGAAAAACAAGGTGGAGAAATGGAAATATTTGGTCCAAAAAAAGTTTCAAAACCCTAAAGGAAGAAATCCTCAAACAAGAGAATAGGGTTTGAGTTTTTGCATTTAAATTCTCATAATCAATACCATACATGTGTTCATGGCAAAGGAGAGGTCACATGAACTTACTAGAATAAGAAGGGACCGAGTCAATTTGATGAGTTGGAAGAACTAGCAAAAATTCGCTCTCTACCATGTGCGTCGCGCGCCTAACACAGTGCACCACGCCTCCCTGATGCATCGCGCCAGTGTATTTTTTACACTGCGGCGGCCGGCCCAATGCACTACGCCTGCCCAGTGCGTTGCGACACTCAGCTTATGTGCCGTGCTCGGAAATTTGTACAATTTTGCCTTCAAACTGTTTGCTTTGCTCCTCGTGGTTTCTCCTTTTCTCACTACTATCTCTTGGCATAAAAATGGAAATATTGAAACATAAAATGCCTTGTATAAAAAGGATTTTAATTTTCTATTTGAAAACCCACTTTGTAATGTTGCAAACTTTGACACTTTTCAAGAAACTCTGTATTGTTTCCTTTGTGCTTTTGAACTGAATAATGAGCTTCTGTCTGTCTTGCAGGGAATGAATGGCATGGAACTTTGGCAAAGGCGACCAGGGCTGCGAATGGAGGATTATTACAAATGAAAAACTTGAAAATTACATTGCATTTATTACATAAAGATGAAATAGACAATTTTTCTTCAAAACAGAGTTTTGAAGAAAAATCATTATCAAGCATTATGATGATGAAATTTTTGCAATGAAACCTTATTTGAAGCTTCCTCATGTGCCTGCTAGCCATTATTAGGCATTTTGAGACCAGATTAACAAAACCCTAGACCTAATGAGACTAAAACCCTAAAATGACTGTTTTCCAACCAGGAGACCAAACATGACTGTAAATGATTTTGATGATCAGAACTAGGCCAAAAAGTACAAGACATGAGGAATATGAGTGACAAGACCCTACCGTTAGATGATCCATGCTCCTAATGGAATGCAGCTAACTGAACTGAGTGAGACACCTAAAATAAAATGCAACAAGAGAAATTTGATCTCTAACGGAGGGATGAAGATACCGACTCTGACAAATCTGATAGGTTTTGATAATGAGGGTGATTTTTTTCTCACAAAACAGTAACAAGGTCTATTTTCCTCAAACCATGCTGATAGAACATATGACAATTCTGAAGAGTACAAATTAGGATTTGAAAATGCTATCATGGAGGTTCATAGGAAGTATGAACTCTAGAGTAATAAAACCCAAGATGCCTCCAAGAAAAACAAATTAGAAACTGATGTTAGAAAGACCCCTGAAAACATCCTTAAAATACAATAGAAAACACCAACATAATGGTGATCCAAGCTGCCCTAGTACATCAACTAGTGGTCTTGGAAAAACTGATCTAACTAAAATTCCAAATAAAACTCAGCAAACTAAAGTTGTTGAAAAGACTATGTGTGATAAAACTGATGTAAATATACCAAGAACACTAGCACCATTCAGTTTTGAGGGTGATATTTCCAAGATCAAAATAGCCATACCCCTTACTGAGCTGGTAACTCAATATGTATATAGGTCCCAAGTTTTGAAAGCTTTGAACATAGGAAAGGAAACCGACACTCTGAATTTAACTGATGACAAGACAAAGTTGTTGTTTGGACCTGAGGTAGAGGGAAAATATCAAGAAGGATTTGTCCCTCCATTCTATGTTAGCTTAAACATTCATGACAAAATCTTCGATAATGCTATGCTAGACTCTGGTGCCTCACACAATCTCTAGCCCAAGGTGGTGATGGAGAGATTAGGCCTCAAAATAAACAGACCTTACCAAGACTTGTACTCTTTCGATTTGAGTAGAGTCAAATTTTTGGGTCTGATCAAATATTTGTGTGTCAATCTGGCATAAACACCAACTAAAAGCCTAGTCATGGACATTGTAGTTGTTGACATTCACCCAAAGTGTGGCATGATTTTATCTAGGTCATGGGGAGCCAAAATCCAAGGAAACCTCCAAATGGACATGACATATGCTACCATCCCGGTCTTTAACCAAACAAGGAGATTGTACCAGGAATCTCCCATGAAGTACATGGTAAGCATCCAAGACAGGCCAAACAACACCCCTCTTTATTCTATCCATTGAGACCTTGACCCATTTATCTTGTTTAATGAAGATGACCTTAATGAACAAGTAAATGAAAATGAGAAAGTGTTAGGCCTACCATAATGGTCAAACCAAACACAAAATAAAGAACTTGAAAATCAAAACTCTAGCAACCCTGAACAACAGCATAATGGCGAAGCTGAACTTGAAACACTTTTGAACATGAACTTTGATGGCTCTTGTGGAAAAGTTGGTTCAGGAGCAGGTGTTTAGATACACAACAATAATGAGGGTCATTCTTACAAATTAGAGTTTCAATGTACCAATAATGTTGCAAAGTATGAGGCTCTACTCCTTGGTTTACATTTGCTAAAAAACATAGGAGCTAAGAAGATTTTTGTTCAAGGAGATTCCAAGCCGATCATTAGGAAAATAAAAGGAGAGCATTCAACCAAAAATTCTAGGCTAAGAGAATATAGGAATGTTGCCTTAGACCACCTAAAAACTTTTGAGAAGTATGAACTTACCTCTATCCCTAGAGCTCAAAACATCCTTGCCAATGAACTTGCATTTTCTGCCAACACTTGCCAAATACCTCATACCAATGAATAATACACAGTAAAGTTCAAGTGAAGACCAGTAGTCCCTAATAACATAGATTATTAGCAAGTATTTTAAAATGAAAAATAGATTGAAGATTTCTTGCAGCCCAAAACCAAGTTTGAAATGTCAAAGTCAGACTTAAACCATCAAGAGGATTGTTTTGATGAAGAAAAAGCCCACAAAATAGAGTTTCCTTGTACTCCTGATATAAATCTGCTAGAACATCCTCTTGAGGCAGAATTGTTTGAAAATTTAGATCAAAAAGACCTTGAGGTATTACAATGCAAATATAACTCATTACCAAGAGGTCTTGTCCCCTTAGAAGAGTTGTTTGATTTCAATGATGTTGCTAGGAAGCCAAAAATGGAATCTATTGAGACTGATGTAGAAGAATGCAACATAGGTAGTGTAGGAGAACCCAAAATGATAAATCTATCCTAAAATCTCCCACCTCATATAAAATAGAAATACATAGAGCTGCTCAAAGAATTCAAGGATTTTTTTGCATGGGGTTATGACACAAACATTATTCAACATAAGATTCCTCTCAATGAAAACCAGAAACCATTCAAGCAGAAATTAAGAAGAATAAACCCTATCCTAGTGTCTCTAGTTGAAAAATAGATAAAGAAGATGTATGATGTTGGAATCATAGTCCCTCTTAGCTACTCAGAATGGGTTTCTAACCTTGCGTTGGTAAGAAAGAAAACATGGGAGATTACGCTATGCATAGACTTTAGAAACTTAAACAAAGCCTCCATGAAGGAAATCTACCCTTTACCTAAGATGGATCACATACTGCAAAGGGTGGTAGGCTCTAAGAGAATATCATTGCTTGATGGCTTTTCAGGGTATAATCAAGTACCACTACTTCTGAATGATCAGTACAAAACCGCTTTCACAACACCTTAGGGCAACTTCATGTATGTCAAAATTCCTTTTGGGTTAATGAATGAGGGGGGCACTTTCCAAAGAGTCATGGACATATTCTTTTCCAAGGACATAGGTTACTTCATTGTGATATACCTTGACAACATCACTGTCTATTCTAAAACTAATGAAGAACACCTAGTTCAATTGAGAAAGGTCTTTAATAAATGAAGGAAGTATGGTCTATCTTTGAATCCTAAGAAAACTTTGTTTGGTATTCAAGAAGGAAAATTCTTGGGCCACATCATTTCTGAAGAAAGGATAAAGATAGACCCCAAAAGGATTGAAGGTATATTACAGATCAACCACCATCAGAACATTAAAGAGCTGCATTATTTCATTGGAAAGATCAACTTCCTAAGGAGGTTCATACCAAACCCTGCAGAACTCCTAAGAAACATCACAAAAATGTTGAAAAGAGAAGTAGGATTCAAGTGGACCACGGAAGCCAATTAGTCATTTGAACTGGTAAAACAAGCACTTACCCAAACACTAGTTCTAATTAGCCCAGGCTTTACCAAGTATTTCTTCATTTTCTCCTTTGCATCATAACACACTATTGCTACAGTATTGCTTCAAAAGAATAATATGGGACAAGAACAACCCATAGCTTTCTTCAGTAAGGCATTGAGGGATGCACCTCTAAAATATAACATCATGGAGAAACAAGCCTTTGCCTTGATCAAAGCATTGAAATACTTCAGATTTTACATTTTGCACTCCCATGTCATTGCTTTTGTTCCACATATAGTTGTTAAAGACATTCTAAATCAGCACACTAATGGTAAAATGGGTAAGTGGATTGCTATCATCTTAGAATATTATTTAGAAATCAGACCCACTAAACTGATTAAAGGACAAGGACTTGCTAAACTCATGGATGAAGCAAATTTTCAAGCATTAGCCATAAACATGATACGTTCTTTGGATGAACAAGAGGAACTGGTGACTCCACCCATTGAAGAATCACTTCTGAACTCACTTTGGTATGATGATATATTTTATTTACTTGTTAATCTAAATGCTCCTCCTAATTTTTCCAAAACAAAGGCTAGGTTCTTGAAACAAAAGGTTGTAAACTTCTACATTCTAGATAGAGCTTTGTATTGGAAAAATTATCCTTGTATATTTCTTAAATGTTTACTTGAAGATGATGTAGATAGAATCATGAATGAATTTCATGAAGGAGAGTGTGGAGGTCATCTCTATTGGAAAACCACTGCCAAAAAGATCCTTAGAGATGGTTACTATAGGCCCACCCTTTTCCCTAACATACGCAAGCTAGTAGCAACTTGCCATAAATGCCAAATTTTTGATGGCAAGAGAAAGTTTCTGCCTTTACCTTTGCATCCTATCAGCTTTGAAACTCCTTTTCAACAGTGGCGTTTAGATTTCATTGGATAAATCCACCCTACCCCATCTTCCCAACACAAGTGGATCCTAACTGCAACTGACTATTTCACCAAGTGGATAGAATACATCCCCTCTAGGAATGACAATGACTTAGTAATCATGAAATTCCTTGAAACCAACATCTTGTCTAGGTTTGGCTATCTAGTAAAGATCATCACCGATAATGCTGCTGCATTTAAGTCCAAGAGAATGGTGGACTTTTGCTACAAGTACCACATCACACTAGGGAACTCTACATCTTATTACCCTCAAGGTAATCAGTTGGATGAGTCCTCTAACAAAATTTTGGTGAATATCATCAAGAAGTTGCTAGAAGAGAACAAAAAGTCATGGCATAGAAAACTAGTGCATGCACTATGGGCTGATAGACTAACAACCAAGAAATCAATCAATATGTCTCCCTATTAGTTATTGTATGGCATGGATGCAGTTTTCCCAGCATCCTTGGGAGTTCCAGTTATGAAGCTTCTTCAAGAGGTACAATCAGAAGAGAATGATATGTAAATGAGGCTGAACCAAACCATTCACTTGCAACAGTCAAGGGAAGAAGTTTAAAAAAGAACACAAGCAGTCCAAGAGAACATAAAGAAGATGTTTGACAGAAGGACCAAGGATAATGATTTCCATATTGGAGACAAAGTTCTAAAGTGAAATTTAGGGAGAGAGGACAAAGGAAAACATGGAAAATTTGAAAATTTTTGGAAGGGTCCATACATCATCCATTCTGTTAGTGGTAACAATGCTTTTGTTTTACAAGAGCTGGATGGAATAGAGTTATTTGGAGGTCTTGTAAATGGTAGGATGCTCAAGCACTATTTTTGTTGAAATTCCTAGTTTGAAGATTTTATTCATTGTACATAACATTTCCTAATGAAATATTAGAAAAACAAAAACATAAAAAGAAATAAAGGAAGAAAAAGAGGGCAATGAAAAATAATAGGTACAACCCCACACCAAAAAAGAGTATTGTTGAAAGTTTGCAAGCCTAAATGGCACTAGCTTTGAGAAAAGAAATTCTTGTTCAGTCATCTAGCCTAATCATGACTGAACGTGTTTTAAATTTCTGCTGATAGGTTAGTGAAAGAAGACTTGTGAAACCATTTAATTTTTTCTTTTCAGTAGATTATATTAGGAAAATATGTTGGTTCCCAAAGCATAAATCTGAACCAAATAAAAATGAGAGGGATGCATAACCAATTTTGAAGCATAGCCCTCATGTTTTCTAGTTTTTGATTGAACAAAAATAATATTTGTGTGCAGCTTTTCCAAATGCCACAACCCATGGAAAATCAGATTGCTTAAATCCTTGTTTGGTCATATTTTGAATTTCATGTCAGTAGGTTAGAGAATGAAAATCTACCAAATAGCTTAACCTTGATAGATAAGTAGGCTAGGAAGAGAATACAATATTTCATCAGCCTAATCTGAACTCTTGGAAGTGATAAGGGTATAAGTAGATAGATTTTTATGCTTTCAAAAAAAAATAATGTCAATGGTTTTCCAGTCCAAGTGCACCCAAAAGAAGAAAAAATGTTAGGCAAAATAAGATGGGTAGGTAGAACTAATGTTGAAGCAATCATGTCTTTTCAAATTTTTGAGATCACAGCTTCAAGAGAACATCATCAAATGAAGAAAAGAGGTCTACCAAGTACAAGTAAGGTAATAGTCTTCAAAACTCAGAGATCTGAACTCTAAGGTCTTGAACACCTCCTGAAAAGGAGCTTCCCTCCCCGAGTGGAACCACTATTAGTCATCAATATTTTTCATTATCTATAGATGACTATAGCTTGGTTCTAGATTTATAAAATAAAAATTCTTTGAACATTTTGAGTTTTAGAAACCCAACTGCCTTCATTATCTTTATAAGAAAATTTTCACTATTCTATCAACCTTGCCATTTCATGGTCACCATGCCACCCCTAAAAAGTCTTTAAATGGCTTGTGCCTCTCATCTCCATCCTTTTTTCCTACCTATGAAATCATTACTCTATTTTTCCCTTGCCCATAACCCCACTTTCCATCTAGGGTTACCTATATTCTAACTCATTACCATGGTCCCCAAGTTCCTCAACCATTGATGGTCTCAAAACTATATTTGTAGGCTCTTTAGATAAATCAAGTACATTGGATTTTGGATCTTCAATACAACACTTTGAAAAATACTCTGTTTTTCACTTGAAGACTCCAAGCCAATTTTTCAGTCAAAGACCAGGTCAGAATCCTCCTATTAGGTCAATTAGGGTTTCATATGGTCTAAGGTCATCATTGGTGTTTCAGACATTGTTTCTCTTTGTTATAATATGGTTCAGAGGTCTTGAAATGTTGAGACATGGTTATTAAAGAGAGGATCTAAAAAGTTTCCAAAGAAGACTACCTTATAAAATCCAAGGTCTGCAAGAGGAAAATGGACAAACTTGGCACTTCTGTAGGAGTGTGAAGAGTTCCATCAATAGAAGGTGTTGGTAAGGTAGGTGGTCTACTCTCAAATGAAGACAAATCACAGCAGAAGAAAAAAGAAAAAAGTTGTTGTTAAGGATAACTAAGGTTTTGAGCTTAATGACCCACTTGAATGCCAAACAAGGATCAAATGCAGAAATGACCATGGAGGAGGTACACCAAAAACCAAACATGAAGAGAAGTTTATTAGAGATTATTGATGAGATAGGGAAAAAGGTGAGGTGAACTAGATAGAAATGAATGAACTTGAAAGGGATATAGAGAACTTAGAAGACAAAACTGATGATTGTCTTAAAGCATTCTAGACACCTAAGGTTTTGGGAAAATGGCCAGTGAAGGTGAGACCATGAGTTGAACTCCATGATGACAACAAAGAAAGATTCTGAAGATGCCACTGTGATCAGATCCCACAATTGTAAAAAATGAGTTTGCTATGCCTAAATGAGCAAAGTGTAGGTTAAAAACTCCATGATGCTAGCAAAGAAAGGATTGTGAAATTTTTGAAGTGTGAAAGAATCCCAAAGTTTTCCAAGGTGAATGTCTCATTGCCTCAAAGGGAAAAGGTATGAAGAATATCAGTAGGAAAAGTAAATTTAGTGTTTTTAGACACTTGAAAATCAGAAGTGGCCAAAGAAGGGATACAAACATGATGTTGAACTCCAAGGTGAAATCTAAAGAAGATTTTTGAGGTTGCTGTTGTGTCAAATAAATGTGTCAAATATTCAGTATCAAAAGGAACACAAACTTCTTAAAACTGCCAGCTAAGGTGAAAAACATAAGTTCATGGTGTAAATCACACAGGGTTTTGAATATGTTGCCTTGTGTTTGAGTCCCAGAGGTATCAAATGAAATTATATGCCTCAAGTAGCAAAAATAGGGTCAAATTCATCATCTTATCAACCTGCATGAAAATAGTATAAAATTTTTAGTAAGAAAAGGTGAAAAAGATAAATTCAATATTGTAATGGAAAACAAAGAAAGCTTTGAAGATACTACTATATGCAGCCCTCCCAAAGTTTCCAGGGAAAATGTGTCATGCCTCGAGACGTAAAAGTAGGGTCAAACTCATCATTTCATTCACCTACAAAGAAAGGTTGTTAATGGACATCAATGAGACAAGGAAAGGTTAGCCTTAATATTTTTAAGTCACCTGCAAACTAGAAAGGTCAGAGAGTTAGTAACAAAGGAATATCAGTGGAAAATAAAAAAGGCTTAAAAAAAATTAGAAAAGTGGGTTGCAAAGTTTAAATAAAATTCCTAATTCTGTAAAGCCCATTCTGCACCCCAAACAAATCATTGTTCACTTGCAAAAATTTGGAGGCATTCAGGACAAAAAAAGTTCAAGTTTTCAAGTCAAAATGATCAATTGATTTGCGACATTGTGCACATGCACTCGGGCATTGTGCCCTTGGAGAAAAATTCTCATGTATTTTCTTAAGGCACGGGTTGGAAGAGTGTTGTGATCTTGCCCGATGGGCCCAGTGAGGAAAAAGGTTGGCATTGCACGCCTTGGGCTGGCATTGTGCCCTTGGCTAGGAGGGCCTCCTACACCCTACAAACACTAAAAATCAACTCAAACCCTTTTCAAGTCTCCTCCAATGTCTTCTGAGCACATAAAGAGATAAGTGGAAACCCTAGAAAAATTTTCAAGCTATTTGGCATTTTCTAAATGAGTGAAAACAAACCCTAAGGAGATAAACCTAAATTTCATGCTTTAAACCACTGTTTGAAACTCACTCCCTCTGCCTACGAAGAGTATCAGTGAAAATAGAGTTTGACATAACAGTTGGGGTTGTCATTAGGTTTTCTAGAGCCTCTCATTCAACCTGATATACCTATACAATCACTGATCTCATTCTCAAGAAAAATTTCATTCCATTATCCTCTTCCATATCAGTTTCACATCAAGTGATAGGGTTTCAAATGTAGAGTGGTCAAAATGTCAGAAAGAGAGGAAAGTGGTAGTGGAGGAGAAGGCCAAATGCAAATGAGGCAGGGGTACAAAGGTGGAAATATCAATAGGTTTGAACCACTCAACACCATAGATTTATTGACATCTCCCTTAACTGTTTCTTTCTTCCAACATGCAGGATGCTTTAATTTTTGTAAAAAGGTACAACAGGTGCAAAACTAGCCTGAGCTAACTAGAATTTTCATCATTAACTTGCATGAGAAACAAGTTAACCTTGCAGGAGTAACCTTTGAGCTATCTATTGATGTTATTTCCAATGCCACTGGGATACCAAGTGTAGGGGAGAAATGGTTTAGGAAGGCCAATCTTGACATGAGCTATTATGAGCCCTTTTTAAAACCTAGGTACAAAGACCACAATAAATCCATGTTTCCTTTCTCTCACTTGCTGGAGAGAAATGCACCGATGATCAGGATCATTATGAAGTATTTTATATGTGGGGGAAGGTTCTCCAAGCTTTAATCCTATCACATTAGGCTCCTTATGCACTTTACTAGGGTTAGGATGCTACACCTACCCTATTACCTCTACAGAAGCATTGACAAAATGTCCTATATTGTACAAAGAGAGACAATCCCCAGAAGATGCAAAGAATCTTTCAGCACTCTCTTATTAACATGGTTGTTATGCATTAATTGTAGCAAAAGGGAATTCCATGGAAGGTTGTCATTGCCCATGATGTGTTCACCAATCCACAAGGCCAACAACAACAAGATGTACCTTCATCTTCTCAACCTCCCATTCCTCCTTCACCATCACACCCCACTACACATCCATCACCATCTACTCATATTCCATCACCTCAGGATGACTCTTAAACCTAACCATCTACTCACATTTCTTCACCTAAGGATAATGACCCTCCTTCACCACTTTCTCAAAATCACTCACCTTCACCTCATGATACTAGTGCTTCTAACAAAGAGGGAGATGACATGAAAAATCAGACAGTGAGGGAAGTGAGGCTAATAGCAGTGAAGAAGAAAGAAAATAAGAGGATATCAGTGAAGAAGATGCCAATGAGGGATAGGGCAATAATGAATCAAGCAATGATGAATCTATCAATAAGGAAGAAGATGCCAATGAGTCTAAAAATAGTGAGGAACATAACATTTGTGATGAGAGTAATGAGGAAAGAAACAAAGATGACACTGAGCCAAATAGAGATGAAACAAATATCAGTGAGGATGCAGAAGGCAGAAAGGAAATGAGTTGTGATAGCAGTGGTTCAGAGAGCAGTAAAGAGCACAGTGAAGCTCACAGCAGTAAGGAAAACAACAGTGAAGAAGAAGAAAATGAGGAGGCAGATATCAGTGAGACAGAGAGCAAAACAAGGCAGAGATCAGCAGTGAATATGTTGGCAGTGATAAGACAGAGAGCAGAAATGATGATGGCAACAAGTCAGAAAGCCAAGACATCAGTGAGACAAATTTAAATGAAGAATAACACAATGAAGAAGAGGGTAATGAAGAAAATAATGATGAAGCACATAGTAGTAAGCATGATGACAGTGGGTCAAAAATCCATGATAATAGTGATGAGGCACAAATCAATGGATTAGATAAGGGCAATGAGGCAGAAAGAAATAGTGTTGATAAGAGCCATGAGGACAATGAGGATACCAATGATGATGGCAATCATGATGGCAACAATAGTGAAGGCACTGAAATGATCAAAATTGAAACTTTTTCTTTGACCTATCAAAGAGGAAATAGGCATGCGTTTTCTTCCCTCAAGAGGCAAGGGGCCATGCCTTCCACATCAACTAAGCAGCTTGAAAAAGGTAAAGAAATGGCCATTGATGAAGAAGAAGAAGAAAAACATGAGACTAAATAAGAATTTGAACTCATTCATGTTGACAGTGATGATGAAAATCGGGCAAGGATCTCAAACATGTTTCTCCAAAGCAAGGATTCTCATATTAGGGATTTGCAAGCCAATCTAGGTAGGGATAAGAATGTCATCCATTATTTTGAGGTTGAAAATGAGCAACTCGAGGCACAAAAGGAAATCTATAATAAGAGCTATCAGATCTCAGAAATAGGCTACAAAAGCCAAGGCTAAGCTAGATGAGGCCTTGGATAGATATGGTAACACTGATGATGAGGACGAACAACTTCCTAGGAGGAGGCCAAGGACAATTGGCTCAAAGAAGGCCTTAGCCAAAGAAAGAGAGCAAGAGGCAGCCTTGGCAAAGCAGCTCACTCCAAGTGAGTTTCTTGCCATGGAAATTGACTATGATCGATGTTGGGGTCCTGTGTTTTGATAGATTGGCTTACCAAAAGAAAAGGCAACATACAAACCAAACTTTAGAGCTCTAGGATCTAGCTCTCCTAGTCTCAGAGAGGGATCTGTCAATATGTTTATAAAGATGTGTCTTGAAAGGTTCAGAAATTGATTTTAGGCTAGTTATGAGGTTCAAGGTTGTTTTTTTTTGTTTGGTTGGGAAAATATGTTTCAAGTAGTATAGATAGAGCATGGGAATCTACAAGCCATTGGGCAATGGAGTCATGTGAAGTCCAAATAGTTCTAACTGAGAAGGAAGGGAAACCAAAGGGAAAATCTAACTTGGTCAAGGATCTGTTGAATAATAGGTGAAATGGGATGGACATTAAGGACTAAGAGCGAACAACAAACTAAAGCCTTTCATAATGACTTAAAGGATTCGGGGAATGCCCTATTTCCTCCAGTAAGATCACTACTTCGGACTTAATCAATTTACACACTCAAAGAAAGAGAAATGCAGACTAAACCTTCAAAATGAGTTATAGGATTCGGGGAACGCCCTATTTCCTCCTACAAGTTCACCTTTGTGATTTTAACCAACAAAAACATACAATTTCATTCAAAGAAGAGGGAACGCCTTAGAAATATAGGACTACAATTATAGGGGCCTTAAACACAATGATAACAATAAGGAACAGAGGGTATGATTGAGACAAAACCTCACTGTCAAAATTCCAGCATTAGTAATCAAAGGTAGACTTCAGATACAATATTCAGTGGTAAAGAAAGAGGGAATGCCTGAATAGCCTTTAACTCAACCGAATTAACCATTTCTGAAGTAAAACAAACTGAATATAAAGAGAGCTATTCAACTACCCTGTCACATTCAATTGCATAAAACATATAAATAGTGAAGGATAAATAGGTCAGAGGTGATTCTAATATACATTTCTCTGCCTAAACATTTTATCCTACTGTAGGCAAAACATAATGGGACAAAGTGAAAACATAGGAAATAACATAAACAAAAAGAAGTACTTCACCAAAACCAGGCTTAGGGATCCGATGGTCCAGCCTCCTTCATCAACAAAAAAACACAGACCTTCACACTCTTTCAAAACACCAAAGCTTCTTCAAAGCAGCAATATGTATTACCTTAGAAATCACAAAATGCCAACCATTTACAATGAGACTTCGAAGACTCTTTATAGGTGAAAGAAGAAGTGGAGTAGTAGATATAAACTTTAAATGAATCATTTAAAATAGAGGGAGGAAGTGTGCATGAGACCCATTATGTTTTAATATCCCTCCTTGACTCTCAGTACTTCTTTGGATGAAAGATTGGCATTCGACAGGCTGATAATAACTTCATAGGTATGCTCTTTGATGTAATTTTTGGTTGTATGTACTCTGTAGTACTCTGGGACAAGTAAGGCAGATAAATGACTTTTAGGCCTGCCATACCGTGTAACAAATGATCTGGCTATATTAGGACTACTGTCAGGGTGGTGATATTCTCAGGAATGTCGATGGAGAATAGAATGTTATGGGAACTCATCCTTTCTTGGGCAAGGACCCTTTGCTGATGTGAAACACTAATAGGATTTGTTTTATGTGCTTCAGGCCTCATATGCCTTCTGTGAAATTCATAACATCTTTAATCTGTACATTTTCCCTTTGACACTGGGTTAAGGTTTTAAATCTTCAACAATAGGTTTTAAATCACTTTAAACCTTCATTGATACTCTTTGTCGCTTCTTTGACTGTTTATGTATGTGAAAATGCAGTTTCAATGGCGCTGGATGGTTTGACAGAGTTAAACACTGGTCCTTTAATGAAATATTTCATTTAACAACCTTCCTAGACATTCTCTCTGCAAAATATAGCTCTAAAAATTGTATTCTGCACCACTGTAAAACTCTGTCTGTGACTAATGAAACAGAGCGCAACCGCAATCCTTTAAAACCTGCAAAACCAATAAAATCGTCAAGAAAATCCATGGGGGTGGAGGTAGGATGTTGTGGAGGTCCGTGGGGAAGGCAGCACAGCCGTGATGGATGCAATGGATGCAGTGGTCACTATGGGGAAAATGCAGTGAAACAGCGGGAAATGAATGTGGAAGTCGACGAACTGAAAACTCCAATGTAAAACATTAAAATCTAAATGTTAGGATGGAATGATCTAATGTTTTAATGAAAAGCATGGGTTTCAGACCTTGGTGTGTAATGCATGAAAATGCGATGAAAAACATATGGAATGAGTCTAAAAGGTGGGACTTGGCCATGGGTGGAGGGTGATTCACTCAGGACCATTGGATCTCAGGAGGATATCGACGGCTGCGATCGCGTTGGAGGATTGCAATCGGGAGGGACGAAAGGTGGCTCGATTTGAAATTTGTGATTGCGATCGGAGCGGGGATGCGATTATGCGATAGCCATTGGATTAGAAGTGAATAGATGGTGGATATTGATTGGAAGGGGAGTATAATGGGAGCAAATGGGTGGGGTGTGATTAAATCCTGACCGTTGGTTCTTGTGGATTCAATGGACAGGATTGAATCGGAGGATCGCAAATCGGAGGGGACCGTGGATGGCGCATTAAGACTTTTGCGATTGGCGATGGTGCGATGGTGCGATGGCTGTCGGATTTAAAGGGAATTTGACGGTCTAAATTCAAGTAGAGGGCTAATGGAAAGAGGCTGATGGGCGCGATGCAATCAGCGCTGGCCGTTGGATCTCTAAACAATCAATGGTGGAGATCGCAGCGAACTGGTTGACAGAACAAAATCCATCGCATCAGAAGTTTAGAGATAACAAAGGAAAAGGCACTCTCAGAAGGCTCCGATTGTGATTAGTGCCAGGGGCTTAGCACCTAGTCTTCACACCGGGTTACATGTGAAATGCGGCTAAGGGCTAGGCCGAAAAGGGGCTTAAGCTTGTTATGAAAAAAGGGGTTTTTTAAGCCAAAATCAGTGTTTTTCAATGGTTTTCTTGGCTTCCAATAAAGGGGGAAAGGGTGAGTTGAGCCTAAAAGGGGGTTTTTGTAGGCTTATAGGGATTTTGGAGGTCTTTTGGAGGGGAATGGAGGTTTTTGAAGAGGAAAAGGAGGCTTTATGTAAATGAGGGGAAATGAGTCAAAATGGGCAGTTTCAGAGGATTTTTGAAGCATTGTTTTACACAAACAGAAAGGCATTTTTAATGGAAACAACAATGAAAACTCTTCAAAGGGAAAAGATACATGGAGGCTTCACGAATGAAATATTTTCCAGGGAAAATTTTCTCTTGAAGACTCAAAATATATTTAGCCACCTGTTTGCTATGTAAATTTATAGGCGGCTAACAGTGGCTCCACATGGGGAGGACAGCTAGCTCTTCAGGTGTCTAGAACCACAGTAATCTTTGTACTTATTAGACTAATGCCTTTCCATTGGGCAGCAATTTTTATTTTGATCTGATAACCTTTGCAACACCCTGAAAAATTGTCATTCTTCATAACAGCATTTCTACCTATCCATTCCTACTGTCCTAGAATTTTTTTCTTCTTTTGAGTGCACTTGGACTGGAAAACTCTTGTTCAACATTTTATTTTGCAAACAGAAAAATAAACCTATCTAATGCTACCCTTATTTCTCCAAGAGCCCAGATTAAACAATTGGACTCTTAGTTCTCTACTTAGTCTAATACCTGTCAGGGTTAAACAGCCTGACGGGCTTTCATTCTCTATATTCTAAGACAGAAATTGAAAATACAGTCAAACCAGGATTAGACTGTCTGGTTTACTGTGGGTCCATGGCATAGCAACAAACTACACATGAACTGAAAGTTAGCAGAAATTACAAAATTGAGAAGGCTCGAAATTCTGAAAAGTACGAGTATCCTTCCCTCTTTTTGTGACTCAGATTTTGAGCTTGTTAGAGTAACTTTCTTCTTCATTTCAGTTCTGGTTTTGAGTTTTTTAGAGTTGATTTCTTCTCTGTTATCCAAATCTATTCTACTAATAAGCCAAGATTTGAACATTTTGGCAAATCTTCTTCGCTATCTTATCAGCAGTAAATTGAAATCCGCCCAATCATGATTAAGTTGTATGATTGGACAGTAGTGCTTCTTAACGTAGTGGAATTTGAGCTTGCGCACTTTCAGATATTTTTTCTTTTAGTATGGGGCTATACCTTTCTTGTTTTATTTCTGCCCTCTTTTCTACTGAATTTTTTTTTTTTGCAAATGGGATGTACAATGGATGAAAATCTCTGTAATATTAAGACTCTTGACAGAAGTAGTGTTTAAGCATCCTGCCATTGACAAGACCTCTTAACACATCTTCACCATTCAGTTCTTGCAAGAAAAATGCATTATGCCCTCTTAAGGAATGAATAATATAGGGCCCTTTCCACAGATTTTCAAATTTACCATGTTTTCCTTTATCTTCCCTTCTTGAATCCCATTTGAGAACCACATTCCTGACTTGGAAGTCATTTTCTTTAGTACTTTTTTTCAAACTTCTTTTTGATGTTTTCTTGGACTACTTGAGTTCTCTGGTAAACTTCCTCTCTGGTCTGCTGCAAGTGGATGGTCTGATTGATCCTTCTCTGCATATCATTTGCTTCAACTTGAACTTCCTAAAGGAGTTTCATGACTGGAACTCCCAAGGACGTTGGGAAAACAACATCCATGCCATAGACCAGATGATAGGGGGATGTGTTGATTGACTTTTTGATGTGTTGATTGACCAGCATGAACAAGCTTACCATGCCATGCTTTTTTATTTTTCTCTAGCAACTTTTTGATGATGTTGATCAGGCTCTTGTTGGAAGATTCAACAAGTCCATTTCCTTGGGGGTAATAGGTAGTAGAGTGGCCCAAGGTGATCCGATATTTATGGAAGAAATCAACCATCCTTTTGGATTTAAAGGCAACAACATTGTCTGTGATTATTTTCCTAGGGCAACCAAATCTAGACAATATGTTGGTCTCAAGGAATTTAACAATGACAGAGTCGGTAACATTCCTAGTGGGTATGGCCTCTATCCATTTGGTGAAATAATATGTGGCTATGAGGATCCATTTATGCTAGGCTGAGGAGGGTGGATGTATTTCCCCTATAAAGTCCAAACCCCACTGTTGGAAGGGTGTTTCAACACTAATAGGCTTCAAGGGTAAGGGCAAGAGCTTTCTCCTACCATTGAAAATCTGGCATTTGTGGCAAGACATTACTAGTTTGTGGGTGTTTGGAAAAAGGGTGGGCCAATAATAACCTGATCTGAGGATTTTGTTTGTTGTGGTCCTCCAATTAAAGTGCCCTCCACATTCTCCTTCATGCATTTCGTGCATGATTTTTCCTACATCGTTCTCAAGTAAACATTTTAGTAGTATCCCAACAGCATTTTTCCAATATAACACTCCATTTATCATGCAATAATTTAAAGCCTTCTGTTTTACAAATCTGGCCTTTTTTTTCGACAAAGAAGGAGGAGCATTTAAGTAAAGCAACACATAAATAATATCAGCATACCATGGAGAATTCATAAATTTTTCTTCAGTAAATGGTGTTGGGAACTCTTCTATCTCTTCTAAGGCATCAACCATATTCATATCTAGGAATTTGAAGTTAGACTCGACCATGAGTTTTGCTAATCCTTGTCCCTTGATGAGTTTAGTAGGCCTGATTTCTAAGTCGTATTCCAGAATAGTAGCAATCCACTTTCCCCTTTTACCATCGGGGTCCTGACATAGAATATCTTTGACTACGGTGTGTGGCACAAAGGCAATGATATGTGAGTGTAAAATTTACACTCTAAAATCCTTTAAAGCCTTTACCAGTGTCAAGGCTTGCTTTTCCATGATGTTGTATTTAAGTGGGACATCTCTTAAGGCTTTGCTAAAGAAGGATATAGGTTTTTCTTGCCCCAAGTTATTCCTCTAAAGTAGTACTGTAGCTATTGTGTGTTTAGATGCAAAGGAAAAAATATAAAATTCTTTGGTGAAATCAGGACCGATCAAGACTAGTGCTTGAGTAAGGGCTTGCTTTACCAGTTCAAATGATTGTTTGGCTTGCACTATCCATTTAACACCTACTTCTTTCCTAAGCATGCTAGTGATGTTTCTTAATAGCTCGGCAAGGTTAGGGATGAACCTCCTCAAGAAATTAATATTTCCAATGAACGACTTTAATTCTTTGAGGTTCCTAGGGTGGTTGATATTTAGTATGTGTTACACAGTAATTTGTCACCGTCCCTACCATTCCCCGTCCCGCACATTGGAGGGCCCATTCTGTGACCTGTGAGCGATGTCATACCTTGAAACCATTATCATTGCATTCCTCTAAACATGAGCTTCAATTGCCCTGAAGACATCTCCTCGCAAAAAACCATAAAAACATCCCTTTTTGCATTGGCGCGGGTATCCAGTTTAGCACTCGCGCCAATGAGGAAAATCCTACAAAGAGGCCGCGCCAACTGGCACTCTGTCCCAGAGTCGCAGTCGCACCAGCCAATTTAAGGAGTGTTTTTTAAATAAGAATGGCGGAATTTTCGTTTCAACAGACTCAGAAACTGTTACCTATCTTGAGTTGGGAGGTTTGGCTCCAGGAGTTCCATGAAAGGGAAGTGGTTTTCCACCTCTCATAGAAGCTTCCTTGAAGATAGGGCCAATCCCACAATTATAGGGATCCCAACTCCCCTTCCTCCATCTATAAAAGCTAGCTCATTGTCATTGCAAGCTAGTCTTGAAGTGCCCAAGTCTTGAATCTCCAAGTTCTCAAATTCCCAAGAGCCTTCATGCTGCAAGAGCCCTCATTCTTCCCCTAAGACCAAACTCGAGCAAGGAGACTATCGTCGAGAGACTCTAAGAGAGGCTTGTCCCATCCCTGGAAGGCTTTGCGAGATGTGTACGACTGGAGACCCCTCCGAAGGAGACCCCAACGTCAGAACATTGGTTGTAGTCTCTTTCGATTTCTTATTAATGAATGACTTCTGGTTATGGTTCCACTCTGTTTTTCACTTATGATAATGATGAGTTATATCCTTTCTGACTGATATATAGTTGCGTAGTCTAGATTTTATGCTTGTATTCATGTTGTTTCTTGCATGTGCAGGTGTCCATTCACGGAGATCGTGGGGATCGTGATCTGCCGAGGCTGAGGAACGGGAACGTTGTCTCTTCTACGAATCATAGAATTGGACTCCAGGTAGGCCTCCATCGTTGGTCTGTTTATTCGCAATTAGGAACTTGCGCTGTAGCATTTGATGATTTTTTCTAGACCCGTTCTGGGCTTGTAGGGATCGCCTCTATCCGCAGAGGGGATTTACCTCTTCAACAATTTGCCCGATACCTGCGCCAATGAGCAGAGCCCTAAAAATTCAAAAAGTTGCCACAGAAGTCTATTACATGATGGAAAACTATTAAAAAATGGATTGAAATGAAGAATGAGGAAGCGCCTTTTACCTGGAACTGATGGAACTATGAATGGTGGCCTGGATCGGTCGTAATCACCGCCAGAATTTTGCACAGTAAATGGACCAATGTTTCTCTTCACTCAGGTAAAAAGTAAAAGTAATTTTAATTTTTACCATTTAGACTTATTTATAACTTTTTGAGCTCTATTTTAAGTATAAAAAGCCATTTTTCATTAAAAATTCGTATGTTTTGTCGAAAATGGATTTTACACTTGCCTTTCTGTGCAGCAACAGGTTTTTATGCAACGTAAACAGCGAAACGAGTTGTATTTTATACTTTTTCGGACTAAGTAAAAACACGAAAAAGTCACTTTGGAGTCATCTTTCAGATCTTTTCTGACTCTCTAAACATGAAAATATTGCCGAGGCCCTTGTCGTTTTGATCTCGTTAAAGTGGCTGCGAAACGACATCTACCCAGTATACATTTACCCCTTTTTCGGGCTGGGATGGATTATTTACGAAAAAGGAATACCCTAGCCTATCGCGACTAGGAGGTTTTCTCGGATATTGTTTTCTACCTTTTCGGATCTGAGGAACTATTTATGAAAAGGGACCTTTGGAGTTTACTTTTCTGCTGTCTTTTCAAACTCTCTAAACATGAAAAGACACCGAGTTCTTCCTTTGTCAGACTCGTTAAATCCTGATGACATCGGATTCAGTCGAAATGACGTTCTCCGAGTTCCTCCTTCCCAGGGCTCATTAAATGTACTAGGATGGATTCACCCGAAGGGCGGACTTATATTATAAGCATATGCTATCCCCTTCAAGCTTGTTATAAAAAATAATTGGGGCACTCGCCAGAAATGGTGGGGGAAAAATGGAGCCATCATCATTGTCGTGTCGGCAGTATGTCGCTCTTGAACATGGCACTTGTCTGCATTCGTGTCGGGTTGGGGACATCTCATCTCGTTTTTCACTTGCTTCCGTGGGTTTGGATAATCCTTTTTGACCTCTCCTCTACTCATTGCCTCGTCACCATGACCTCTGATCCGTTGATGTCAAATACTGCCAAAACCACTATTTGTGCCGTTATATGTTCAAGAGAAGTTGACCTTTGCAAATATCAACCTCCCTCTGATTCTCATATGATCCTGATTCACAATAAAAACATCATGTTCCTCTATCTCGTGTCGATGATGTGGGAAACATTATGGCCCACCTTTGATCAAGGTCACTTCCTGTCGACTTCAGCTCATTATCCAGGAAGCTGATCTAGAGACTCCCTTATGGTACCTTGGAGCCTGCATGCCTCAATGGCAGGTTTGTCACATTCGACATGAGGTTCTCATCATTGGCCTCCGATTGAGTGATTCAATGGGTGTTCGATGCTAGCTCATTGATTCACATGCCGTAGATTGTACCTGTAGTACCTTGAGGGCCATCGTCATTATTGGTGGTTCCTCTTGCGTCTGCTAACATCTCTCATCATTGGCTGGTAATCAGACGATGTTCTTGCATGTTCGACTTCAGCTCACATATTCGCATGCTTGAACTTGTACTTTGTTCGGGTTGAGATGGAGTGCAAGACCCTGGATTATGTCTGTTGTAATCCAGGCTACGATTTTGTGGATTATTATTTACATGACTTATTCACTGGATGGCTGCGACCATACCTGAGTCTATTTATTGATCCTCACTGGATGGCTGCGTCCATACCTTGGATCTGGATTATAGTATACTCTATTTTGGATGGTTGTGCCCATACCGCATATACATCATCTACTTGAGATATCAGTTGTATTTCTCCACGCAGGTTTTTCGACGGCAGAGTTTCAGTTGCACACGTTCTCGTAAAGCATTTCGACCCTCTCTCTCTCTCGGGCCTCATGCTTTAGGGGGCATTTGTTACAGAGTAATTTTTCACCATCCCTACCATTCTCCGTCCCGCACATTGGAGGGCCCATTCTGTGACCTGTGAGCAATTTCATACCTTGAAACCATTATCATTGCATTCCTCTAAACATGAGCTTCAATTGCCCTGAAGACATCTCCTTGCAAAAAACCATAAAAACATCCTTTTTTGCATTGGCGCGGGTATCCAGTTCAGCACTCGCGCCAATGAGGAAAATCCTACAAAGAGGCCGCGCCAACTGGCGCTCTGTCCCAGAGTCGCAGTCGCGCTAGCCAATTTAAGAAGTGTTTTTTAAATAAGAATGGCGGAGGTTTCATTTCAACAGACTCAGAAACTATTACCTATCTTGAGTTGGGAGGTTTGGCTCCGGGAGTTCCATGAAAGGGAAGTGGTTTTCCACCTCTCACAGAATCTTCCTTGAAGATAGGGCCAATCCCACAATTATAGGGATCCCAACTCCCCTTCCTCCATCTATAAAAGCTAGCTCATTGTCATTGCACGCTAGTCTTGAAGTGCCCAAGTCTTGAATCTCCAAGTTCTCAAATTCCCAAGAGCCTTCATGCTGCAAGAGCCCTCATTCTTCCCTTAAGGCCAAACTCGAGCAAGGAGACTATCTTCGAGAGACTCTAAGAGAGGCTTGTCCCATCCCTGGCAGGCTTTGCGAGACGTGTACGAATGGAGACCCCAGCTTCAGAACATTGGTTGTACTCTCTTTCGATTGCTTATTAATGAATGACTACTGGTTATGGTTCCACTCTGTTTTTCACTTATGATAATGATGAGTTATATCCTTTCTGACTGATATATAGTTGCGTAGTCTGGATTTTATGCTTGTATTTGTGTTGTTTCTTGCATGTGCAGGTATCCATTCACGGAGATCGTGGGGATCGTGATCTGCCGAGGCTGAGGAATGGGAACGCTGTCTCTTCTACGAATCATAGCATTGGACTCTAGGTAGGCCTCCATCATTGGTCTGTTTATTCACAATTAGGAACTTGCGCTGTAGCATTTGATGATTGTTGCTAGACCCGTTCTGGGCTAGTAGGGATTGCCTCTGTCCGCATAGGGGATTTACCTCTTCAACAGTATGCCCTCAATTCTTTTAGGATCTATCTTGATCCCTTCTTCAAAGATTATATGACCAAGAAGATTTCCTTCTTGGAGGCCAAATAGAGTCTTTTTTGGATTTAAAGACAAGCCAAATCTTCTGCATTTCTGAACAAATTTCTGTAAATGTTCCAAATATTCTTCATCAGTTTTAGAGAAAACCGTAATATCATCAAGGTAAATGATTATAAAGTAGCCTATGTCTTCCAAGAAGGCTATGTCCATGGCCCTCTGGAAGGTGCGTCCTGCGTTCATCAAACCAAATGGCATTTTTACATACATGAACGTCCCCCAAGGTGTGGTAAAAGCTATCTTAAGCCAATCACTTGGGAGAATTAACACTTGATTATAACCCGAGAACCCATCCAGTAAAGATATTCCTTTTGACCCTACTACTCTCTGAAGAATGTGGTCCATTTTGGGCAAGGGGTAGTTATCTTTCAGAGAGGCTCTGTTCAGGTGTTTGAAGTCAATACACAGCCTAATCTCCCCTGTCTTCTTCCTGACAGATACCAGATTGGAGACCCATTCTGAGTATCTGACAGGAACAATGATCCCTACATCATACATCTTCTTAATTTCTTTTTCCACTGCAGGCAATAGGACAGGTTTTATCCTCCTTAATTTCTGTATAAAAGGTTTTTGATTTTCCTTTAGAGGGATCATGTGTTGAATGATGCTAGTGTCATACGATTTAAAATATTTATAATCCCATGCAAAAACATCTATAAACTCTTTAAAGAGTGCTATGTATTGCTGTTTGATGTGGGCAGGCAGGGTGCTAGATAAATTAATCCTTTTAGGCTCAGTTGGGCTGCCTATATTGTGCTCTTCCACATTAGTTTCCATGAGTTCTATTTTTGGTTCTTTAGCCACATCGTTGAAATTGAAGAGATGTTCTAGTTCCGCAAGGCCTTTGGGTAGGGTATCAGCTTTACACTCTAGAAATTCAAGGTCCTTTCAGTCTGGATCATCTAATAAATTTTCTTTGAAAATATGATCGAGTTGATTTATATTAGCAGGAGAGGAGGGCTTCGTTTCAGGAGTTTGTTCCCCCTCTGAATAGTCTTTTTCATGGCTACAATTTGGTGATGCTGTGGAAAATTCATTTTTCGATTGCATGAAATCTTCTATTTGTTTGTCATCGTTAAAAACCTACCAATGATCTTCATTATTAGGCACTGCGGTCCTGTTTTTTACCTTTATAATGAGTTGTTCCTTGATTTTTGGTATCTGGCAGTTACTAGCAGCAAAAGCGAGTTTGTTCGACAGGTGATTTCAGGCTCTTGGTATGAACAAAAGATCATATTTTTCGAAAGTTTTCAGGAGGTCTAATACGGTGTTCCTATATTCTCTGAGTCTGGGGTTTTTGGTTGCGTATTCCCCTTTTATTTTTCTGATGATTAACTCAGAATCTCCCATCACTGATATCTTTTTAGCCTTTAAATCTTTAAGTATGTGCAGGCCAAGGAGTAGGGCTTCATACTCTGCAATATTGTTAGTGCATGAAAATTCTAATTTGCAGGCATGTCCTTTGTTTGAGTTGTGTATCCAAACACCAACCCCTACACTATTTTTGCTGCAAGAGCCATCGAAACTCATTTTCCAAAGTGTTTCTGTTTCATGTTCATTGGTTTTGTGTTGCTCAAGGCTGCTGGGGGTCGAGGTATCTGGAGGTTGAGAGGAAGACAACCCTGAATGTTCTAGTGTACTAATGTCCTGCTCAGTTTCTTTCTCTGTTGGGATGCCTTCATCTTCATTTTATAAAATAAAAGAATCCAGATCTGAATGGGTGGAATAAACAGGAGTGTTGTGAGGTTTGTCCTTGCTGATTACCATGTATCTCATGAGGGTTTCCCTATATAATATTTTGGTTTGACCAAATACTGGTATGGTGGCATAAGACATATCCATTTAAAGGTTGCCTTGAATCTTAGCTCCCCATGATCTAGATAAAAGCATTCCATATTTTGGGGGAATGTCAGCTACTACTACGTCCATTACAATATTCTTAGTAGGAATTTGGGATAAGTTAACACACAGATCTTTAATTAACCCCAAGCATTTGACCTTTCTGGAATCAAAGGAGTACAAGTCTTTATAGGGTCTAGTGATCTCCAAGCCTAATATTTCCATTATTGCTTTAGGCATAAGGTTGTGTGATGCTCCTGAATCTAGCATGGCATTACATAAGATTTTGTCATGTATGTTTAGACTGACGTAGAAGGGAGGCACATCTCCTTCTTGATAGTTTCCCTCAATTTTAGGACCAAACAATAACTCTGGTTTATCATCTATCAAGTTCAGAGTAGCAGTATCAAAATGTATATTCAGAGCTTTTAGGACTTGGTCTCTATACACTTCTTGGGTCACTAATTCAGCCAGAGGTATGTTGATTTTAATCTTTGCAATTTCTCCCTCTAGGCTGAAAGGGACTATCACTTTTGTTGTATTTACATCTGCTTTCTCAGTTACATTATTTTTAGCATTCTTAACTTGCTGAGTTTTATTAGGACTGTCTACCTGAGCTATTTTAATAGGGCCACTAGCAGAGGCACTAGCGCAAATTTCTTCAGCATTTGGCTGGCTGTTTTTCTCTTTGTTTAAATATGTATTCTTAGTCAAAATGCGGGTTTTTTCTGCTGTTTGCTTAGGCTGATTTTCTATGTTTTTCCTAACAGCTGATCTAGTGTTTTATCATTTGGATGATCTATGTTCCCTTTTATTTTTAGATCATAGTGTCTGTGCATTTCCATGATTTCATTTTCAAACCCCAATCTATAATGATCAGACTCCTCATGTATATCTTCTTTTGGTTCTGAAGAGAAGAAACCTTTTTTTTCTTCGGTGAGGAAAAAATCATCCCCAATGTCTGATCCGATGAAGTTCATATGGTTTTCTCCCAAATTTTCAATCTCTTCTTCCTCTTGATCTATGTAGTTTTGTTGGAAAGGAGCTCTAATTTGCTGGTCGTTATCTCTTTACCCACCTGGATTTTTTTCTCTCCTAAAATTTTGATTTATGTTTTTGTTTTGGGAGTTGCTCTGATTGTCTCTTGGCTGTGTTATCTTAAGTATGCTCATATTTTTCATCATCTCTTCCAACATCTTTTCTATTTTTGAGCTAGATGTGGAGGGTGTAGTGTCATCTTTATAAGTTACCCTCTTTTCCGATCTTAGCCTGGCTCTTTTTTCAATTAAGTTTGCTTCCACACTCACCGCTCCCTTCTGCATGTCTTCTAGGGTTTCATAATCTCTTTCCCTCAGTTGATAGTTCATATCAGCATCGAAACCTTCAAGATATTTCACTAATACCATGCCTTGGGGAGGTTTCATGTGGGGTGGAAGGGCATCGTAGATGCTGTTAAACCTGGTGGAGTAAGCAAGGACACTCTCTCCTTGATTTCCTTTAAGGCTCTGATACTTTGCTAGTATTTGGAGAGGGTTTATTTTGACTTCCCATTTGTTAACGATTGCTTGATGTAATGAGGGAAGATCATGGATGCTATTAGGAGTTAAGCCTTTAAACCACTTTTTTACTTCTCCTCCTAAACTTTGAGCAAAGATTCTCATTTCAACGGTTTCATCATCTATTTCCATGTAATCAAACGCATCTACCAATTCATCTACATGTTGTTGAGCTGTGGTAGATCCATTTCTAGTGAAATGGGGAATCTTAGATTGATAGTCATTTGGTAAGGGAACCAAAGGTTGTGGTAACACTAGTGGGGCATACCATGCTGCCATGGTAGTGTTTTGTGGAGGTAAAGGATTAGCTTGAGTAGCAAGTATCAGGATGGCAGCACTGCTTGGACCAGCAACAAACTGTTGAGTAGATTTAGGTTAAGAGAGACCCAAGTTATGAATGAAGTGAATATCAGGGGGTGTCGATGGATGGGTTTCTCTGTCACTAATATGTTGGCCACTATGTGGTGGTGAGCTTGGGAGCTCAAAGCCTATTTGCTCTGTACTGCTAAATGACTTAGATCTAGGTAAATTGCTCGGTAAGTCTAAATCAACCTAAGTATTTGACAGACTTGCAGGGTTTTCAGGTGCTGAGCTAGCTCTATAAATGGGTCTGAAAATCGTTGGATCCCTAGATGTGAGAGGCTTCCGAAGGATGATTTCGGGATTGTCAACTATTTCGGGAGGATTTGGATCTATATAAGCTCTGGTATGGATTTTTCTTGGAGCCAGTTTGTAAGTCTCAGATCTAATAAAGGGGAAAGCTAGTCAGATATGAAAATATTCAAGAGGAAAACTATCCTTAAACAAAGAAACCTAATCCTCAGAGTTTCCTTAAGTATGGATGATGTGGTGATGAAACCGGTCTCCCAGTGGAGTCTTTTGATCTTTTAGGAACTGTGGAGTCGCCAGGTGGAAAATATTTAGCTTTTTCTGAAGGTAAAGTGTGTTATGGTTCCACCACCATGTTTATTATGAAGCCAATCTAAAATGTTTTTGGGTTTTTCTGAGTTTATATGGTTATTTAAGGACTTACTGAGTCTAAAAGAGTTTTCTAGACTACCATATATTCAATATGTCCCACCATGATCGCCATTATGTTGGGGTCTTGTGTTTTGATAGATTGGATTACCAAAAGACAAGGCAACATACAAACCAAACTTTAGAGCTCTAGGGTCTAGCCCTCCTAGTCTCAGAGAGGGATCTGTCAATATGTTTATAAAGATGTGTCTTGAAAGGTTCAGAAATTGATTTTAGGCTAGTTATGAGGTTCAAGGTTGTTTTTTTTTGTTTGGTTGGGAAAATATGTTTCAAGTGGTATAGATAGAGCATGGGAATCTACAAGCCATTGGGCAATGGAGTTATGTGAAGTCCAAATAGTTCTGACCGAGAAGGAAGGGAAACCAAAGGGAAAATCTAACTTGGTTGAGGATTTGTTGAATAATATAGGTGAAATGGGATGGAAATTAAGGACTAAGAGTGAACAACAAACTAAACCCTTTCACAATGACTTAAAGGATTCGGGGAACACCCTATTTCCTCCAGTAAGCTCACTGCTTCAGACTTAATCAATTTACACACTCAAAGAAAGATAAATGCAGACTAAACCTTCAAAATGAGTTATAGGATTCGGGGAACGCCCTATTTCCTCCTACAAGTTCACCTTTGAGAGTTTAACCAACAAAAACATATAATTGCATTCAAAGAAGAAGGAACGACTTAGACATCTAGGACTACAATTATAGGGGCCTTCAACACAATGATAAAAATAAGGAACATAGGGTATGATTGAGACAAAACCTCATTGTCAAACTGCCGGCATTAATAATCAAAGGTATAATTAAGATACAATATTCAGTGGTAAAGAAATAGGGAACACCTAAACAGCCTTTAACACAACCAAATTAACCATTTATGAAGTAAAACAAACTGAATACAAAGAGAGCTATTCGACTACCCTGTCACATTCAGTAGCAGAAAACATATAAACAGTGAAGGATAAACACGTTAGAGGTGCTTCTAAGATACATTTCTCTGCCTAAACTTTTTATCCTACTGTAGGCGAAACATTATGGGAAAAAGTGAAAACACAGGAAATAACATTAACAAAAATAAGTACTTCACCAAAACCAGGCTCAGAGATCCGATGGTCCAACCTCCTTCATCAACAGAAAAGCACAGATCTTCACACTCTTTCAAAACACCAAAGCTTCTTCAAAGCAGCAATATATATTACCTTAGAAATCACAAAATGCCAACCCTTTACAATGAGACTTCGAAGAGTCTTTATAGGTGAAAGAGGAAGTGGAGTAGTAGATATGAACTTTAAATGAATCATTTAAAATAGAGGGAGGAAGTGTGCATGAGACCCATTCTGTTTTAATATCCCTCATTGACTCTCAGTACTTCTTTGTATGAAAGAGTGGTATTTGACAGGCTGATAATAACTTCATAGGTATGCTCTTTGATGTACTTTTTGGCTGTCTGTACTCTGTAGTACTCTAGGACAAGTAAGGTAGATAAATGACTTTTAGGCCTGCCATACCATGTAACAAATGATCTGGCTATATTAGGAATACTATCAGGGTGGTGATCTTCTCAAGAACGTCAATGGAGAATAGAATGTTATGGGAACTCGTCCTTTCTTAGGAAAGGACCCTCTACTGATGTGAAACACTGATAGTATTTGTTTTATGTGCTTTAGGCCTCATATGCCTTCTGTGACATTCATAAGGTCTTTAATCTATACATTTTCCCTTTGACACTAGGTTAAGGCTTTAAATATTCAACAATAGGCTTTAAATCACTTTAAACCTTCATTGATACTCTTTGCCACTTCTTTGACTGCCTCTGTCTATGAAAATGCAGTTTCAATGGCACTGGATGGTTTGACAGAGTTAAACACCGGTACTTTAATGAAATATTTCGTTTAACAACCTTCCTAGATGTTCTCTCTACAAAATCTGGCTCTGAAAATGGTATTCTACGCCACTATACAACTCTGTCTGTGACTAATGAAAAAGAGCGCAACCGCAATCCTTTAACACCTGCAAAACCAATAAACTCGTCAAGAAAATCCATGGGGGTGGAGGTAGGATGTTGTGGAGGTCTGTGAGGAAGGCAGCGCAGCCGTAATGGATGCAGTGGATGCAGTGGTCACTGTGGGGAAAAATGTAGTGAAATAGCAGGAAATGAATGTGGAAGTCATCGAACTGAAAGCTCCAATGTAAAACATTAAAATCTAAATGTTAGGATGAAAGGATCTAATGTTTTAATGCAAAGCATGGGTTTCGGACCTTGGTGTGTAATGCATGAAAATGCGATGAAAAACATATGGAATGAGTCTAAAAGGTGGGACTCAACCATGGGTGAAGGGTGATTCACTGAGGACCGTCAGATCTTAGGAGGAGATCGATGGTTGTGATTACGTTGGAGGATCGCAATCGATAGGGATGAAAGGTGGCTCGATTTGAAATTTGCGATTACGATCGGAGTAGGGATTCAATTATGTGATAGCCATTGGATCAGAAGTGAATCAATGGTGGAGACTGATCAGAAGGGGAGCAGAATGGGAGCAAATGGGCGGGGTGCAATTAAATCATGACCGTTGGTTCTTGTGGATTCAACAGCCAAGATTGAATCGGAGGATCGCAAATCAGAGGGGACCGAGGATGGCACATTAATACTTTTGTGATTGGTGATGGTGCGATGATCGTCGGATTTAAAGGGAAATCTACGGTCTAAATTCAAGCGGAGGGGTAATGGAAAGAGGCTGATGGGCGCGATGCGATCGGCACTGGCCATTGGATCCCTAAACAATCAACGGTGGAGATCGCAGCAGAGGTTGACAAAACAAAGTCCTTCACATAGGAAGTTTAGAGATAAAAAAGGAAAAGGCGCTCTCGGAAGGCTTCAATTGTGATTAGTGCCAGGGGCTTAGCATCTGGTCTTGGCACCGGGTTACATGCGGAATGGGGCTAAGGGCTAAGCCGAAAAGTGGCTTAAGCTTGTTATGAAAAAAGGGGTTTTTTAACCCAAAATCAATGTTTTTCAATGGTTTTCTTGGCTTCTGATAAAGAGGGAAAGGGTGAGTTGAGCCTAAAAAATGGGTTTTTGTAGGCTTAAAGGGATGTTGGAGGTATTTCGGAGGGGAATGGAGGTTTTTAAAGAGGAAAATGAAGCTTTATGTAAATGAGGGGAAATGAGTCAAAATGGGCAGTTTCAGAGGATTTTTGAAGCATTATTTTACACAAACAGAAAGGAATTTTTAATGGAAACAATAGTGAATACTCTTCAAAGGGCAAAGACACATGGAGGCTTCAAGAATGAAAGATTTTCTAGGGAAACGTTTCTCTTGAAGACTCAGAATATATTTAGCCACCTGTTTGCTATGTCAAAATTTATAGGTGGCTAACAATCAGGAACCTTGGATTGATAGGGAAAGCATACACTTAGAGGGTTTGTTGGAGAAGAACAAAAGGGACCTTGACCTCCAAAAGAAGATGGCAATGCACTATGCCTTAGGAAACAAGATCACAAGGACCAAGCCCAGAAGAGCCCTTGAAAAGATTTAAGCCCTCAAGGAGGAAAAAGACAAAGGAAACCTTGAAATCCTTGCTGATACATCCCTACAGGCATCCCAAACAAAATTAGCAAGGAAAATTCAAATTTTGGTACCTTTTTGTAAATTTTGGTTTTTGACTATTTTGAAGGGCCAAAGGCACAGCGCCACTGGCCCTACACTCCTTTTTGGGGAGCTCTTTTGAGGTATGGTTTGCATTTTTTATTTCATGAGGCCAAGAAAATCAGCCACAAAACATTTCAACTCATTTGGAGCAGAACTGGTAATCCAAAAGTGCCAAAAAACACCTTTCTACCCTATTTTCATAGCTGGTGCTGCACCCTGAGCAGTCTTGGGAGATTTATTTTTGAGAAAGTAAATGAATTCCAATCAGAAAAATAAATTCATTTTTGTAAATTAGAGTAGACAATTTTTCTAATGAGCTATCATGGAGCTCATTTGGACACTTGCAAGGCCTCCAAATCTTGGTCACAAAACAACAATTTTTCCAGTGCATGCGCTGCGCTCTTGGACCTTGGTGTTGCGCCCTTGCCTGCAAAGTCAAAAAAAGACAAAAAAATATTGAAAAAATATATTTTTGAGGAATTTTAAGGAAAATCACTCCTATTTAGCTTAGAATTTATGTTTCAAGTTATTTTTCATTTATTAAGTTAGATATTTTGTGCCTTGGGCCTTGCATGGTCTCTTTGGACAAAACTGGAATTTATGATGTATTAATGACATTTTGGAAACCCTATTTAGGGTTTTGGTCCTCGATAGTTAAATATTGCATTGAGGCATTATTGTAAAATTTTGTTTGATTATTGAGAAGAATATCATAGACTTGAAGATTGAGGAGAAATTGGCTTTGGACTTTGTGGATGTCTTCATTTGCATGATATTGGAGCAAACTCACTTGCAGGATTCATGAACATAGTTAATGGTGATGTCTTTCTTATTTAGTGTTTGTTTTCTTATGTTATCATTTTTTTCACCTTTCTCATGCAATAGGATAGAAATTTTAGGCTAAGAAATGTTGTTTAGAGGCACCTTATCTCTATCTTCTCTCTATTGCTTATATGTTTTCCTTTGCTAGGTCATATTAGAGAATTATTTTATGATCTCTAGTTCCACTTATGCTTGTTTATCTTAAGAAACAATTTAATAGAGCCAATGTCAAAGTAGTTTGTGGTTAGCCCTGCTCTTTGATGTAACTTAATTTTTTTTTTTTGAGATCTTTTCTTTGAAGTATTGCTAATTAGGGTTTAGCTGAAGAGGTTTATGGTTTTCCCTGCCCTTTTTCTCATCTCAAAATGGTTCCTTTGAAGTTATTTGTAGTTTGATTAAAGAAATTAGGAGTTCCTTACTCTTTGATTATCACTATATGTTGTCTTAGATGTTTTCTTTTGCTGACAGTGAAATCACTAGAATACTTATAAGTTTCTTGCCTTTTATGGTTCACTTGATTGTTGTCTTAATGTTTACTTGCTAGGGTTTGGTCAAAAAAGTTATTGGTATGCCTTGCATTTGGTTATTTCTTTATGCATAGTGATATTAAAGGCTATTCTTGTTAAAGTATTTGATAAAGGATTATTAATTGTCCTTTGCACCTACTATGTTAACAATTTAATGTTCACTTCACTCACATAAGATTTTAGACCCATTTGGCTTTGTTAGACTTTCCCTGTGATATACCGTTGACCTATTGTTGTACTTCTCAAGAACTTTTGTAGAATCCATAGCCCAATGGTTTAAACCTCTCTCACTCTATCTATTCTGCTTGATAACCTACCCAACCAAACAAACAAACAAAAAAACCCTAATCACTATAACTAGCCTAAAATCAAAACCTTGAAATCATTCAAGTTACATACTTTTACAAAAATATAGAGAGAGCCTTCTCTGAGTCCAGGAAGGCTAGGTCCTAGGACTCTAAAGACAGGTTTGATGTTACCCCTGTACATTTGGTCTTACCAATATGAAAAATTATGGGGACCTAACATAATTTCAACTCCACTGGGGAGTTTGAGTAAATAAACATCCTAAGCACTCCTTAAAACTTTGAACACTCCTATCAATAATATCATCTGACTCACCACCTAACAAATGTTTATCATACTGGGGAGATGAATAAGTAATAATCTTAGACATTCCTTGAGAGCTCAAAAATCCCCTGTCACACTTAGACAAATCAATTTCTAGCCAAGAGTTACATCTAGTTGATTCAGCATACCAGCACCATGCTAACCATATTGGAGAAAACTCATTGATAAACTTAGTGTTACATAAAGAACTCACAAAACCCAAAAACATCCTTAGATTGGTATTCATTTGTTGATGGTGGACAACAAGTATATCCTTAAAACAGTAAGCATCATCCACCTGGTGACTCCACTGGTCTTTAGTAGCCCTGTTGACCCCACTATTTCTCACAGGCTCCCTTGGGAATGCACTAATAAGTCATAAAAGTCTACAACCCAGTCACTCTTTGTGTGAACTTAGTACCCTTGCAGATAGGTATGTTTTCAAGACACTCCTAAACTTTCAACCTCTCTGCATTATTGGGTCTGAAATATGGCTTCACAAAGGATAAGCACCAGATCTCACCCTGACACAAACCCTCCTATCATAGTTGGTGATCCGTAAATAATTTTATGGTAAACATCTAGGACTAAAGATTCAACTATTGTTAGGACCATTCACAAACCAAGTTTTGTCCCTGAAAATATGACAGCCTTGCAGATCCCCAATTTGACTTACACCATAGAAGAAACCTTTTCTGAAATAAGTCTCAAAGTGGGATAAACAAACAGACCTTGAGCCTAGATATTTGCAGCAGAGTCCTAGTAGAGAAGCCTCTCCTTCCACTCCTCATTTTTAGCTTCTCCAAAACTTTGGCTCTTTTCATTCCAAATCTGCTCAATCTTAGTTTACTGGTCCAAGTACATCTGCCACCCCCATTCACACATCCACTGTGCAAACCACTACATTTCATCGTCCACCTCCTCTCACAAACTCCCCTCTCACAAACCCTCCTTGGGTTCCTTTACCTCAAATCATGGTAGCATGGTTTGTCCCATTAGTACTACCCAAACCTTTGTTGCCTATGCCTCAAGACTACCAATCTAAAATTCCTCACTTTACTGGATATGACTCTACCACGGCCCAACAACATGTAGATAGGATGAATGATGCCTTTGAATACCAAGAGATAGAAGAGGAGACCATAAAAATGAGAATGTTTCCCCAAAGCTTAGGAGGAGAAGCAAAGAAATGGTTCAAAAACTTAACTCCTAATAGCATTCATGACCTCCCTTCCCTTTACCAAACATTCATAAAAAAATGGGAGATTAAGAAAAATCCTCTTAAAATCCTCTCCGAGTATAATAAACTTAAGATAAATGTTGGAGAAATTGTCCAAGTCTACTGCAATAGGTTCAATAGTGTTTACAATGTAATCCCACCTCACATGAAACCCCCACAAGGCCTAGCCTTGGTAAAATTTCCAAAGGGCTTTGATCCAGACATGGCCTACAAATTGAGAGAAATAGATCCCCTAACCTTAGAAGACATGCAAAGGGGAGTTGTGAGTGTAAAATCCAATCTAATTGAGAAGAGGGGTAGGATGAGGGTAGAAAAGAAAGTTACATACAAAGAGGAAACCATGGCCTCCACATCTGATGCTAAAATTTATAGCCTAGTTAGGACAATGGAAAGGATGATGGAAAGAATCAATTTGAATGAGAGAGCACCCCCTAGGGAAAACCAAGGAAATCCCCAAAACAGAAATAGAAACCAAAAATTCAGAAGAGACCCTCATCAAAACAGACCAAGAGACAATGAACAGCAAATGAGGCCTCCTTTACAAGATAACTATGTAGATGAAGAGGAAAGAGAGAATGAAGAGCCAAAAGAAAACCATGTGAATTTGATAAGTTATGATAATGAGAGTGATTTTTTTCTCACAGAAGAGGAACAAGGTCTATTTTCCTCAAACCATGCTGATAGAAAATACGAGGATTCTGGAGAGTACAAATTAGGATTTGAAAATGCTATCATGGAGGTTCATAGGCAGTATAACCTCCACAGTAATAACACCCAAGATGCCTCTAAGAAAAACAAATTAGAAACTGTTGTTAGAAAGACCCCTGAAAACATCCTTAAAAAGACAGCAAAAAACACCAACATAATGGCTAAGACTCCTAATCAAAACAAAGACAAAACTAGCCAACATAACGGTGACCCAAGCTACCCTAGTACATCAACTAGTGGCCTTGGAAAAACTACTCTAACTAACATTCCAAATAAAACTCAGCAAACTAAAGTTGCTGAAAAGACTATGTGTGATAAAAATGATGTAAATATACCAAGAACACTAGCACCATTTAGTTGTGAGGGTGATATTTCCAAGATAAAAATAGCCATACCCCTTACTGAGTTGGTAACTCAAGATGTATATAGGTCCCAAGTTTTGAAATATTTGAACATAAGAAATGACACCAATGCTCTGAATTTAATAGATGACAAGCCAGAGTTGTTGTTTGGACTTGAGGTAGAGGGAAAATATTAAGAAAGAGCTGTCCCTCCATTCTATGTTAGCTTAAACATTCATGAAAAAATCTTGCACAATGCTATGCTAGACTCCGGTGCCTTGCACAATCTCATGCCCAAGGTGGCCATGGAGAGATTAGGCCTCAAAATAACCAAACCTTACAAAGGCTTGTACTCTTTCGATTTGAGTAGAGTCAAATGTTTGGGTCTGATCAAAGATTTGTGTGTCAATTTGGCACAAATACCAGCTAAGAGGCTAGTCATGGACATTGTAGTGGATGACATTCCCCCAAACTATGGCATGCTTTTATCTAGGTCATGGGGAGCCAAACTCTAAGGAAACCTCCAAATGGACATGACATATGCTACCATCCCAGTCTTTAACCAAACAAGGAGATTGTACCAGGAATCTCACATGAAGTACATGGTAAGCAGCCAAGATAGTCCAAACAACGCCCCCCTTTATTCTATCCATTCATACCTTGACCCATTTATCTTGTACAATGAAGATGACATTAATGAACAAGTAAATGAAAATGAGAAAGGGCTAGGCCTACCGAAACATTCAAACCAAGCACAAAATGAAGAACTTGACAACAAAAACTCTATCAACCCTGAACAACAACATAATGGAAAATTTGAACTTGAAACACTTTGGAACATGATCTTTGATGGCTCTTGTGGCGAATTTGGTTCAGGAGTAGGTGTTTGGATACACAACACTAATAAGGGTCATTCCTACAAACTAGAGTTTCAATGTACCAATAATATTGCAGAGTATGAGGCTCTACTCCTTGGTTTACATTTGCTAAAAAAGATAGGAGCTAAGAAGATTTCTGTTCAAGGAGATTCCGAGCTGATCATTAGGCAAATCAAAGGAGAGTGTTCAGCCAAAAATCCTATGCTAAGAGAATATAGGAATGTTTCCTTAGACCTCCTCAAAACTTATGAGAAGTATGAACTTACCTCTATCCCTAGATCTCAAAATAGCCTTACCAATGAAGTTACCTTTGCTGCGAGCACCTGCCAAATACCTCATACCAATGAATAATACACAGTAAAGGTCAAGTGCAGACTAGAATTCCCTGATAAGATAGATTATTGGCAATTATTTGAAAATGAAAAATAGATTGAAGAATTCTTGCAGCCCAAAACCAAGTTTGAAATGTCAAAGTCATACTTAAACCATCAAGAGGATTGTTTTGATGAAGAACAAACCCACAAAATGGAGCTTCCTTGTACTGCTGATATAAATCTGCTAGAACATCCTCTTGAGGAAGAATTGTTTGAAGATTTAGATCAAAAGGAAATTGAGAAGAATAAACCTCATCATAGTGCCTCTAGTTTAAAAATAAATACAGAAGATGTATGATGTTGGAATCATAGTCCTTCTGAGGTACTTAGAATGGGTTTCTAACCTTGTGTAGGTAAGAAATAAAATAGGGGAGATTAGGCTATGCATAGACTTTAGAAACTTAAACAAATCCTCCCTGAAGGACAACTACCCTTTACCTAAGATGGATCATATACTGCAAAGGGTTGTAGGCTCTAAAAGAATATGATTTCTTGATGGCTTTTCAGGGTATAATCAGGTACTAGTACTTCCAAGTGATCAGCACAAAACCGCTTTCACAACACCTTGGGGCACTTTCATGTATGTCAAAATGCCTTTTGGTTTAATGAACGTGGGGGCCACTAAGTTCCAAAGAGCCATGGACATAGATTTTTTCGAGGACATAGGTTACTTCATTGTGATATACCTTGAAGACATCACTGTCTATTCTAAAACTAATGAAAAACACGTAGTTCACTTGAGAAAGGTCTTTGAGAAATGTAGGAAGTATGGTCTATCTCTGAATCCTAAGAAAACATTGTTTGGTCTTCAAGAACGAAAACTCTTGGGCCACATCATTTCTAGAGAAGGGATAAATATAGACCCCAAAAGGACTGCAGGTATATTACAGTTCAGCCACCCTAGGAACATTAAAGAGCTGCAGTCTTTCAATGGAAAGATCAAATTCCTAAGGAGGTTCATACTAAACCTTGCAGAACTCCTAAGAAACATCACAAACATGCTGAAAAGTGAAGTAGGAGTCAAGTGGACCATGGAAGCCAAATAATCCTTTGAACTGGTAAAACAAGCACTTACCCAAACACTAGTTCTAATCGTCCTTGAATTTACCAAGGATTTCTTCATTTTCTCCTTTGCATCAAAACACATTATTGCTTCTGTATTGCTTCAAAATAACAAGATGTGACAAGAAAAACCCATAGCTTTCTTCAGCAAGGAATTGAGGGATGCACCTCTAAAATATAGCATCATGGAGAAACAAGCCTTTGCCTTGATCAAAGCATTGACATATTCTAGAGTTTACATTTTGCACTGCCATGGCATTGATTTTGTTCCACATACAGTTTTTAAAGACATTCTAAATCCAGAACCTGATGGTAAAAGGGGTAAGTGGATTGTTATCATATTAGAATATTATTTATAAATCAGACCCACTAAAATAATTAAAGGACAAGGACTTTCCAAAGAGAATGATGGACTTTTGCTACAAGTACCACATCACACTAGGGCACTCTACAGCTTATTTCCCTGAAGGTAATGGGTTGGTTCAGTCGTCTAACAAAATTTTGGTGAATATCGTCAAGAAGCTACTAGAAGAGAACAAAAGTTCGTGGAATAGAAAACTAGTGCATGCACTATGGGCTAATAGACTGACAACCAAGAAATCTATCAATATATCTCCCTATAAGTTATTGTATGCAATGGATGCAGTTTTCCCAACATCCTTGGGATTTCCAGTTATGAAGTTTCTTTAAGATGTACAATCAGAAGAGAATGATATGCAAAGGAGGCTGAACCAAACCATTCACTTGCATAAGTCAAGGGAAGAAGTTTACAAAAGAACACAAGGAGTGCAAGAGAACATAAAGAAGATCATTGACAGAAGGACCAAGGCCAATGATTTCCAGATTGGAGACAAAGTTATAAACTATGATTGAAGGAGAGAGGACAAAGGAAAGCATGACAAATTTGAAAATTTGTGGAAGGGTCCATAAATCATCCGTTCAGTTAGAGGTAACAATGCTTTATTTTTACAAGAGATGGATGGAATAGAGTTATTCAGAGGTCTTGTCAATGGCAAGATGCTCAAGCACTATTTTTGTTGAAATTCCTAGTTTGAAGCTTTCATTCATTGTACATAACATTGCTTGATGAAAGATTATAAAATCAAAAACACGAAAAGAAATAAAGGAAGAAAGAGAGAGAAAGAAAAAAGAATAGGTACAACCCCATACCAAAAAAGAGTATTTTTGAAAGTGTGCAAGCCTAAATGCCACTACCTTTGAGAAAATAGTGTCTTGTTCAGTCATCTAGCCTAATCATGAGTGAACATGTTTTAAATTTCTGCTAATAGGTTAGTGAAAGAAGACTTTCCAAACCATTTAAGCTTGTATTTTTAGTAGATTAGACTAGGAAATATGCTGGTTCCCAAAGCATAAATCTGAACAAAAGAAAAATGAGAGGGATGCATAACCAATTCTGAATCACAGCCCTCATGTTTTCTAGTTTTTTATTGAACAAAAATAATTTCTATGTGCAGCTTTTCCAAATGCCACATCCCATGGAAAATTAGATTTCTTAAATCCTGGTTTGGTCATATTTTGAATTTCATGTCACTAGCTTAGAGAATGAAAATCTGTCAAACAACTTAACCTTGATAGATAAGTAGACTAGGTAGAGAATGAAAGAGTTCATCAACCTAATGTGAACTCTTGGAAATGATAAGGGTACAAGTAGATAGTTTTTTATGCTTTCAAAAGAAAAGAATGTCAAGGGTTTTCTAGTCCAAGTGCACCCAAAAGAAGAAAAAATGTTAGGAAAAATAGGATGGGTAGGTAGAATTGATGTTGAAGCAATCATGTATTTTCATATTTTTGAGATAACAACTTCAAGAGAACATCAGAAAATGAATAAAAGAGGTCTGCCAAGTACAAGTAAGGTAATAGTCTTCAAAACTCAGAGATTTGAACTCTGAGGTCCTGGACACCTCTTGAAAAGGAGTTGCCCTCCCCAAGTGGAGCCATTGTTAGTCATCAATATTTTTCATTATTTATAGATGATTATAGATAGTTTCTAGATTTCTAAAAACAGCTTTCTTTGAACATTGTGAGTTTTAGAAATTTCACTGCCTTCATTATCCTTATAGTAAAATTTTCACTATTCTATCAAGCTTGCCATTTTATGGTCACCCTACCACCCCTAAAAACTCCTTAAATGGCTTGTGCCTCTCATATCCATCCTTTTTTCCTACCTATGACCTCATTACTCTGTTTTTCGCTTTCCCATAACCCCACTTTCCATCTAGGGTTACCTATAGACTAACTCATTACCATGGTCCCCAAGTTCCTTAAGCATTGATGGTCTCAAAACTATCTCTGTAGGCTCTTTAGATAAATCAAATACATTGGATTTTTTATCTTCAATACAACACTTTGACAAATACTTTGTTTTTCACTTGAAGACTCCAAGCCTATTTTCAGGCAAATACCAGGTCAAAGAATCCTCTGACTAGGTCAATTAGGGTTTCATATGGTCCAAGGTCATCATTGGTGTTTCAGACACTGTTTTTCTTTGTTAGAATATGGTTCAGAGGTCTTGAAATGTTCACACTTCTACAAGAGTGTGAATAGGTCCATCAGTAGAAGGTGTTGTTAAGGTAGGTGTTCTTCTCTCAAATGAAGACAACTCATAGCAGAAGAAAAATAAACAAGTTGCTCTTAAGGAGAAATAGGGTTTTGACCTTAATGACCCACTTGAATGCTAAACAAGGATCAAACGCAGAAATGACCATGGAGGAGGTATACCAAAAACAAAACATGAAGAGAATTTTATCAGAGATTATTGATGAGATAGGGAAAAAGGTGAGGTGAACTGGACAAAAATGAATGAACTTGAAAGGGCTATAAAGAACTTAGAAGATGACACTAATGATTGTCTTAAAGCACTCCAGACACATAAGGTTTTGGGAAAATGGCCAGTGAAGTTGAACCCATGAGTTGAACTCCATGATGACAAAAAAGAAATATTCTGAAGATTCCACTGTGATCAGATCCCAGAATTGTAAAAAATGAGTTTTCCATGCCTAAATGAGCAACATGTAGGTTAAAAAATCCATGATACTAGCAAAGAAAGGATTGAAAGTGTTGATGTGTGCAAGCATCCCAAAGATTTCCAAGGTGAATTTCTCATTGCCTCAAAGGGTTAAGGTGTAAATAATATTCAATAGGAAAGGTAAATTTAGTGTTTTCAGGCACCTGCAAATAGAAGTGGCCAAAGAAGGGATAAAAACATGATGTTGAACTCCAAGGTGAAATCCAAAGAATATTTTTGAGGCTATTGTTGTGTTAAATAAATGTGTCAAATATTCAGGATGAAAAGGAACACAAATTTCTTAAAACTACCAGCCAAGGTGAAAAATCTAAGTTCATGGTGTAAATGACACTGGTTTTTGACGATGTTTCCTTGGTTTTGAGTCCCAGAGGTATCAAATTAAATTTTATGCCTCAAGCAGCAAAAATAGGGTCAAATTCATCATCCTATCAATGCACATGCAAACAGTGTTAAATTTTTAGTAAGAAAAGGTGAAAAGGATAAGTTCAATATTGTAATGAAAAACACAAGAAGCTTTGAAGATACTACTATATGCAGCCCTCCCAAAGTTGTCAGGGAAAATGTGTCATGCCTCAAGGAGTAAAATCAGGGTCAAACTCATCATTTTAGTCACATGCAAAGAAAGGGTGTTAAAGGACATCAATGAGACAAGGAAAGCTCAACCTCAATATTTTTAAGTCACCTGCAAACCAAAAAGGTCAGAGAGTTAGTAATAAAGGAATATCAATGAAAAGTGAAAAAGGCATAAAAAACATTAGGAAAGTGGCTTGCAAAGTTCAAATCAAATTCCTAAGTCTATAAAGACCATTATACACCCCAGGAAAATCATTGTTCACTTGCAAAAAGTTGGAGGCATTCAGGAGCAAAAAGTTCTAGTTTTCAAGTCAAAACGGGAAATATTTTGTGACGTTGTGCGCCTGGAGTTGGGTGCTACGCCCTTGGCAAAAAAATCCCATGTATTTTCTTAAGGCACTGCGTGCTTGGGAGATCACGTTGCATGCCTGACAGAGCATTGTGCTCTTTCCCGACAGGCCCAATGAGGAAAAAGATTGGTGTTGCGCACCTGGGGCTGGCACTGCGCCGTTACCTTAGAAGTTGCACCCTTGTTCAGGAGGGCCTCCTACACCCTACAAACACTCAAAATCAACTCAAACCCTTTTCAAGTCTCCTCCAAGGTCTTCTGATAACATAAAGAGTTAATTGGACACCCTAGCCAAATTTTCAAGCTATTTGGTGTTTTCTAAATGAGTGAAAACAAACCCTAAGGAGATAACCCTAAATTTCATGCTTGAAACCATTGTTTGAAACTCACTCCCTATGCATATGAAGAGTATCAATCAAAAAAAAGTTTGAAATATCAGTTGGGGTTGTCATTAGGTTGTTTAGAGCCTCTCATTCACCCTGATATACCTATACAATCACTCATCTCATTCACAAGCAAACTTCCATTCCATTACCTCTTACATATCAGTTTCACATCAAGTGCTAGGGTTTCAAAGGCAGAGTGGTCAAAATGTTAGAAAGAGAGGACAACGGTTGTGGAGGAGAAGGCCAAATGCTAAGGAGGCAGGGGCACAAAGGTGGAAATATCAACAGGTTTTAACAACTCAACACCATAGAGTTAATGACATCTCCCTTAACTGTTTCCTGCTTCCAGCATGTAGGATGCTTTTATTTTTGTGAAAGGGTACAACAGGTGCAAAACCACCCTAAGCTAACCAGGCTTTTCATCATTAATTTGCATCAAAAATGAGTTAACCTTGTAGGAGTAACCTTTTAGTTGTCTATTGATGCTATTTCCAATGCCATTGGGATACCAGGTGTAGGGGAGAAATGGTTCAAGTAGGCCAATATTAACATGAGCTATTATGAGCCATTTTTAAAACCTAGGTACAAAGATCACAATAAATCCATTTTTCCTTTCTCTCACTTTCTGGAGAGATATGCACCTATGATTAGTATCATTATGAAGTATTTTACATGTGAGGGAAGTTTCTCCAGGCTTTACTCCTATCACATTAGGCTGCTTATGCACTTTACTAGATTTAGGATGCTACACCTACCCTATTACCTCTATAGAAGCATTGAAAAAATTTCCTATATTGTATAAAAGAGAGACTATCCCCAGCATATGCAAAGCCTCTTTCACCACTCTCTTCTTAAAATGGTTGTTATGCCTCAATTGCAGCAGAAGGGAATTCCATGGAAGGTTTTCATTTCCCATGAGGTGTTCACCAATCCACAAGGCCAATAGAAGCAAGATGTACCTTCATCTTCTCAGCCTCCCATTCCTCCTTCACCATCACACCCCACTACAAATCCATCACCATGTACTCATATTCCATCACCTCATGATGACTCTTCCACCTCACCATCTACTCGCATTACTTCACCTAAGAATAATGACCCTCTTTCACCATTTTCTCAAAATCCCTCACCTTCACCTCATGATACTAGTGCTTCAAATAAAGAGGGAGATGACAATGAAAAATCAGATAGTGAGGGCACTGAAGCTAGTAGCAGTGAATAAGAAAGCAAAGAAGAGGATATTAGTGAAGAATATGCCAATGAGGGAGAGGGCAATAATGAATCAAGCAATAAGGAAGAAGATGCCAATGAGTCTGAAAATAGTGAGGCACATAGCATTGGTGATGAGATCAATAAGGAAAGTAGAAAAGATGACAGTGAGTCAAATAGAGATGAAACGAATATCAGTGAGGATGTAGAAGGTAGCAAGGAATGAGCCATGATAGCAGTGGGTCAGAGAGTAGTAAAAAACACAGTGAAGCTCACATCAGTAAGAAAAAAAACAGTGAAGAAGAAGAAAATGAGGAGGCAGATATCATTGAGACAGAGAGGAAAAAGGCAGAGATCAATAGTGATTATGTTGGAAGTGATAAGATAGAGAGCAGAAATTATGATGGAAATAGGTCAGAAAGCCAAGACATTAGTGAGACAAATGTAAATGAATAACACAACAATGAATAAGAGGGTAGTGAGGCAAACAATGATGAAGCACATAGCAGTGAGCATGATGACAGTGGGTCAAAAAGACATGATAACAGTGATGAGGCACAAATCAGTGGATCAGATAAGGGAAATGAGGCAGAAAGTAACAGTGCTGATAAGAGCCATGAGGACAGTGAGGATACCAATGATGATGGAAATCATGATGGTAGCAATAGTGAAGGCACTGAAATGATCAAAATTGAACCTTTTTCTATGACCTACCAAAGAGGAAATAGGAATGTGTTTGCTGTCCTCAAGAGGCAAGGGGCCATGCCTTCCACATCAACTAAGAGGCTTGAAAAAGGAAAAGAAAAGGTCATTGATGAAGAAGAAGAAGAATATGAGACTGAACAAGAATTTGAACTCATTCATGTTGACAGTGATGATGAAAATGACGCAATGATCTCAAATATGTTGCTCCAAAGCAAGGATGCTCAGATTAGGGATTTTCAATATAGTATAGGTAGGTCTAAGAATTTCATCCATTATTTTGAGGTTGAAAATGAGCAGTTGGAGGCACAGAAGGAAATCTATGAAATCAAAGCTATTAGAGCTCAGAAAGAGGCTAAAAAAGCCAAGGCTAAGCTAGATGAGGCCTTGGAAAGATATGGTAACACTGATGATGAGGAAGAACAACTTCCTAGGAGGAGGCCAAGGGAAATTAGCTTAAAGAAGGCCTTAGCTAAGGAAAGAGAGTAAGAGGAAGCCTTGGTAGAGAGCTGACTCCAAGTGAGATGCGTGCCATGGAAATTGACTATGATCGGGAACCTTGGATTGAGAGGGAAAACATACACTTAGAGGGTCTATTGGAGAAGACCAAGAAGGACCTTAACCTCCAAAAGAAGATAGCAAGGCACTATGCCTTAAGAAAAAATATTGCAAGGGCCAAGCTTAAAAGATCCCTTGCAACTATTCAAGCCCTCAAGGAGGCAAAAGGAAAATAAAACCTTGAAGTCCTTGCTGATGCATCCGTATAGGCATCCCAAACATAATTAGCAAGTAAAATTCAATTTTTGGTATCTTTTTGTAAATTTTGGTTTTTGACTAATTTGAAGAGCCAAAGACGCAGTGCCACTAGCATTGCAATCATTTTTGGGGCACTATTTTCAGAAATGGTTTTCATGTTGGGAAAAAATACTGAGAGGGGGGGGGGGGGGGGCGAATCAGTATTTAGAGCTGATTGGAAAACATTTTACTTTTTATGCATTTAATTATTTACTTAGATTATTGCATCATTCATTCATTAGATGTTTGGTAAGCAGTAAGCATGAGCAGTAATAACATAATCAACCATCAGACACAAGAAATACACATGAACACTAGTATTTAAGGTGCAAACCCAATTCGGGAGAAAAACATTGTTGTTGTCGTCTCTGTCTTCAATATTTATTATAAAGAAAACATCTTACAATTTTGTACTGGCACAGACTTATACCATCACGTGGGCACCAACCTATAGAAGGCTAAAACCTTGTCTTGTTTTCCATTCAATACTGGAAGGGAGCTCCAAACCCCTAATTTTAACACCAGCTTCTACAGGCAGAAAACTTCCACTCTCATACTGAAGGCTTCAACCCTCAGATCCACCAAATTTCTTTAATTTGTACATCAGACTTGCTGCAGGTCTTCATCATTTCTTTTGCAGATCTTCCTAGAGATTCATCATTTCTAGATCTAGACATCTTGAACCTTCATCATATCCACAGGTGCATCGTAGATTCAGATCTATCAGAGTTCAATCAAACATATGTCTCTTAAAGAGATTTATTCATTATCAACCCCTCTTCATGCACACCTTGTACTATAATCCTCCTCTCCTTATATAATTTTTACCTTTATTAAAACCATGAGTCAAAACCACCAAACTGCTAATGGTATTCCTGGACGGGATCAATTAGATAATCCAACAGGGTCTACCCAAACCCCAAACAACTTCTCATAATCAACTTCCTTTATTAATGACCTTCATATGTCGACCCCCAGGTTTATTCATTCCATCAAATTTGGAATAACATACAAAATGATGGCCCAACCACTTTTCATTGTAATTTATATTTAATTTAAACAACCTTGGTTAAACCCGCAAACCTCAATACATGCGTATGGGCCCCAATTGGTCATCTCCATTCGACGTGGAAGACAGTTGTGACCAACTCAGCGTCTTGCGTCATTGTGAGGGCTCTCAAGGTATGGATGAAAATTTTTGGCTGGTGCCCCCGCACTTGTTGTCCCCGCAGTCAACTCAGTCAACTGAAGAGGCACTTGTCTCGATATCCAGTGCGCTAGTTGTGCCCCCGCACTCAATCTCTGCCATTCATCTCGATATCCGGTGCGCTAGTTGTGTCTGTGGGTATGGGCCCCAACATTAACGGTCGTCTCCAATCGACGGTTGTTATCACATCGCGCCGCCTCATTTGATCGGACGGATATCGCTCGGCGAAGACGCGCGAACAATAACGCGCGATGGCTACCATACTTTGGTTAACCTTCACGCATATTCCTCATATGACCACCGTCCGATGGCTTCCCTCCAGATTGACGGTGCTCAACAATATCGCTTGGCATCCTGGGTCGAAAAATAACGTGCGATGGTGCACCGTACTTTGGTTAACCTTCGCACATCTTCCTCATATGACCACCGTCCGATGGCTTCCCTCTAGATTGATGGTGCTCAACCTTATCGCTGGGCATCCTGGGTCGAAAAATAACGCGCGATGGCGCGTAGTGACAAGCGGTTTTGTGGAGTCGTACAGGGACGCGTGTCGCCCGTTCTATGGAATTGCTCCCCCCTCCTTAAATACCGCTCACCGTGCAAAGGTGGTGCGATGAAAACCAGAAACCGTGTTTATTGTTTGTCCTTCGTGGTTCTGTCGCTTCGCTCAAGGTTCCGTCAATCCTTTGGTTCATCAATGTTTCAATACGATTCCTCCGTGTTGCTTCATCAGGTTATACATTCCCCATTGTTCACTGTATCGTGGCCTTAGCAACCCGATATCTTATACAGATTCATGAATCTACTCCTTCCATAGAGCTTATGATATTTTCAGACCATGAGTAATGCTTTCACAATTCAAACAGTCTACACGTGCATAATCCCACTGTCAGTAACACAGGGAATCAAATATCCTTCCTACTGAATTCAATCAAGAATATACATATAATTCTCAGAGATTTTAGAAGCAATCCCTCATCATGATATACAAATGTAACTATTTACAAGAACTTCACTTATTCTTCTCAATTTGCGAGATTTTCTATTCCTCTGTCTCTGGACAACTCTGCTTCAATTCACTGCTTGTCTCTGCTCCTTGACTGATACTACTCTCTGTAAATGCACTCTTCCTTTGTTCTTCTTTGCTACTTTGCTTTTCTCTTTTCCTAGTTACTGTTTCAGATGCTCCTTCTTTGCCACTTCCTTTGTCATCAATGACAATATTTCCAACAATCTCCCCCTTTGGAATTGATGGCAATACTCTTCCTCTGATTGTCTTATAGAAGCCCCTTTTTTCTTTTCCTCCCCCTTTGACATCAATGGCAAAGAGTTGATCAAGATCCTTTGAACCGACAATACCATGCTCCCCCTGAGATCATGTTGCATCTTCAAACATAATTAGAATGCCAACAATGCATCCTTTCCACAAGACCAATGCTCCCCCTTAACCTGTGCATCCAGAGATACCCAACAGAACCGTAGCTGTGTTGAAGAATGCTGACCCAGAGAAAAAAAAAAAAAAAATGTTAGCAACTACCCATACGTAGTTTTCTGTCCTTTAGGAAATCTGCGTATCCAATTTAATCTTCTTTATTTAAGTAGATCTAATCTTCTGCATGGCAGAGACTACTCCCAGCTTTTGTCTGAGATATTCGAACGCTTCCCTGGGTAAAGGTTTGGTAAATATATCAGCAACTTGTTCTTTGGAGGGCACATATTCCAACTTCACCTTTTGTTCAAGTACTTGTTCACGTAAGAAGTGATACTTGATGGGAATGCGCTTGGTCTTGGAATGCATAACAGGATTCTTTGAGATACTGATGGCACTTGTGTTATCACACATAATGGATATAGGAGGTGAACATTTGATTCGAAAGTCTTGTAAGGTTTGCATCATCCAAATAAGTTGAGTGCAACATGATGCAACAACCAAATATTATGCTTCTATTGTAGATAAGGCAATAGAGCTTTGCTTCTTGATAAACCAAGATACTAACCGGGGCCCCATGTAGGATGCACCACCACTAGTGCTTTTCCGATCATCAACATTTCTAGCCCAATCTGCATCAGTGTAAGCATGAAGAGTGAGATCAACATTCTTTGGGTACCATAGTCCAAAGTCTTGAGTTCCTTGTAGATATTTGAATATTATTTTGACAGTCTGAAGGTGAGTCTCTTTTGGATTAGCTTGAAATCGTCCAACAATTCCAACTGCATGCATAATGTCTGGTCTAGTCCCAGTGAGATAAAGTAGACTTCCTATCATAGATCTGTATTCTGGTTGATTCACTATGGGAGAATCATCATGAGAACTGAGATTACATCCAGTTACCATTGGTGTACTTACAGGTTTGCACTCTTCCATTCCATACTTCTTCAGAATTTGCTTAAGATATTTTGTTTGTGATAATAATATGCCATCTGTTGCTTGTTGCACTTCAAGCCAAGAAAGAATGTTAGTTCCCCAAGTAAAGACATTTCAAATTCTTGCTGCATATCAGAAGCAAATTTCTGACTCATAGACTCTTCATTACTTCCAAAAATGACATCATCAACATATACAACCACAATCAATAGTTTATCATTTTCAGTTTTTGTGTATAAGTTGCTATCAGCAGACCCCTTTGAAAATCCTTGTTGATGAAGATATTTGTCAAGATGATAATACCATGCCCTTGGAGCTTGTTTGAGACCATATAGAGCCTTTTTAAGTCTACAAACAAGATTTTATCATTTCCCAAAATGAATCCTTTTGGTTGTTCTATAAACTTCTTCTAGATCTCCATTGAGAAAAGCAGATTTAACATCCATTTGATAAACTTTGATTTGTTGGCAGCTTGAAAAAGAAAGAAGCATTCTTATGGCTTCAAGTCTAGCTACAGGAGCAAAAGTTTCTTCAAAGTCTATACCTTCTTGTTGAGCATACCCATTGCAAACAAGTCTAGCTTTATTTCTTATAACATCCCCGTTCTCATTTAACTTGTTTTTGAATATCCATTTAGTTCCAATGACATTTTTGTCATGAGGTCTTGGTACTAATTACCAAGTGTGATTCTTTTCAATTTGATCAAACTCTTCATTCATGGCTTGAATCCAACATTCATCTTTTCTATCTTGATTGACATTATGTGGTTCAATAGTGGATAGAAATGCCAGATAGCTAGAAGATCCTACAAGAGTCCTTCTTGTTTGTACACCTGATCCCTTTTCTCCAAAATTTGAGATTCTGGATGATTCTTTTGAACAAATCTGGATGGAGCCTTTTCAGATAAATCATCTTTGGGTTCTTCATTGGGTTCACTGTCTACATCATTCCCATTTGATGTAGAAGGATATATGTCATCATCGTCTTCTGTTGTTTGTTTTTCTTCTTTTGGAGCTGCAGGAGACTCATCAATAACAACATCAATACATTCAACAATCTTCCGAAGTATTTTATTGTAACATTTATATGCTCTACTTCTAGAGGAGTAACCAAGGAGTATTCCTTCATCTGTTCTAGGTTCAAACTTGCCAATTTTTTCATCATTATTTTTGATAAAGCATTTTCTTCCAAAAACTCTAAAATGCTTCACAGTGGGAGGATTACCATACCATAGTTCATATGGATTTTTATCACTATTTACACGAACATGTGCCTTGTTATGAATATTTACCGCTGTATGTGTTGCTGCTCCCCAAAATGTGTCAGGTGTTCCGGAATCATCAAGCATAGCTCTAGCCATTTGTTGAACTGTTCTATTCATTCTTTCTGCTACTCCATTTTGTTGTGGAGTACCTACTACCGAAAACTGTCTTTTTATACCATGTTGTTCACAAAATTCAAGGAATTCATCTGATGTATATTCTCCTCCTTGATCAAATCTAAGACACTTGATTTTTAGATCTAATTCATTTTCAACTAGTGCTTTGAAGTTCTGAAATTTCTCAAATGCTTCATCTTTGTGTTTAAGCAACCCAATCCAACACATTCTAGAGAAATCATCAATAAATAAGATATAGTATTGTTCACCACATGGTGACTTTTTCTTCACAGGTCCACATATGTCAATATGAATGAGTTCAAGAGGCTTACTTGATGATCCTTCCTTGGCATTAAATTTCACTCTGGTTTGCTTACCGAATTGGCAAGATTTTCATATGATACTTTCAGGTAGAGTAATACTGGGAAGATCACGAACAACTTTAAGTCTACTTGATTTGTTGATTTGAGAGAAGCTCAGATGCCCCAAACTTCTATGCCATAGCTAATTTTTTGAAGATTTACTCAAGTAACATTGTTCTTTGTAGTTCTTCAATACATACAGATTGCTTGGAGTTCTGTTTCCTTTTATAATTGTTTTACCTGTATCAAGATCACATACCACACATTATGTTGAACTAAAGACAACTTCAGTTCCTTGATCACACATTTGACTTCCACTTAACAGGTTATGCTTTAATCCATCTACATACATGACATTATTAGCTTTCACCTTTTCTTTTAGAAAAACAGACCCTTTTCCCTTAATAACAGAAGGAGTATCATTTCCAAATGTAACATTCTTCTCCTTTTCTAGAGCACTATATGCAAGAAGTTCGTTTTTGTCACTTGTCATGTGTTTAGAGCATCCGCTGTCAATGTACAATTGATTTTCTTCACCTTCTGCAAATAAAGCTATGCCACAATTTTCAACCTGTAATTCCTTCTTTTTCCACACTTTGGAGCTTGAAGGAAATTTCTCTTTTGGCTGGATTTTGCTCTTGCATTCAGATTCTTCATGGCCAAAGTTATTGCAATAATCACATTCAACTTCATTTTGAAGAGGAGAAAAGTTGTTATAGGTATTCTTCTTTTTTCCAATATCCCTCCTTTTATTTCCTGCTTCTCTTGTCATAACGGTTTTGTATGCAACACATTGAACAGCTTTATGACCAAAATTGTGACATGAGAAACATTTTCCATTGAAGAAGAATTTTCTGCGATCATGAAATCTTCTACTTGAATTTACCTGTTTGTTGGTGTTTCTTTGAAAGGTATTCTTGTTAGTTTTCTTTGAATTGATCTAGTCATGATTTACCTGTGAAGATTCTTTATTCCCTTGCTGAGTGGAAGAATGTTGTATGCCGGCTGTAGCTACTTTTAGATAGTTCGGTGCTGAAGTCTGAGAAGATTCTCCGATATATCCAAGACCTGTTTTTATAAAAGGAGAACGTTGTACCTTGATAATCTCATCTAAGGTTTCAAATCCTTTAGCAAATCTAAGATTCAAAGTCTTCACTTTCTCAATTTATTTTCTTAGACTTACTATTTCACATTCTAATTTCTCATTGTGTTTCTCTTTTTCTTCAAGTTGATTTTTTAGAGTTTCTATGGATATTTTACTTTCTTCTAAGCATATTTTACTTTCTTATAAGAATATTTTGAGTTGATTGAATTCATCAAGAAAATCATTGTCCTCTAAAGCATCAATAAAAAGATCTTTTTCTTCTCTAGATTCCTTTTCAAATTCCATGAGAAGTCTAAGATCTTGTTCACGTTCTTCCTCACTGTCAGATAACCCATCACTGTCTTCATGAGTATAGTAACTTTTTCTAGTGCTAAACTGGTTTTTATTCCTTCTTGCTACTTCCTTTCCTTTCTCATGTGTTTCTTTGTGAGGACACGTAGCAGAATAATGACCAACTCTTCCACAAGAAAAAAATTTGAAAGGAAGCTTACCTCTAAACCGTCCTGTACCAAGTTGGAGTTTCTTTACAAAATTTACCTCATATTCTTCTGAGATATACCCTAATCCTTCTGTTTCTTGTACTTCTTTCCATTTTGTAGAAGCTCTAAAGATGACTTCTTTGACTTCAGATGGTCCTCCTCTTCTCATTTCATATGCAGTTAGTATGCCATGAAGCTGCACCACAGTAATATTTTGAAGATCCTATTTTTCTTCAAGAGCAGCAACTTTTGACTCAAATTTTGTCGTTAGTGATCTTAAAAATTTCTCAACCAAAGTAGATTCGGTTATTGTTTCTCCCAGATTTCTCATACGATTTACAATATTATCAAGACGTAAAAATAAATTGGAAATGCTCTCCTCATTATGCATTTTTAGATTCTCATATTGAATTCTGAGAGTTTGGATTTTAGCACTTTTTACCTTTACATCACCTTCATAACTTAGAATGATTTTGTCCCATATGTCCTTTGCTATATTCAGCTGCATGACTTTGACAAATTCTGATTCAGTTAGACTTCCCAATAGAGCATTGACTGCCTTTGCATTTGTTTCGTAATTCTTTCTTTCCGTTGGATCTGTTGGTACTGCGACTGGATATTGATATCCTCCTTCAACAATAGCCCATACATCTACTCCCAGAGACTGAAGATAGGATCTCATCCTTGTTTTCCAGAAGATTAAATTGTTTCCGTTGAAGAGCAGAGGCCTGATAGATGTTGTTCCATCTTGATTTCTCATCTTGATTGATCTTCCTTCTAGCGGCTAAGCTTTTTCAGAAGGACCTACTCTGGCACCAATTGATGGGAAAAAATAACGAGAGGGGGGGGTGAATCAGTATTTAGAGCTAACTGGAAAACATTTTACTTTTTATGCATTTAATTCTTTACTTAGACTATTGCATCATTCATTCATCAGATGTTTGGTAAGCAGTAAGCATGAGCAGTAATAACAAAATCAACCATCACACACAAGCAATACACATGAACACTAGTATTTAAGGTGAAAACCCAATTCGAGAGAAAACCACCGCTGCTGTCGTCTCTGTCTTTAATATTTATTATAAAGAAAACATCTTACAATTTTGTACTGGTGCAGACTTATACCAGCACGCAAGCACCAACCTGTAGAAGGCTACAACCTTCTCTCGTTTTCCAGTCAATACTGGAAGGGAGCTCCAACCCCCTGATTTTAACGCCAGCTTCTACTGGAAAAAAACTTCCACTCTCATATTGAAGGCTTCAACCCTCATATCCACCAAATTTCTTCAATTTGTACATCAGACTTGCAGCAGGTCTTCATCATTTCTTTTGCAGATCTTCCTAGAGATTCATCATTTCTAGATCATCTTGAACCTTCATCATATCCACAGGTGCATCGTAGATTTAGATCTATATGAGTTCAATAAAACAGATGTCTCTTAAATAGATTTATTCATTATCAACCCCTCTTCATGCACACCTTGTACTATAATCCTCCTCTCCTTCTATAGTTTTTGCCTTTATTAAAACCATGAGTCAAAACCACCAAACCGCTGATGGTATTCCTGGATGAGATCAATTAGATAATCCAGCGGGGTCTGCCCAAACCCCAAACAACTTCTCATAATCAAATTCCTTTAGTAATGACCTTCATATGTCGACCCCTAGGTTTATTGGTTCCACCAACTTTGGAATAAAATAAAAAATGATGGCCCAACCGCTTTTCATCATAATTTATATTTAATTTAAACAACCTTGGTTAAACCCACAAACCTCAATACATGCATATGGGGCCCAATCGGTCGTCTCCATTCGACGTGGAAGATAGTTGTGAACAACTGAGCGTCTTGCGTCACTACAGGGGCTCTCAAGGTACGGATGAAAATTTTTGGCTGGTGCCCCCGCACTTGTTGTCCCCGCAGTCAACTCGGTCAACTGCGGAGGCACTTGTCTCGATATCCGGTGCGCTAGTTGTGCCCCCGCACTCAATCTCTGCCATTCATCTCCATATCCGGTGCGCCAGTTGTGTCCACGGGTATGGGCCCCAACGTTAACGGTCGTCTCCAATCGATGGTTGTTATCGCGTCGCACCCCCTCATTTGATCGGACAGATATCGCTTGGTGAAGACGCGTGAACAATAACGCACGATGGCCATCGTAATTTGGTTAACCTTCGCACATCTTCCTCATACGACCACTATCCAATAGCTTCCCTCTAGATCGACGGTGCTCAACAATATCGCTGGGCATCCTGGGTCGAACAATAACACGCGATGGCGCGCCATTCTTTGGTTAACCTTCGTGCATCTTCCTCATACGACCACCATTCGATGGCTTCCCTCTAGATCAACGGTGCTCAACAATATCGCCAGGCATCCTGGGTCGAACAATAACGTGTGATGGCATGCAGTGACAAGTGGTTTTGTGGAGTTGTACAGGGACGCGTGTCACCCGTTCTATGGAATCGCTCCCCCCTCCTTAAATATTTCTCACCATGCAAAGGTGTTACGATAAAAACCAGAAACCGTGTTTACTGTTCGTCCTTCGTGGTTCTTCTCCTTCACTCAAGGTTCCGTCATTCCTTTGGTTCATCAATGTTTTAATACGACTCCTCCGCGCTGCTTCATCAGGTTATACATTCCCCATTGTTCACTGTATCGTGGCCTTAGCAACCCGATATCTTATACAGATTCACGAATCTACTCCTTCCACAGAGCTTGTGATATTTTCATACCATGAGTAATGCTTTCACAATTCAAACAGTCTACACGTGCATAATCCCACTGTCAGTAACACAGGGACTGAAATATCCTTCCTACTGAATTCAATCAAGAATATACATATAATTCTCAGAGAGTTTAGAAGCAATCCCTCATCATGATATACAAATGTAACTATTTACAAGAACTTCACTTATTCTTCTCAATTTTCCATATTTTCTATTCCTATGTCTCTGGACAACTCTGCTTCAATTCACTGCTTGTCTCTGCTCCTTGACTGATACTTCTCTCTATAAATGCACTCTTCCTTTGTTCTTCTCTACTACTTTGCTTTTCTCTTTTCCTAGTTACTGTTTTAGATGCTCCTTCTTTGCCACTTCCTTTTCCATCAATGAAAATATTTCCAACATTTCATTTTCTAGTTCATCAGGCCAATGACATCACCCACAAAACATTTTAGCTCATTTGTAGCAGAAATGGTACTCCAAAAGTGAAAAAAACACCCAAAAAATTACCTTTCTGCCTTAATTTCAGAGCTGGCGCTGCACCCTGAGTAGTATTGGGAGATTTAGTTTTTGAGAAGTTAAATTAAGTCCAATCAGAAAAATAAAGGCATTTTTTGGAACGTAGACTAGACAAGTTTTCCAATTTGCTATCATGGCGCTCATTTGGACACCTGAAAGGCCTCCAAATCTTGGTCACAAAACATGCAATTTTTCTAGTGCACGTGTTATGCCCTTGGAACTTGGTACTGTGCCCTTGCCTTCAAAGTCAACAGAAGACACAAATTTTCTAAAAAAATATTTTTTTGAGGACTTTTAAGGAAAATCACTCCTAGTTAGCTCAAAATTTATGTTTGAAGTTATTTCGCATTTATTAAGTTAGATATTTTGTGCCTTGGGCCTTGCATGGTCTCTTTGGACAAAAATAGCATTTATGGTGTATTAATGACATTTTGGAAACCCTAGTTATGATTTTGGTCCTCCTTTCTAGTTAAATACTGCATTAACGCCTTATTGTAAAACGTTGGTTGATTATTGAGAAGAATATCATAGACTTGAAGATTGAGGAGAAATTGGCTTTGGACTTTGTGGATGTCTTGATTTGCATGATAATGGAGCAAGCTCAATTGCAGGATTCATGAACATAGTTAATGGTGATGTATTTCTTAGTTAGTGCTTCTTTTGTTATGTTATCATTTTGTTTCATCTTTCTCATTCGGTAGGACATAAATTTTAGGCTAAGAAATGTTGTTTAGAGGCACCTTAGCTCTTTCTGCTCTCTATTGCTTATATGTTTTCCTTTTCTAGGTTAGATTAGAGAATTATTAAATCCTCTCGAGTTCCACTTATGCTTGTTTATCTTAAGTAATTATTTAATGGAGCTAATTTCAAAGTAGTTTTTGGTTAGCTGCTCTTTGATGTAACTTAAACATTGTTTTTTGAGATCTTTGCTTTGAAGTATTGCTAATTAGGGTTTAGCTGAAGACGTTTATGGTTTTCCCTGCCCTTTTGCTCATCTTAAATGGTTTTTTGAAGTTATTTGTAGTTTGATTAATGAAATTAGGAGTTCCCTACTCTTTGATTATTACTATATGTTGTCTTAGATGTTTTCTTTGCCTGAAGGTGAAATCACTAGAAGACTTATAATTTTGTTTCCTTTGATGGTTCACTGGATTGTCGTCTTAACATTTACTTGCTAGGGTTTGGTCAAAGAAGTTATTAGTATGCCCTGTCTTTGGTTATTTGTTTATGTATAGTGATATTAAAGGAAATTTTTGTTAAATTATTTGTTAAAGGATTCTTAACTGCCCTTTGGACCTACTATGTTCATAATTTAATGTTCACTTCACTCACATAAGCTTTTAGATCCATTTTGCTTTGTTAGACTTTCCTTGTGACATACCCTTTACCTATTGTTGTACTTCTCGAGACCTTTTTCAGCCTCCATAGCCCAATGGTTTAAACCTCTCTCATGATATATATTCTGCTTGACAACCTACCCAACCAATAAACAAACCAATAAACCAACAAACCCTAATCACTATAACTAGCCTAAAATAAAAACCTTAAAATCAATCAAGTTACATCCTTTTACATAAATATAGAGAGAGCCCTCTCTGAGTCTAGGAAGGCTAGGTCCTAGGACTCCAAAGATTGGTTTGATGTTACCCCTATACATTTGGTCTTTCCAATATGACAAATTATGGGGACCTAACAAGGCATTCTGAAAGTTTCTTAAGTTTAAAGCACTAGTGGAGAAAGACATGAGGAAGCATGTGAAGGCTCTTATGAGTGACAATGGTGGTGAGTACATCTCTAACGAATTCAACAACTTCTGCAGAAAAGAAGGAATTCAGAGAGAAATAATAGTGCCTCATAACCCACAACAGAATGAGGTCACTAAAATAAAGAACAAAATAATTGTCGGTGCATCAAGAGAGATGTTGCATGACCAGGGCCTACCAATGCATCTGTGGACAGATGCATGAAACATAGTGGTATTTGTGTAGAACTGTTTTCCTCATAGGATACTTGGCATGAGTACACTAGAAGAGGCTTTCACTGGTAAGAAACATGATGTTTCACATTCTAAGATATTTTAGCTCACATGTTTATGTGCATGTGACCAAAGAAGTTGGGAAGAAGTTGGAACTAAAAACTGAGATTGGGAATTTTTTTGGGGTACACTGAAACTCCCCACAAATATAGGGTGTATTTTCCAAACTATAGAATGAATGTTGTAAGATGGGATATAAAATTTGATGAGGAGAAAGCCATGTGATTGTCCATTGAGAGGGAGTTGGATTTGCATGCAGAGGAGGAACTCTTGGCTCCCAAGGATGAGCCTCAAGATGTGGAGCAGCCACATCCGGAGGGTCATAGAGTGGCATAAAACACTCATGTAGCACCATCCATCATAAATGGTAGAAGGCGCACCATAGAAGCTAATAGATTTACACTTGATGCAGTAGAGAATGTAGGAGCCCCTACTTGACAACGTACATAGAGAAAGTCTCTAGGCATGTTTACTAGATACATGTCTCTTATGAGAAAATGTATTGTGACAGAACCATCTTCCTTTCAAGATGCAGTGCAACAACCAATTTGTGTTTATTCAATGGTGGGGGAGTATGACTCCATTTTCAAAAACAATTCATGGGAGATTGTCCCAAGACCGGTCGGTAAATCAATGGTTGGATCTAGATGGATCTACAAGGCAAAAGCAAGCTTCTGATGGGAGTGTGGAGAAATACAAGTCTAGATTTACAGCTCGGGGATTCTCACAGATTGACTGGATCGACTATGATGATAATTTTGCACTAGTTGCAAGGTACTCTTCCATTATATCCATCCTTGCACTCCTTGCGTAGATGGGGTGGTAGATTCATCAGATCGATGTGAAAACTCTGTTTCTCAATGGATTTATTGAAGAATAAGTGTACATAGAGAAACCATAAGGTTTTGAGATCTTTGACAGTGAGTCACATGTATTTCAACTCAAGAGAGCACTATATGGGATGAATCAAGCACCTCGTGCTTGGTACACTCAGATTGACAGCTATTTCATCGGACTGGGCTTCGCCAAAAGTGAAGCTGATGCAAACCTGTACCAGATTGTGGTTGAGGGTAAGTTATTGATTATTGTACTTTATGTCGATGATATAATTTTGATTGGTGATGAGCAGCTGATACACTCATGCAAGGAGGATATTGCAAGGGAGTTCGAAATGAAGGATACGAGACTCCTTTATTATTTCCTTGGTTTGGAAATATGGCAGTGGGATGGTGATTTTTTTTTTCTCAAGGAAAGTATGCCAAAGAGATACTGGGTAAGTTTCACATGGATGGATGCAAACCCATGGACACTCCTCTTCCAGGAAATTTGAGGACAGAATATGCTACTTCTGGAGAGGTATTGGATGCTATTGTCTACATGCAGTTAGTTGGTTCACTAATGTATTTAGTGAACACTAGACCATAAATTTGATACGCAGTTAACTAGCTGAGTCAAGCTATGGCTAAGCCTACCAAGCTCTTTTGGAAGACGGGGAAGCATGTATAGAGATACCCAAGGGGCACATCAGAGTATGAATTATGGTACAGACAGAAAGAGAGAGTGAAGCTTCAAGGCTTCATGGATGCACATTGGGTATGCTATCCATTAGATAGAAAGAGAACATTAGGAGGGATCTTCAACATATGGTCGAAAATAGTTTCTTGGTACAGCAAGAACAATGATTTGTGGTACTCAGCTCAGCGGAGGTAGATTACATGGCAACAATTCAAGTTGCATGTGAGGCCATCTGGATGAGAAATATCCTGGTTGGTTTGTTTGGTTCTTAGATGGATCCGACAGTGATACTTTGTGATAACCATAGTTTCATTAAAATCTCGGTTAAACCTGTGTTTCATGATAGATCAGGGAACATAGATATCTAGTACCACCATATCAGAGATTGTGTGCAGAGGCACATAATGTTACTTTAGTACATTACCACAGAAGATCAGGATGCAGATATTCTGACGAAGGCGCTCACCAGGAGAAAATTTGAATACCATAGAGACAGGATTGGGGTGAAGGATAATCCCTTTATTTTTGAGACGGAGTGTTGAAGAGCAACAATAAATTTTAGCACCTACAATAGTGTCGAACTAGGAGGTCCAAGCAGCATCTACACTAGTGTGGGACCATAGGTCTTAGTAGCACCTACATTGGTGTGGGATAAATTTGGTGCATGTCTATTTTAGTTATCCGTTAATTAAGATGGACAATAAAATGTAATATAATCTCAAAAAAACTTGTAATAGTTAAATGAGTGTGATAAACTTAGTTAAATCTTGAATTTCAAGTTGAGGGTAGTTGGTGAGGCATGCAGATTAATTCTAGTTGTAACATATTTTGAAGTGCAGTGGTGCATTAGTTAATGTAGGTTGCAATCAGTTTAATTTAGTTAACTGAGTTAAAGTTAGTTGTGCTAGTTGTAACTGTTTGATGCACTAGTGAGAGATCAAGGGAATTAAATATTATTTAATTCACAATCAGTTCTCTCACATGCAACTAATGATTTACTATTAATAGCTGCATGCATGTCAGTTCCAGTGGAGACCAAGTTGAGATCTAGTTGAAAGGGAAGTTGACTATCAGTTGTAGGATTATTGCGTTGCACCGATGCAACCAAACACCCATTGGATTTCCCATGATCCTTATGCAATCAAGGAAGGTACAAATTCCTATGGAATAGAGATTGCATTCCACATGAATTTTGCAAGCAAGGAAGGTTGTTTAGAGGCTAAGAATTGGCTAAGTGTTGGTCAGTTTTGTCAAGGAAAATGTGAGACAATTAGCTGAGTACAGGAGGGCTCCTGTGAGAATAGTTGTATGTAATTGTTTCATGTATCCATGCTTAATATAAAATAGAAGATAGTGGGGTTTTGAGTAGAAATATTTCCCCGTGAAATTATCTATGTTTTTGTTTGATTTATTCTTCTTTGCTTCATGTGATTGGTGATTGTGTTTTTAATTCTGTAATTGATTTGTAGAAGTGATCCAGTAACTAGCTTTAGCACATTGTTAGATTGGATTGAGTCCATGACATACATGCTTCTTGTATAATTTCTACATAATATTATTTTATATTTAGGTTTTGAGGTCAATATATTATTGAAGAATACATGGGAGTTGATGGGAAATCCAAATCTTGTATTCTTGTTGATCAAGTTACATCTTTCCAATCAATATATTTCTTTTCAGGTGGTTTGAAGTTAATAGTGACAAAGTAAAGAGTTTGGTGGACTTTGAAGTTATCGAAATTATGGATGATATAGACCATTACTCGATGTTACTTGGTATTGACTAGGTGTTTGATAATCAAGTCATTATTAAGTTGAAGAAGTGACATATGATTTCTTAGGTTGGAGGCCTATGACTAGTAACATCATTTAACCCTAAGGATGGGGTGTTGGTATTATGGCTCATGGTTTTTCCTTGATGTCAACCTCATCACATTTTGGTTGTTTCCATGGATTGTATGGATTGTTTGTATACTATGGTGTCTACATGATGGTTAGCAGTTGTTTGTTCACAATGGTGTGTCTACATGATGGTTAGTAGTTGTGTATAACAAGAAGAGGTGTAGCCTTGGATGAGGCATACATAGGTTTAAGGATGTTTCAGAGGCTACAATCAATTACATAGGTTTGTAGAACAAGAGGAAGTATGCCTCAAAGTTCTTGTATTGTGTAGAGATGAGTTTCCCTACATTAAGCCCCAAATACTGGGAGGAAGACCTCTACAGTGCGGTTGTAATATTCCATTTGGTGGGAAGCCTTATCAACAGAGTGGCTACAACCAATAATTATATTCATCGTCCTTGTGACCATGTTTGTAGGTGGAGGAAAAAAAAAAACATGAGAAAAACCAATGTTTCACCATATATTTGTGCACACAAGATGAAATTGACATGATCCACATTACCAACAACAAATACCTTTTTTTTTTCTTGATTTATTTTGGCATCACATGGATATAAAATGAAGATCGATCTAGCGAATTTGTGTGAACACTTTTCTTGAGTTTCATGTGTTTTGGTTCACACAGGTCTATACAAGGATACGAGAAGGGTTCACCAATTTCAGAGTTTTCATATGGTAACCAATGGTTGAGGTATTAATATGAGGGCCATGCATATCCTAAACTTTTAAATCTGAAGGATGTGTGTTCAATGCATGATTTGTTGATCTGACCTCACAAATAAGATAAAATTATTTGAGTGATGAATTTCATAAAGACATATATGCACATATCGAATCCATGACTTTAAACTTTTCCTATAAATGCATGTGTTTTGTATTGCACTTGTAAATACATCATATTTCTAATATTATTGTGGGTTGATCCATTCAAATTTTTATAATCTTATGTAGGACAATTCCTTGATGAGTTTCACCGTGCACTTTGTATGTTGATCAGAGTCTCTTATCTACTAATATTAACCACTGGTATGTACTAGTGACTGAATTTTATTTTACAAAGGGTAGAAACTAGACTCTCTACCTTGGTTTTCCTACTACCACATGAGGGCTATTATGTAATTAAATTTTCCAAATATCTTCATACACACTCAGATCAAAACCCTTTATGAAAAATTTCCTTATTACAGGGTTTTTGTTCATTGATTTATGCTCAACATTACCTTTTTGTAATGACCTTGGTGATAATTCCATGTAAATAAAGTTAATAAAGGAAAAATGATCACCACAGTTATGGGACACTTATTCGAAGTTTAATGTTGGGAAAAAAAAACTATTTTGGGTGTTTATTTGGTTGATTATGGCTAAGAAAATTGGAAAAGGAAATGACAAAGGATTTGGAAAGGAAAAATGGAATTTTTGGTAGTTTATTTATGAAAATAATAGAAATTAGGATAAAATGAAGGTGAAAGGTAACAGGTTTCATGTGAGGAGGAAAATGAAGGAAAATAATGGAAAATGAAGAAAATAGAGCCCTAATTGATAAAAAGGCTTCTCAGGATCAGTTCGTACCTTTTTTCATTTCGTTTTTGGAGCTCTCCCTGTATTCTCTCTCTCACACTCTTGGAAACTTAGATTTTTCTTGGAGAATTTTGGCATTGGATCAAGAAAGGAAAAATAAGGAAAAGAGGAAGAAAATATAAAGTAAGGAAGATTAGGATTGAGTAGGTATAATGGGCTTTGTAGGTGTGACATTGTTTTTCAGCCTTGCCTTGCCATTTTCAAATAAACATGGAGAGATGGGGTTGTCATTTTTTGGTTGAGTTGTATTTCCATATGGATTCAAAACTGAGTGAGTGGTATAGGGTAATATGATTGGGTGGTGGTTATTAGGTATCCCTCTTAGGTCTTTCCAGTGCCCGAGGTAGACTGTAAGATTAGTTGCAAAGTTCAAAAGGTACTACATGCATGTTCATACTAATATATAATTGAGAAAGAAAGATTCAGAATGATTACCTCTTTGTGGATGACATATCTTATGGAGAACACCAAGCGGTGGAGTAGAAATCATTCTTCACTAGCTCCAAATATAGATCCTACAACCACTCAAAGCACCCATTTAATCTTTACAACAATATAGATTTCTATAAATTAAACTAGCATATAACAAACATTAAACAATTCATATCTAAGCCACTCATATCATGCTACATAGACAATTGAACAACAATTGTGATATTGATGCATCAAGTGGACAAAACATATACGTTCTATTGATTTATGAAAAGGAGGATTACAACTGTCAGTTGCACCAAGCCCTCCTCAGCCTTCCAATTCCTCTCTCTCTTTCTCTATCTTGGAGTGTGATGATGCTCAAGGTATAAATTCCTCAATGAAATTCTCCGATCTTCAAGACTCACACTACAACAATGAAATTCTTCTCCGCATATAATCAAACCTTTGACCTTAGACCAAGAGCCTAAAACTCCAATTTATTAGAGCTGGAGAGGAAAAACCTTGCCAACTCTTTCAACCAGTTGAAATCCAGAAAGATCTAGATGTGTCCTCGCTTTTTCCTTCCATAGGATTTCAGTTGTGTCTGGAAATTCCTAATAAAAGGTTTGTGCCATTTAGTTTCTATTTTGAACTGACTCTTTCTGAGAAAAAGCTGGAAATGCTAGTCAGTTTTCCACAAGATATTTCTCTTTTCACATTCAAACACAGATAATGTTGCCTCTTGGGAAATATAGAGCATTACCCTAGGCATTAATGCTCCCTTTGCATGGCTTAGGTGCGTTATAACTCTGCCTAGCTATTTCTAGGGTGTGTTACCTTGGAAACAATGGGTCTTTTATAAGTCATTTTATTCCTTCCATGTTACCTTCTCCTTTGAGCTGATGAGGAGGTCATTTGTGCTGTAACATATGCCCCCTAAAGTGTGAGTTCAAAGGTGAAGATGATGACCGAAATACTTTATAACAAGTGTAGTAGAATGAAAGGAATTGGAGGCTGGAGGAAAACCTAAAACAACAACATAAGTCAGAAAATATCGTATATGTCTTAAGTTAGGCATTCCCATGCTCAGTAGCTAATCAAAATTATTTCTCTAGAACATAGATATGAAAAGTGTGCCCATTGATAAGCACAATGTGGAAGCGTCTTTCATAACAGGATCAAACTGATAAGCTGTCTCCAAAAAAAATATCACAGCTCGGGAGAGGAAACAAAGTTGTAATGGTGGAAGCCTCAACCCAAGGTCTTGGTCACCGCTTCACTAAACTGCATATTTCTACCCATGTGAATGAATGAGTTGTGGTCAAACATGCAGGAAATCATTTCATTACCAATAAATAACAAAAACTATTAACAGACGCCAGGGCGACCACCAATAAGGATGATGGTCCCCAAGATGCATAGTACAATTTAGCGAGTATGAATAAAAGGAGTTGATGTCGAACACTGGTAGAATCATTCGATCGGTAGTCAATAATTACAAACCCCAACTAAACATAAGGTGACCTGCCACTGATGTCTACAAGTACCTGGGTAGTGATGTGTTTCTGGATCAACTTCCTAGATAAGATGTTGAAGTCGATAGGAAGAGATATGTCAAAAGGTAGGCACTGAGGTGTCCTACATCAGTCGACACGAAATGGGAAAAGATGATTTTGTTTTTGGAAATATTCAAGAGTGAATTGGAATAACTGATGAAAAATAATTTCTGGTATATGATGGCTTGGCTGATACAAGGAGTAGTAGATAGTAAGATCCTCTTGAACAATAAAAGGCACTGTATCCACTTTCTCCAAATTTTTCCCCATTTGATTAAGTTTAACGAGTCAATACGAGTAAAATCAATGATCTTTTCATATTTAGAAAGTCTAAAAAACATCATAAACGACAACTCTAGGGGGTACCTTTGTCATTTTTCATAACTAGGCACGACGAAGGGAGAATAGTAAGCCCGAAACAGTTCATTTTCCGTGAGTTAGTCCATTGAATCTGGATAAAGTGAGAAACCTATGTTCAATGGACATCTACCTCATTTTGTTATGAATATGAGGAGATGGAATAAACTCAATGTTCTTCATGAAATTTTAACGGGTCTGACGAAGAAAAACTCAATTCTCTCTGTGAATTTTTAACGAGTCCCACAAAGAAAAGCTTGGTTACTTTTTCTATTTAATAAGCTAGAAAAATATGGAAAATAATGGCTCATATTTATTCATCGTAGTATTTTAACGAGTCTGATGAAGGAAACTTGGGGTTTTCTCAGTTTTATGAGATAGAAAATTCCCTAAAATAAAAGCTCAAAGCTGGGTCAAACATGGTCAAATCTTCACATGAACAGTAACACCTCATTAGAGCATCGGTAACATTTTAAAAACCAATAGTTGCAAAAAAATATAGCAGGAATTTACCAATTTTAACAGACTATTTGAGTGAGTCTTACCTCCAGAATGGCTATAAGAAGGCAATAGACCTTCATTTTCATTATTTTGAGTGCTGTGATAGAGCTCTAGAGTGAAAAAGAGGTGAAAGTTCGGCTCTTGATTGTGGGTGAACCAAGGAAGATGACCATCTCACGCCCCCATGTGGCAGTCATTTAAAACGTGTTCTGCGTCATTAAGAGTGAGACAATGCTGAAGAATATTATCGACACCACGATGATATAGAGTATCGTTTAGCACGAGGTAGTGTTTATCTTGGTGATGAATACGACGACGGTCGTCTGACGTGAGGGTTGGGTAACATCATTGATTTTGGAGGTAGACCAAAATGTCTCCATACCAAGGATTAGAAGAATTGACTAGGTAGACAGATTCATCAGGAAATGGATCATGAGCTACATCTTCTGGGCCAATTCGAGGAAGGTCCGACAACAATTCAACGAAGACTAGAGATTTCTTTGCTTTGGCAGCAGTGAAAACCAAATCGAACTATTGAAGGATTAGAATCCATTTGGAATATTTTCCTCCGATAATTTTTTGAGATAGGATGTGTCGCATGGGATTCTCAAAATAAATTATGGTAGTCTGCCGCAACAATATATAGTGTCAGAGGTGGGTGACAACGAAGACCACTATGAGAGATAGTTTATCCACATGTGAATATTGTAGTTCGGGTCCAATGAGACCTTTTGACAAATTATATATCACATGTTCAATATTGTCATCATGAACTTGAACCGAAACCATTCCTAATGAGGATGATGAGGCTTCCAGGTAGAGGAGAAAGTCACGCAAGTAGTTAGGGGCACTAAGAAGTGGTGTGGAAATGAGTGCTCGTTTCAAGGCATCAAACAATAGTTGAGCCTGGTCATCCCAAAAATACGGTGTCTCTTTCTTAAGTAAGCTCATAAAGCCTTTCACCATCTCAGCATAGTTTACTATGAAACAATGTAAAAAGTTTTCCTTCCCTTGCAAACGTTGGAGTTGCAAAATGTATTGTGGCACAGGTAATTAAATGATCGCCTTCACCTTATTGATATCAACCCTAATCCTGTGCTTGGAAATAATAAAGCCAAGAAGGTGTCCATACTCGACAAAAAATATGCACTTATTTGGATTCATACATATATTATAGAATCTACAACAAGCAAAGATTGTTTTAAGATGCGCAAGGTGATGGGTTTGCTTCTTGGAGTGAGCCAGAAGGTAATCCAAGTAAGCGTGTGCAATGTGATGAATATCGTGAAAGGCATAGCCCATGGCCCTTTGAAAAGATGCTCCCACATTCTTCAGATGGAATAGGAGTTTTTGATACGCAAATGTGTCCTAAGGATAGATGAAGGTGGTTTTATGTTGGTCATATTTTTTAATCACAATTTATTTATAGCCTGGGAAGCCATCCATAAAGGAGAAATATTTACATCATGTGCAATCGTCGAGAATCTAATATATAAATGGCGTAGGATAATTTTCTTTTGGACAAGCAGCGTTCATATCTCGAAAATCAGCATAGACTCAGATGGTGCCTTGTTTTTTATCTATGGGAACCAGATTGGAAACCCATTCCATCAAAATAACGGGATAGATGAAACCAACGTGTAAGATTTTTTCGACTTTAGTCTTAATAGCGGCTGCTTTGCGAGGGTGGACAGGTCGAAGTCTTTGTCAAAAAGGCTTGGAATTGTCATAAACCTTGATTTTTTGCTCAACAATAAATGGATCTATGCCAGGCATTCTTTCATAAGACCAAGAAAACACATCACGAAATTCCTTAAAAAGGGATGTGAAGTGTGTAATTTCATCTGGATTGCAATCGGCTCCAATCTGAATGTTTTACACGATACCCATTTTTGACCGAGATATCTATGAGCATAGACTTGGAAAGATTTCCCATGTTCCCTTCTAAATCAATATTTTGAACAATCATGTAGGTAGAGGGAATGATCTCAGGTGGGTCAGAAGATGGGATTTGAGTAGTGATCGTGCCTGAATCGAACATCGAAGCACGATGATGGAAATCTTCCCAAGGTCATTCTTCTAGAGACATTATCTCTCGAATAGCTTCATCTGTAGGTAGGACTTCATAGAGGAGATCCCTAGAATGAACCGTGATGTGCGAGAGGGTGGTACCATTGATCGAAACCAAATAAGTGGAGGGTTCATATGCTATTTGGATGGCTTGATAAGCCAAATCTGCTGGTGATAGCGGCATCTGATATCCATAGGAATCAATGTCTGAGGGCATTGGTAGGATCCATGGATCGATAGAGCCATCCAAAATGGTGGATATCATTGCAATAGTATGTGTAACCTCAGGTGGTAGGAGAGGAAAGCAACCCATTAGGGAAGATGCCTTCAGAAGACCAGTACTGACACTGACATACGAGTCAGGAATGCCTCCTACTATGGGTATAGTGCTACTTGGTAACGTGGAATAATCAGGGGTGAAAAAGGATAAATAATACACTATGACTATTTTACCATCCAATGGAAAGACAATGAGTCGGAAAACCAAAGAGACAATGGAATTCATTGCGTAAGACCAACTGCGACCCAGCAATAAATTATAGTTGAGATGACGATCTAAGACTTATATGTCCATCGTTATTGTTTTCCCACTAAGCTAAATGGGAGAGCCAACAAGGCAGCCTTTTGGGAGGAAAGTGTGGCCATCAAAAGATTTAAGGGAATTCAACGGCGGAGACAAAGTAGGAGAACCCAAAGCGAGCTAGCATGCAGTTGACATAACACAGGTCGAAGCACCTTCGTCTATGACAATGCAATGGATTGGTCTCCCTTTCGACACAAATTGTACCTATAATGCAAATTGGTGTGAGAGGCGAGGTTTATATTTATACATGTTGAAGATGGCTATCATAGAATCCTGGGGGTCGATTCCACTAATGGCCAAAAGAAGATCTTTCCTTTATGCTAGGCAGGTTTGCAATACTTCGAGTGTATACATGGCTGATAGTGCTCAAGCCAAATCTTATAAAATATTGTAGTTTTGGGTAGCATGTGCAGACGTGTTATGATTCGTGTGTCGAAGTGTCCTTTTTGGGGGACGAATCGTGTGGTCAGAAGCAGGCATTTCGATATGAAAATCATTGGGCAACAGTGGATTCGAAATTGTACCAGGTTCCTAAGCATCAATGATATGATTTCCATAGAGTTTTCCTCGGGCTTGGAGTTCAACACTTTCTACGCCATAAATGGTGGATGATCCTTCACCGGAAGGATGGGTACCACCATTACCCCTTTTCTAGGGTTGTGGTGGGTTTGCAGCAATGTGTTGTTGTTGCTACTGTGGATTAGGGAAGGCTTTATGAAGAACAACAGGTGTACTCCCAGAGTCTTGGTTTGTGATAAAATTTGTGCATTCCTATAGTCGAGGACATTTGTATGTCAAGTGGTCCTCCGCACAGATTTTGCAAGGAATTTTCATGGGTTTCTCCTTTCCTTTTTAATTTTTAGCAGCACTTTTTTTATTGGGATTATTCTAAGTATCAGACTGCTCTTCAAAAAAAGAGGTCTTTTTCTTGTTCTTTTTGTTCTTGCCACTAGGTTTTTGTGTAAAATACACATAATTTACCTCAACCGTAGGAACAATAGTTGATTGGTTAGGGGTGGTGGCAACTGAAGATGATTGGGAGGTTTTCCCACTAAGTTGTTTTATGGCTATGCCAAAGATTGCACCAACAAGGTCGTCGTCATGCGCTCTTACCAGATTGTGAATAGATCAGATCTAAATGTTGTGCATGATAGATGGATTGCTCTTTCATGATGGCCCCACGTGGTAACTTAATGTACCATTTGGTAGTGTTGCATATGAGAATGCGGGGGAAAAGTCAAAGTCGGATACTATCATCCACCATGGAGTTATAAACAGATCATATATGAACGGTGATAATGTGTGTAACCAGGTTTTCCCCTTATTTCCTATCGAATTTAGGGATGTCAGAAGAAATCTTGTGTGGTACTAGAGGCCAGAGTGGGTTGTGGTTGATGGGATCACTGGTCAATTTGTAGATGTCGGGGATGTCTAAAGCTGCCAAAAATGGAAATTGTGTGTTTTCCCCCAGATGAAGCCAAGGACATATTAGCTAACCATTTGTACCGTAGGGTCTGCCCATCAATGTGTTACCAATGGGATAAGTAGGAATTTTTTGATAAAATTTCCCTATAGGTGGGGGTGTAGGGGTGTATGGTTGTTGTCCGTAGGGTATTTTGTACTGAGGGGCAAAATTTTGGCTGCCCCCAGTGTAAAAGTTACCCCCTTGCCCAAATTGACCTTGGGGTTAGTTCACCTATATGGATGCAATAGAGTTAGCCAAAGGCCTACTGCTATTTGCATAGTTAAGCATCAACATATACCTTACACCGGAATTTTGACCACTCAAAGGAAAAATGTTAACAATAGGCTATCATGTTTGTCCTAATGACTGTAGGGGTACCAAAGTGCCCCCGACATATATGTATTGGTGACACTGCGCCCTGGCATGATTTCTAAGGGATTTTAACTCAGCAAAGGGTTCTAACAGAAAGGGTTGCTAAAAGGAACCGAAGTAGCTCGGCTAGCGGGAGCAGAAACTGTGGGTCCTAGCGCAGTCATAATAGGAGCAGATCTCGAAGGGTTTTGAGGTCCGCTAATAGTTGTGGTGACCAGATTGTTGGGACGGGTATACCTTGGCTACTAGGGTTGCCAATCATTAGCGTAGAACTGAAAACCGGTGAGGAATATGGTGGTGGACCAGAGTTGGTTATCATTGGCATTGACCCCATGGGAGCCAGTTGTGAAACGAATGTTGGTGCAGCCAAAGACATATCTTGGCCTGGCGTACCCTGAACTAAAACTGGCCCCACCAAGTCAGTGAGAGGAGGATTATATGGAGGTACAACTCCTTCCATAAAAGGATCCTCTGGAACTCCGTATGATATGAGGCTATGTGAAAATCAGGGTTTGTCACTAGAGACTGCTCTTTCGAAGAAGGCACTAGCTCACCGAGACTTGAATCCTCCTCCGATTTCAACAGAGGGAGACCTCGCTGTCATTGAACAAACGAAGAAGGTCAAAGGATTCCATGGTGACCTGTTTACTTTTATCAAATTTTAATTATTTATGATGTATTATAAAGTCTCAGTGATAGTAACCACAAACCTAAAAAAGAAAAAAAGAAAAAAGGACTTCTAAAATCAATCAAGAAGCAGCCAAAACAAGGTGGCCCTGTTTGAGTACTATAGTTTGTTGGAGATGAAACCCAATATCGCAATAGCTTACAGAGAGGGTTGGTCAAAAATATAGTTACAGTTACTCTAGAGCTTCGCCTGAACATCAGATAACATGTGTAAGCACTCTTGTGGAGACAAGTACCCTCCCAAATATCGAAGACAGAGTAGGTATGTCTATTTTAGGTACCAGGGTAGCCCAACCCAGTCACCTCGTGTAAGTCCCTAAAAGGTATGGAAACTAAAGATACCTCAAATCAAAGACATCATCAGGGGGGTCATGGTCATAGAGAGCACGCTATATGGATAGAACACCTAGATCCCTGATCTAGTTTCGACATCCTCGAAGGGAACCCCAATATATAGCATACCCAATAAATGCACTCGAAGGTTGGCTACCTCTCATGCACCCTAGTATTGTCTAGCACTTAACTCTAGTGGTACTGGAGTGGTCTTGATAATATGAGTGCAGTAGGATTTCACTTTTAAATGAATTTAGTTTCAAGTTTTGAGATCTTTGGTGATTTTCTCACTTCTCCTACCCCAAGATCCTAGCCTGAACTACTGTTGGTGTGAGCTCAGAAAAATTTATATTATTAATTTTATTATCTCTTGATTCTTAGTTTACTTGATGATTATTCTTGCAAAGGGGGAGTGGACGTATGAAATGTGATGAGACTCTAACTCAAAAACCATGCAGAAACATGCTCTAAATATTCAATTCACTGAAGAGTTTATTCTACAAGAGATATTCTTTCAACATCCATGCACCAAACATTCAAATAACACAATTCAACTTTAAAGATTTAGACATCTATCTATCTTCTCTTAACAACATTTTAACCAAAAATTTCAGAATTAATTCAACTATGTTTAGAAAACTTTAAGAAATAATTCTTCTTCAAAAAGTAAATGTTATTAACATTAAATTTTTAAACAAGAACTAAAGACAAAATTTCTAACTAGTAATCAAGCACAAGGATCCATTAAAAGAAGCTAATATGGTAGCCAATAACTCCACAGCCAAAGGGAAACACAATAAGGGTGTAAACAACACATTTTGGTTGGGTAACATTGGCAAGCAGAGGCTACAGAACGTTAATGATGATACTAATGCACTTTATCTAAGCATAAGCAGTGTTATAATTCACTGAAACACTCTCACAGGAAGCATTACTCAAGGTAAAGTTGTACAAATGGCTAAGAAGGGTCTAATCTGGACTCTGTGAGCTTTTGAGATGATTACTAAGCATATAAACTAGTCAGAAGGATATGTGAACAGAGGAAAAGAGGTAAAGTCATAGGAACTGTTGGGTGTGGAGCCTGATTATCTTGTTTATTTTGTATCACAACATTGGACCCCTGTATCTTAATGGGGGAGGAAATGCTACCCATAATTAAACGCTACTTGGGGGGTCCAGGGGGGGTGGCTGCGACTTTATGGAGCCCCCCCTCCCTGGCGGGGGGTTTCGATGGCAACGCCCCTGAAGCTAAAAAAAGATGTAAAATTGCCTTGTAAAAGTATAGTAATCTCTATTCAAACTGGGCCATTCATTAGGTAGATGATCTTACAGTATAAGTTATGTTTAGTTTAGGGTTTTTTACCCTAGAAGGCAACCCCTCACTTTGTATGAGGGTATTGTATTGCAGCTGTGGATTGTATGTGTATTCTCAGAGCGAGAAATAGATAGGCATACTGTGAGAGATAACAGAGGATATTACAGCCAATCTGTTGTAGGTTATGTCTCTTTATTTTTCTAGATAATAGAAAGGAAGGACTGGCTGTTCGGGGTGGACGTAGCCCAAACTGGGTGAACCACATATATCTGTGTCTCTCTGGTTTTATGTGTTTTGTGTGCTTGTGTTTTCTACATATTTTATGTGTTGAATTGCTCTGTAATATAGAATTTTCTAACAACTGGTATCAAAGCTGAAGGTCTATTTGGCTGATAAACTTTGTAGTGTCCCTTATTAGTGAGATAGCTTTGATGACACTTAGAGATGGTGATTTTGATATAATATTATGTATGAAAGACTTATGTACATGCTTATATGCTATGACCTGGTTTGGGTCACTTGGTTGTTGTGTGCTTATGATAATATCTATGGTTGCGTGCACAAGGATTAATTTTGGTTAAGAGAGGACCTTACAAACTTGCAGGAAAGAAGGGTTCCTAGTTCGAGTGGGAGCAATGGAGGAAGATGGTATGTTTAGGGTCGAGAAATTTAATGGCCAAAACTTCCCGTTGTGGAAGATGCAGATGGAAGACTATCTGCATTAGAAAGATATGTACCTACCATTGAGCAGAAAAGCAAAGAATCCGATGGCTATGACAGATGCAGAATGGGAGATTCTCGATAAAAAGGCACTCGGAACAGTACAGTTGTGCCTCGTGGCATCAGTAGCCTTCACTATTTTGAAGGAAATAACAACAGAGGGTTTGATTAAGGCATTGGCGAAATTATATGAAAAACCCTTAGCCTCAAACAAGGTATTTCTTATGAAATGTTTATTTAATATAAAGATGTCGGAAGGTGGATCTGTTGCAAACCATTTAAATGGTTTTAATACAGTTACCAGTCAGTTAAGTTCTGTAGGGGTAAAATTTGATGATTAAGTTAGGGCTCTTTTATTTTTGTTCTCATTGCTAGAAAGTTGGAATGGTTTAGTTATGGCCATTAGTAACTCTGTCTTTGGATCTAGTACTTTAAAATCTGATGATGTTTTCGGTGCTATCCTTAGCGAGGAAATGCGATGGAAAATCTCCGGTGAGACATCGGGTAATACTTTGAGTTCATAGTCTAGGGGCAGAAGAATGGAAAGAGGAAAGAGCTCGGTATATTACAGTAAATAATGGAAAGGCATATCCAAGTCCAGATCGGGGATAGTGTGCTATAAATGCGGAAAGAAAGGACACCTAAAGAAAGACTATAGATCTCGAAAGGAAAAATAAGGAGACACATAGCAAGAAAACAACCATGAAGAAAATGTGATAGGTGATGTGTTACAAGATTCTTTGATTCTTTCTTTCGAAAATGTTACTGATTCTTGGGTTGTGGATTCAGGGGCCTCATTCCATGCCACACCTGATAAGAAATATTTTCATGACTATGTTCAAGGAGAATTTGGACAAGTCTGTTTGGGTGATGATAAACCCTATAAAATTGTTGGAATGGGTAAGGTTCTTGTAAAACAACAGAATGTAAACCAATGGCTATTAAAGGAGGTAAGGCATGTTCCAGATCTAAAGAAAAATCTGATTTCAATAGGGAAATTAGGAAGTGAAGGTTGTATTACAACTTTCACAGATAAAACTTGGAAGGTCACCAAAGGAGCGTTGGTAATAGAAAAAGGTGAAAAGGTTGGTACATTGTATTTATGCAATGGTATTTCTAACTATGTTAATGTTTTAACTTCCAAAGGAGCAGATGCATCATTATGGCGTCATAGGCTCAGACAAATGAGTGAGAAGGGGATGAATATTCTTCACTCAAGAAATTTGTTGTCGGGTTTGGAAGAATGTTGATTTGGATTTCGGTGAGAATTGCATTAATGGAAAACATAAGAGAGTCATATTTCTCAGAGTTGGGAAAGAAATGAAGAGCGAAAAATTAGAGCTTATGCATACAGATGTATGGGGACCTGCTCAGGTATCATCTCTTGGTGGCTATCGTTATTATGTTACTTTTATTGATGATACAAATAGAAAAAATTGGATTTATTATATTCAGAATAAATATGATGTATTTAATTATTTCAAGAAATGGAAATCTTTGGTTGAGATTGAGACAGGAAAGAAGTTGAAGTGTCTCAGATCAGCCAATGGAGGTGAATATTGCAGCAAAGAGTTTGATAGTTACTGTTTAGAGCATGAAATTCGTAGAGAGAGGACAGTTCCAAGAACACCACAAGAAAATGGTGTGTCAGAAAGAATGAACAGAACAATCATGGAGCGTGCAAGGTGCATGAGATTGCATGTAGGATTGCCTTTACAATTTTGGGCAGATGCTGTAGATACTGTTGTTTATATCATAAATAGAGGGCCTTCAAGTTCCTTGGATGGTGGTACTCCAGATGAAGCATGGACAGGTAAAAAGGTAAACTACTATTTTTTAAAGCCTTTTGGCTGTGAGGCCTTTGTCCATATTAATAAATAAAATAGAACAAATCTTGAGGAAAAATAAAAGAAATGTACCTTTATTAGATATGGTGTTAATGATTTTGGTTATCGCTTATATGATTATGAAAATCACAAAATCATTAGGAGAAGAGATGTAATATTCAATGAAAAGGTATTGTATAAGAATTAACTGCAGGAAAAGAAATAGGAAAAACAAAACAAAGAATACACAGTTCTTGATGAGATCACAGAAAAGGTAAAGGTGCTTGAAAATAATAATAATCAAGAGCCACAACAAAATCAACCACCACAACAGCAACAGGCACCTCAAACACCTAAAAGCGGTGTCAGAAGATCTACTAGGATAAGTAGACCCATGAACGATACTCTCCTTCATTATATTATTTATTGTTGACTGATTCTGGTGAAACTGAATGTTATGAAGAAGCAATGCAGGTTGAAACCAGGAAGAAGTGGGAGCTAGCCATGGAAGAAGATATGGACTCCTTAATGCATAACTAGACTTGGGACTTAGTTAGGTTGCCTGCAAGTAAAACTACATTACAGGATAAATGGGTTTACAGGCTGAAGAAAGAAGATGGAGGAAAAAAGAGGTACAAAGCTAGACTTGTGGTGAAGAGGTTTGCGCAAAAGAAAGGTATTTATTTTGATGAAATATTTTCTCCTATTGTTAAGATGACTTCAATCAGAACTATTTTAAGTCTTGTAGCAGTGGAAGATTTACATCTTGAACAGTTAGATGTAAATACAACATTTATCCATGGAGATTTGGAGGAAGAGAACTATATGGAAAAACCAGAAGGATATGAGGTCAAAGGGAAAGAAAAATTAGTGTGCAAGTTAAAGAAGAGCTTGTATGGATTAAAACAGGCTCCAAGGTAGTGGTATCTAAAATTTGACAAGTTTATGTCTAAACAAGGTTATACTAGATGTTACTCTAATCATTGTGTTTATCTGAAAAAGAAAAATGATGGAAACTATATTATATTGTTATTGTATGTATATGACATGCTTGTTGCAGGGTATAACACAAAGGAAATAAATGTTCTCAAAAGAAAACTGGAAAATTCCTTTGCAATGAAGGATTTGGGAGCTGCAAAACAGATCCTTGGTATGAGAATAACTAGAGACAGGAAAAATCGCAAATTAACACTGTCTCAGAATGAGCACATACAAAAGGTGTTGAAAATATTTAATATGTAGAATGCAAAACCAGTTAGTACACCTTTTGCTAGCCATTTCTAACTTAGTAAGGAGATGTTCCCCAAGACCCAAGAAGAAATGGACTACATGTCTAAATTTCCATATGCATCAACAATTGGAAGCTTAATGTATGCAATGGTTTGCACAAGGCCTGATATTGCACATGAAGTGGGATTTGTAAGCAGGTACATGAACAATCTAGGAAAAGAACATTGGCTGGAAGTGAAATGGATTCACAAATATTTGAGAGGTACCACAAATCAAGCTTTATGCTTTGGTGGTTCAAACATTGATCTACAGGGATATGTTGATGCAGATATGGCAGGTGACAGAGATAACATGAGGAGCACTATAAGATATGTATTTACTATAGGTGGAACAGCTGTCAGTTGGGTTTCAAAAATCCAAAGTGTTGTTGCAATTTCAACAATAGAAGCAGAGTATGTTGCTGCTACAGAGGCTAGTAAGGAAATGATTTGGTTACAAAGGTTTATGGATGAATTGGGTAAGAAGAATGATATGGGCACGTTATACAGTGATATCCAAAGTTCCATTCATCTTGCTAAGAACTCAACATTTCATTCTAGGACTAAACACATACAGCTCAAGTACCATTTCATACAGTCAGTATTGGAATATGGACAATTGAAGTCGGAAAAGATACACACTAGCCAGAATCCTACAGATATGCTAACAAAATTTTTAACCAGGGAGAAACTAAGAATATGCTCAGTTTCAATTGGTCTTCAAGGATGATGATGAAGATGAGAAAAAACCAGGTCCAAAGAGGAGTCATTTTCCAGCAAATGAAGCAGCAATGGAGTTTCTACAATCAGTCTCCAAGTGGGAGATTGTTGGGTGTGGAGCCTGATTGTCTTGTTTATTTTGTATCACAACGTTGGACCCCTGTACCTTAATGGTGGAGGCAACACCACCAGTAATTAAATGCTGCCTGGGGGGTCTAGGGGGGGTGGCTGCGACTTTATGGAACTACCCCCCTGGTGGGGGGTTTCAGGGGCAGCGCCCCCGAAGCTAAAAACAGATGTAAAATTGCCTAGTAAAAGTATAGTAATTTCTAGTCAATCTGGGCCATTCACTAGGCAGATGATCTGACAGTATAAGTTATGTTTAGTTTAAGGTTTTTTTCCCTAGAAGGAAAACCCTCACTTTTTCTGAGGGTATTGTATTGGGGTTGTGGATTGTATGTGTATTCTTAGAGCGAGAAACAGAGAGGGAGACTGTGAGAGAGAATAGAGGATATTACAGTGGATCTGCTGTAGGTTGCGTCTCTTCATTTTGCTGGATAATAGAAAGGAAGGACTGGTTTTTTGGGGTTGTCGTAGCCCAAACTGGGTGAACCACGTATATCTATGTCTCTCTGGTTTTATCTGTTTTATCTGCTTGTGTTTTCTTCATATTTTATGTGTTGCATTGCACTGTAATATATAATTTTCTAATAGGAACAATCTGGAAAATTGGGGTTTACTCCCCAGTGCAGTCACCATTTCTACTATAGGGTAATATGCCTAGGTGGTGGTTATTGAGTATCCCTCTTAGGGCTTTCCGGTGCCCGAGGCAGACCGTAAGATTAGCTGTAAATTTCCAATGGTATTTCATGCATGTTCATAGTAATATATAATTGACAAAGAAAGATTCGAAATGATTACCTCTTTGTGGACAACAGACCCTATGGAGAACACCAAGTGGCGGAGTACAAATCCTTCTACACGGGCTTCAAATCCAAATCCTGCAAACAATCAAAGCACCTGTGTAATCTTCACAACAGTATAGCTTTCTATCAATTAAAATAGCACACAAAAAACATTAAAAAATGTAGATCTAAGCCACTCATATCATGATTCATAGACAATTGAACAACAATTGTGACACTAACGCATCGATTGGATAAAATAGATACAGTTCTATTTATTTATGAAAAGGAGGATTACAACCGTCAATTGCACCAAGCCCTCCTCAACCTTCCAATTCCTCTCTCTCTGTCTCTATCTCTGAGTGTGATGATGATCAAGGCAGAAAGTCCTCAATGAACTTTTCCAATCTTCAAGCCTCACACTACAAAAATGAAATTCTGCTCCACATATAATAAAACCTTCGACCTCAGACCAAGAGCCCACAGCTCCAATTTATAGGAGATGGAAAGGACAAACCTTGCCAAATCTTTCAACCAGTTCAAATTGGGAAAGGTCTAGATGTGTCCTCAGTTTTCTATTATTTTTCCTCCCATAGGAGTTCATTTGTGCTTGTAAATTCCTAATAAAAGGTTTGTGTCATTTAGTTTCTATTTTGAACTAACTCTTTCTGAGAAAAAGCTGGAAATACTAGTTAGTTTTCTACAAGATATTTCCCTTTTCACATTCAAACATAGATAACGTAGTCCCTTTGGCAAGGCAGAGTGTTACCCTAGACATTAACACTCCCTTTTCATGGCTCAGGTGCGTTATAACTGTGCCTAGCTATTTCTGAGGTGCATTACCTTGGAAAAAATGGATCTTGTCTAGGTTATGTTCTTCCTTCCATGTTACCTTCTCCTATGACCTTATGAAGAGGTCATTTGTCCTATAACAGTGAAGTGGATCTCTAAAGGAAAGAACACATGGAATAATAATCCCTGAACTAGACTATTGATTATGGTAAATCCACTGGTCTAGTGAAAATCATATTGTGGGTTGCAGGAAAGCCAGGTATTGTGTGCCTTGGTGAACCTAGGAATCCTCGATCGATGAATGGCGGGATATCTGGTAAATCCTAGATAAATGGCCACCAAAATCTCCACTGTTGCAATCATTCAGCACAGCCTCAACTTCTTCGAGAGTTAAGCAACATCTCAGGATTGAATCAACCCCTCGACGGTATAAAGCATCACCAATAATTAAGTAATTTTTAGCCAAGTGACGCAATTTACGGCGCTCATCTTTCAAAAAAGTAGAGGGAAAATTCACAGTCTGAAGATACACAATGATATCCCCATACCAAGGATCCTGTGTAGAGATGAGAAACAAATGTTCATCCGGGAAGGATTCATCATAAACGATCTCTTCTCCATAGGGCAACTCGAAGATTAATTCCGCGAAAACCAATGATTTCTTGTACTTGGAAGACATAAAATCAAGATCTAATTCCTGCAAAATCACAATCCATCTATTTTATTTGCCCCCAATCACTTGCCTACTAAGAAAAACCTGAAATGGATTGATTGCTGCCAAAACATAAGTTTTTCGTAGAAGAATATAATGTCTGAGTCGTTGTACAGCATGAACAGCTGCTAAAGCCAACTTCTCTATCAGATTATATTGGAGTTCAGGTCCTACCAAGCCTCGACTAAGGTAGTATATAACATGCTCTACAAGAGAATCATCCTCCTGAACCAGAACCATACCAATGGTAGATTCTACTGCTGTAAGATATAAAAGGAAATCCCTGCTATAATCAGGTGGACTCAATATAGGAGCAGAGGTCAATGCCTTTTTGAAAGCATCAAATGAGTGCTGAGCGAAGTCATACCAAAAGAATGGGACTCCCTTTTTCAAAAATCTCATAAATCCTTTAGTAACTTCAGCATAATTTACGATAAATATCTGAAGAAAATTAGATTTTCCTTGCAGACTTTGAAGTTGACGAATAGAATACAGGGGAGGAAATAGAAGTATTGCCTCTACCTTGAAGGGATCTACCCAAATCCCTTCGACAGACACTATAAATCCCAATAACCGACCGGATGTGACCGCGAAAACACACTTGTTCGGATTCAACCTAATCTTGTAGAAACGACATCGTTCAAATAATTGACAGAGGTGAGCAGGATGATCCATTCTCTTTCGAGAACAAGCAGCTAAATCATCCAAATATGCCTCGATAATATGTTTAATGTCGTGGAAGGCATATGACATGGCCCGCTGAAAAGTAGCCCCAACATTTTTAAGACCGAAAGGCATCTTCTTGTAAGCAAAAGTACCCCAGGGACAAATAAAGGAAGTCTTATGCTGATCTTCAGGACGGATAGTAATCTGATTATATCCGGAGAAACTGTCCATGAAGGAGAAAATCTCATTACCGTCACACTCATCGATAATCTGATCTATAAATGGTGTGGGGTAATTATCTTTCGGACATGGTTTATTAAGGTCTCTGAAGTCAATGCAAACTCGATTTGTTCCTTGTTTCTTATTCACGGGAATAGGATTCGAAACCCACTTCGTCAAAGGAACATGGAAAATAAATCCCGCCTTAAGCAGCTTCTCTACCTCGGCTTTGATAGCTGCAGCCTTCCTAGGATTGACCGAACGAAGCTTTTGCCTCACAGGCTTAGAATTTTCGTAAGTCCTGATCTCATGCTAGACAATAGATGGATCTATACCAGGCATATCCTCATAAGACCAAGTGAACACATCCCTAAACTCTTTAAAGAGATCGGTGTAAATCTGAATCTCTTCAGGGGAACATTCAGCTCTGATGAAGACATTCTCTATAACATTGGGATCCCTGGAAATATTCACTGGGATAGTTGAAGAAGTCACATCCATTCTCCCTTCAGCATATACCTGTGTTGGTGCTAAAGGGTTTAGGACTTGGTGAACAGGACCAGGAGACAAAGGACTTGGAAAAATCGATTCAACTTTGCTCAAATTAGGTAAAAATTAAGACCGATGATGCAAATCATCCCATGGTCTATCTACACCAGTCATAGCTTCCAGGATGGCCTCTTCAGATGGAAGAGTGGTATCAAGGCAATCCTGGGCGTAAGAAGAACTACGTGTCCAAGCCGGAGCCACATTGCCATCCAACTCCTCTGGAGAAAGAGAAGCTGGAATGGACTCTGCAGGGTCAACAATAGATTGATAAGCAATCTCAGCTGCAGACATTGGAAATGCCATTCCATGCACTTGACCTTCCGCTAATGTGGAGGTAGGGGAAGGTAAGGTCCAAGGGTCCGAAAAGTAATGAGTTTTGAAGAAGTCTCTTCGAATAGGAGCCCTGGAAGATGAAATTACATTTATATGAATGGTAGGAGGTGGAATATTGAAATTACCCATCAAAGAAGAATACATCCCAACCCCTAGATTCTCAATAGGCGGTTTGGCATCATCCAACTTTGGAATAGTTGAGTCAGTAGATGCATTCAGGTCTACAAGAGAACAGTCCAGTTGATCAACTACAACAATCCTCCCTTCGTGAGGGAAACAAATAATCTGAAATAATGAGGATGCAATAGCATCCAACTCATAAATATAGTTTTGCCCCAACAGAAGGTTGTAGTCCAAGCTTGCATCAACTATCTCAACTTCTATATTTACAGTTTTTCCCCCAACACAAATGGGCAAGGATGGGATAATGCCATGCGGTCTGTGAGAATGACCATCAAACGCAGTCAGAATATTAGCAGATGGAATAGCTACGGGAGATCCAATTCCATTCCAACATGCAAGAGACATCACACATGTGGAAGCACCCTCATCCATGACCATCTGAAAGATATTTAATTTTCGAAATGATGATTTGATATGAAAATCCATATGATGCGGGAGTCTCTTTTTAAAATTGGACATATCGAATGTAATCACAAGAGAGTTCTTTGGATCGACAGCCCCAATAGCAGTGAGCAAAGCACTGCGCTGAGCTACACAAGACTGGAGCACCTCAAGAGCAGACATAGCACAAGGGCTCTGTGCTATGAAAATCCATATGATGTGAGAGTCTATTTTTAAAATTAGACATATCAAATGTAATCACAAGAGAGTTCTTTGGATCGACAGCCCCAATAGCAGTGAGCAAAGCACTGCGCTGAGCTAGACAAGACTGGAGCACCTCAAGAGAAGACATAGCACAAGGGCTCTGTGCCAAATCTTCTACAACAGAGTAGTTCTGGGCAGCCCTGGAATTTTTATTAATCATCGTACATGTAGTAGATGCTTTTGGCATCTGAGGTATAGGCTCAACAATAGGCCTCGTAATATGAAATGGCTCAGTACCATCGAGAGCACCCTTGGCTTTCAAAGACTCAGTTTCGCCATAATCACGGGATCTTGTGGCGATATCCGCATGAACACTCATCATATATATGTTTGATGGATTTTCCCCTTCCTGGGTGCCCCCAAGGGAAGCCCCATTATTTTTATTCGCGCCAACAACTAGTTATTGCCCTTGGGGAAAAGGGTTTGTCAACATAGCCTGGGATCTGGCAGAACCCTGCTGAGCTAACAAGCGCTGTGCATCTTGAATCTTAGGGAAAAGGTGAGTAAGATGATCTCCAGTACATAACTTGCATGGAAAATTCACTTTATTTTTATCCTTTGGACCCTCACCAACATGCTCATTGGATTTATTTTCATTACCCTTCCCATCCTTGCCCTTTTTCTTATTATTATTCTGTCCCTTCTTCTTCCCTTCGAATTGTTGATTTCCTTTAGGGTTGGAAGTATGTACGGAATTTACCGAAAAATATTGAGAAGGTGATGACTCAGCAGGCATAGCCTGACTAGAAGAAGCAGACTGTATAGACAGCTGCTGCAATTGACTAAGCAGGTTAGCTGCACCGCTATCGATTGACCTAATAAGTCCATCACCATGAGGACCAGGTTTAGTCTTGGACAAGTCTAATTTGGAGTGAGGAGCATCAGGAAAATATTTATGAAGGACACCGGACTGAGAATATATCAATTCAAGCTGCTAGGCCCTGAAAATAGCCTGTTCCTCAGAAAATACCCCTAACAGGGATACATCCTTAGAAATATCTAGCTGCAAAGATTTCAAAAACCATTCCAAGAGGAATTCTTCCGGAATATAAGCTTTAATGAGCCTCTTCCTTCTCCGCCACTCCTGAATATGATCAGAAATGTGGGTTGCCTTGTCCTGTTTAAAACTGGCCAGGAGTTCTATCCCGGCATCATAACGAACAGGAAACTGGAAATTATTTAGAAATATAGTAGCCAGCTCTCCAAAAGTAGCAAAACTACCCCTAGTTAACTCAATGTACCACTTGACATCATTTCCAATCAAGGTGCACTGAAACAACCTCAACCTAATCGAATTCTTGATCAGGGAGTTAGATGAACACCATAGATGGAAAGTGGTGATATGATCAACCGGGTCCTCTCCATTATTGCCTTCAAACTTTGGAATGTCTGAAGGTAGTTTGGTAGGAACCGGAGGCCACCATAGACTATATCGGATTGGATCATTTGTCAATTTCGATAAATCTGGAAAGTTTAAAGTTGCCAGAAAAGGTAAACGAGGAGGGGCCTGAGAATTACAACTTTGGTGGGATGGGTTCTCCACATTCTGAAAAGAATAACCCGGATTTGATGAGGCACCAGGTTTCCAGAAAGAGCTCGTAGAAAATGTTGGGCCATAGGACAATCCTTGTGACCCAACATTTGGAGAAGGACCTCCTCCCAATGTAGAGTTACCGTAAACCAGACCAGTTCCCCCCACTGAAGTAGTGAATGAAGAGGAAACTCACTGATAGGGGTTCCAAGCATTAGAAAAAGGGGAAAAATCCTGATAAGTACTCGATGAAGTGAATGGACCATTCCCTTGCTGACCAATGAAAAATTGATTCCCAGCCCCCACTTCTGTAAATATAGGGTTCCAACCGGTAAAGGTAGTCGAACTCTGACTTCTAGACCAAGGGTTAAAACTCTGAGTCTAGGAAGTAAAAGGAAAAGACCCTAAGGAAGGATTTGAACTAGGAATATGCCCACTTCCGAAGGGGAACCCTTGAAAAGAAGCCGACCCACTAGCCATAGAGGACATGGGTGCAGATTTAGCTGCAACAGTGGAAAAGGAAAACAAAGGAATCCCACTAATGGGCATTCCAAAACAAAAGGGACCAGATTGAGAAGCTTGTGCTTGGGTGTGACCAGAGCCAAAAACAGCAGTACTAGAAGCAATTGAAGATATAGCAATTGTGCCTCCACCTTCTACCGAAGCAGGAGTCTGAATGCTTGTAGCACTCACAGCCGAAGCTGAATTCCCAGTCGTGGCCATCGAAAGGTACGAATAAGATGGATAAAGAATTTCTAGTCTTGCAAACTCAGGTCTGATGTACTCAACAACAAACAGAGAATTAGGAGGAAGAGGATATGGAAGTGACTTAGGAGGCTGAGGTACTTATTCTACTTATACTTCTTCTTCTTGTGGAAATAAGACTCTCGAGGTGAGCGGAGTGCTCCTCTCGAAACCAACTACAGAACCTTCAAGCCATAGCGGAGGATCTCTCTCCACTGCGTCAGATACCACTGGGTGATATTCACCTGCTATATTACTCCTACGCCTTCTTGAAGTAGGCTCAACACTCTCGGGAGTTAACCCCCAGATTCTCCTCGATCGACGAGGCACTTCATCAGCCACTTTAACAGATTAATTAGACTAAAAAAAGTATGAATCTAAGCAAGCTAGGAGCAAAGAGCATTCACTACAAAAAATACCTAAGATTCAACCAAGCAAGCGGCCTTCAGGTATTTCCGCTCTGGGTTATTAGGACCGGACACCAAAATATGAGAAAGCGAAAAAAAGGACCTCCCGAAAATAGTCTGGGATAATGATGGCCTAGATCTACTAGCGAAGGTAACAGAAACAGTTACGCCGACCTCCTAACAACAACCTTTGCCGGTGCAAGTACCCAAGCTTCGTCGGGGCACCCTCCAGAAGTACTGCTAGAAGAGATACGGAATCTGCCTCAGGTAGCACGGGTATTCCCCCCCGCAGTCACCTGTGTGATACCTAGGAATGGCAACTAAGGGCACCAATCTGTGTCAGCAGCCAGGCAGAACGGTCTTAAGACAAGATCCAGCAAATCAGAGAGGGGGTATCTCTCTTCTCAACCTTCACTTTCCATTACGCTTGACTCTCTGGAGGAGAGCTTTCCCGATCCACCTAACGGTGTTGGATTTTTCTCATTTAATAAACTTCTATGTTTTAGTTTGAGCGGCCTTGGAGATTTAACTCTCCACTCACCTAATCCAAGGCCCTACAACCTAGCTAGTTGATGTATGACACTTAAAAAAACTTGCTAGTTGTTTTTTTAAATTATTGCGCTTATTTTAGTTGGTTGTTATGTTAAGTAAAGGGAATATGGAAATGAAACTCATGATGTGTTTTATGACACAGAAAAGAAATTAATGAAAATAAAGCTACATGCAGATGCAGTAATTGCCTTTCAATGAAAAGAAATTTCTACACAGGTTCTACGAGACTATTTTTTATTTTCAGATATCAAACCTCACACTCGCAAAATTTATGAAAAATACTACAAATGTTCAAGTGCACCTAATGCAAATTACTAAGAGCATGCCAACTCTAAGATGCAATATATAACAAAGCAAAGAGAAATCTCTAGGAATCTTGCAGTTCTATCACTTTTCGGCTGTCCACAAAGCTAGTTCCCAAACCAGAAACTCTAAGTATAAAGATGCCAAAACATGCTCGAAATAAGAGAAAGAAACCAATGAAGACTCTCTTCCCAGATCAAGAGAGAAACTGGAGGCAAAATATTTCAACAAGGCTTCAGAAGATGAAAAGAAACCAAATAAAAAATGCAAAACAAAAGCAATGGAAAAACAAAAGTTTTTTGGGCTTTTGATTTTTATAAAAAGAAGACTTCAAAAAAACCAAGAAAACTATCCAATTACCAAGCCAAACGATCTCCGAATTTCAAGCAAAACTCCAAAAAAAATGCTCCAAATCTTATAATGCCACTTCGTAGCAAGATTCATACGAGCAAAAGGAAGACAAGAAACTCAGTAAATCAGCCCGGTATAATAGCACAAACTTGCAGCAAACAAAACTTCAAAGAACCAAAAATGACTCTTCAAAAAAAATCGCAACAAGACCTAGTCAAATGAAATCAAGAAAACCAACCAAAAAGAAGGAAAAAATTAAAGTGCAAAGCAAGACATAAAGTTAGGAAAGAGCATATGAGCAAAAGCTCTCTGTCCTGATTAAGCAGAACAACCAAGAATCTCCAAAAAGAGATCTTGGTACTCGAACTAGAAATGCAAGCACTAAAAAAACATGATTTTCCAAATGAGCCAGTCTTCAACCAAATAAGAGAGAAAAAGACCAATAATCACCTTCAACACAATCCAGAGACTAAAGGGACACTGCAGGAACAGGTCACCATTGGAAGACAAGACCAAAAAGTCAAAAAATCAAAAATTTCAAAATTTGCTCAGGCATACGCTACTTAGAAGTTTTGCAACAGGCGTGCATATGTGACTGTGGCAAAGGAAACACGCATATACACGACTTCCTTTGACAAAACTTGTGTGTATACGCGACTGTATATAGGAAAACTAGCGTATGGAAATATAAATAATGAAAAAAAAAATGATCAAGCCTGGCTAAAGAACCAGGTCTTTAGTCTGACTGAGAAAAAACTAGCTGGATTGGAAATAATGATTAAAATGTCAGAAACCTTTAAAAAAGCTGAAACCACCCAGCAAGGGAATCACAAGAATGCGATCCCCAGTGGAGTCACTAGTTCTGTTTCGGGAAATAACTCCCTAGAGGTCGTTGGGTCAGAAACCTCCACAGATCGGGGCATACTATTCAAGAAGGACTCACACAACCAAACTTGTACGCTAAAAAATAGATATTATCGGTTGTAGAACTCACCCGTAGATCCTACGTTTTATGTAGATCCCGCGGGGTCCAAACCCCCAGCAACTCTTCTTCCTTTTCAACCTGAAAATCAAGAAGAAACGTGCACGAAAATCTAGTTGTACAACATATATCTTTCCTAAATGTCAGTATAATCCATGTGAAACATCATATAAACAATAATAAATGTTTAATTAACAGTCTTTTCACATATATAAGTAGATATTAACACATGAATTCTGAAACAAGATGGTTCTTATTCATTACGAACATCATGTACAATAATAGAAAGGTGGAGAGATCATCTGAATCCTTCCACAATCTTCGAATAGACTATCGTCTGGATCCATCACCCATGCCTCGCTAGGATTATTCCAAGACTTGTGCACACGAGATGACATATAAGCTGATGAACATCTCCAGGAAACAAGGGTTTCCTATAAATACCTGGGAAGTGCAGGAGGCACGGGAAATCAGACTTGAATTGGGCTCCAACAAAGTATAATGTCTATAATTTTTCTCCCTCCCTTAGGCCATGCATATGAGGGGATTTTATACTCCCTCAAAGTAGTTTCAATCAGTTGGAAACAGTTGGCCACGGGCTGGGGTGGTTGAATTACAGGAATAACCATCAACCCAGCCTTGAAAATAGGGTTTTTATATATTTTTTAATGATTTTAATGGAATACACGGAAAAGTATCTCTGGACTCGCGTATACACGCGGAAAAGTCTAGGCATATCCGCGTATGGGATTTTAAACACTGCTTTTTATGAACTTTTATTCAAGTCTGTGGGAAAGGGTGCCCAAGGCCAAAGAGACAATCATGAATCACATTAGGGTGAAAAATGATGCTATAACACTTGATCAGGCCTAGGAATACTTGCTGGTGAATGGCAGAATATATGGTAAATCCTGAAGGGTGGTGTCTCTATTATGGCTTAATAATCCCTGGATCAGACTGTGGATTGTGGCAAAGCCTAGAGACTAGGATACATGAAAATTGCTCACATTTTAGGTGGATAAATATGGTGGCATCCATGCTTGTTTATGGCCTAGTGATCTGGTGAGGATTGGGGTAAAGCATGTTTTATTGATGAGGGTGAGGCAGTTGAGCCTCGAGAAGTGTTGGCTCGAGGGGTCCTGACCTAGGTTCGGAGTTCAAGGTTTGCCAACAAACCCCTATACTACTGGCACTTTCAGTAGTGACCTACTTGCGCATGTCAAAGTCTCACCCGAAGTAGTATGGGTGGGTGCTGGAACCAGGTTTTCACACCCTGAGAAAGGATAGGTAAGGAAAGCAGAGCTGCGTCCTGCCTCGAGATGTCTAGATCTACCCGAGCAGGATGTATAGGTCTCTTTTCGTATCCACGTGTGAAAGGTCAATTATACTATGGTGCTTAATAATCGTATACTTCCAAGACAGTAGCTCAGTATTGCATAAAATAGAACAAAACAGATCTAGATGCAGTAAAACAGTTACACATAAGTTTTGCAGCTGAATATAGAATATGCATAGTACAATAATTACCAATGATTCACATAAACAATACACATAGATTCAGTTCTCAAATAGCCTTCTTATTCATCAATTCATCAATTCCCTCTTACAATACCCATCCCAATGTACGCACACAGTAGCAGGGTCTACACACAGTAGGACTCTAGATCTCCACGCACATAGCCAGTAGAATTCCTTCCCCAAAAACCCAAAGAAACTTACTAAACCAGAATTCGCATCAATAGCTCTTCATTTCTCTACCTTACAATTCAAAATGTTCCTCTATTTATAAAAATCTAGCTTAAAATTTCCTATGGTCCGCAAAGCATGGTTTTCGGACCCCTGGTTTACCCTTTGACCCATTACAATTCTTTCGGGGCTTTAATCCACCCCAAAACCCCTATTTTAGCCTAATTATAATAAAAAATATACAAAATCAGACCAATTTCACAGCTCGTAGGAGACCCTATTCTAATAGTCCCTTAACACAATCTTGTGACTCGTCTCGAGTCACTGTGGTGGTGCAGTCTCTATCTACGCACGTAAGGTATTGAAGGTGACAATCAGCGGAGGTAACACTTCCTGACTCTAGGCAGCAGCACTTTGTGCGATATCGACAAGCTTCAAGGAGGTAGGTCCTTCAAGGGCCATGGTAACCCGTTCCAAAATTTGGTTGGGTCGTGCAATGGCGTTGTGAGCATCTTGATATATCTAGAAGGTAGCATCACCCAATGGCTTCAAACGCTTTCTAATGGCATGCTTGGTGCGCCAGAGATCCACAATCGTGTCTTGGACAATGTTATTAGTTTTCAAGAGTGCCAGATGCTGCGCCGGGCCGAGGGAAGGTAAGGTAACTTCGATCTAATCGAAGGTAGCTTACTTCTGGCGTAAGTTCTCTCTGACATGATAAAGCATCGGGTTGAACTGGACCACTGTCCAGAGGTGCATGGCCCCTTCGAGCAACTAAGTACCTAGAGTATGTTGTCCTTTAATAATGTCTGTAGCTTTTTTTATCAACGCAGCCCGTTGTGCCTGCACCTGTGAGGATATGGTAGGTTGTGCTTGGGCCTAGTACACTGTGAGTTTGTGGGCCATTTGGGTCTTGAGGGCCTGCACTTTGGTTCGGGACGCCCTGAGCGCTACAACCAAGCCTTCTAGGGTACCCCAGAGTGGAGCTGACACCAGTAGTTTGTTGAACCCTTAGTTAAACTGAGAGGTGGGGGTGACTCAGTTTAATACATTCATGGACTTTTAAATCTTTTCTTAAACTAATTTACACCTTCATTTCAAGAACAACTTAATATGTGAGCAATCTTAATTTGTGAGCAGTAAGTATCAAGCAGATTTTTTAATGTAACAACAGTTTTAATATGTGAGCAACAAGTATTAAGCAGATTAGATAAACCACATCAATACATAGACATCATGCACAGAGACACCAATTATAAGTGGAAACCCATAAAGGGAGAAAACCACATCTTATTATTGTTGTGATGCAAAGGCAAGCTCCAACTCCCTCTCACCACTGATTTTCTGTGGGTACCAACCTACAGGAGGCTTCTACCTCAATTCTGCAAGCTACAACTTGCAAGGAAGCTCCAACTCCCATCAATTTTCTTCAGGCACCAACCTACAGGAGGCTCCAACCTCAGTCAGCTACAACTGACATCTATCAAGCTACCACTTGATAGGGAAGCTCCAACTTCCTCACTCTTTCAAAAGAAAACATTTTCTTCTTTACCTTGGATATTAGCTCTGTTCTGTACCTTCTTTACTGCTATCCTCCAGTCTTCATATCTATCCTGTATCATCTCTGCATCTTCTTAGATTCTCTATCAACTCCTCCTTCTTCTTATCCTCTCTACCTCAATTTTGCATTCTCTAACCTCTCAATGCATATCAATGTGATATCATTTATAGATTTCATCACATGACTCACAGGGAATTCGAAGTGAATAGCCCTGACTCTTTGCCTTCTACCTTCTCTTTTCGTTTTACAACTCATTCAGAAAAATATAGCAATATGTACTAATTTCAATATTACAGTGGGATTTTTGTTTTCCTCCGGAGACTTGCCAATGCATCACAAACAATATAAAAACAATTAAAACATTTACATTTTCAGTTACAATAATGATTTCAGTTCAATCCATTCAGCTTTTGGCTCACTGTGTTTTTGTATTTTCTGCAGCTGTTGCACTAAAATTATCATCTTGACATTCTGCTATTTGTATGAGCTCATTATCTCTCGTACTTCCTCCTTTGCAAGTATAAAATATCAGTTCCTCATGTCAAGCCTTGAAAATAAGAGAAAAGTTCTTAAAAATCTCCTTAAATTTGGTATCGCACTTTCTCTAAATCTTGCCTGCGGTCCTGCACCTAATGTTCATGAATCCTGCATACCTGAATGCACTTTCCCTATGTTATGGGTACGAAACCCTGTAAAATATTAAAAAGGCGCAAGTAAACTCAAAAATCTCACTTTCAGTAATTTCTAGAAGCCTCTGGAAAGAATCTTGTGGTGGCAGAACCGCTATTTTGAGGTTCATGTGTCCCTTACCTTATGGAGCTAACCCTTTGATGTGAGGAGATTATCCCTTTGAAGGAGGATTCTATCCCTTCATAGTTGGAACTAAAACCTCCTCTTTTTCACTATAAAAAGAGGCATTGGGTAGCCTCAAAGGGATTTCAAGCTTTATAATTATTTGAGGTTAAGTGCTGTTGGAATTTAGACTCATTTAACTGAGATTTTGTGAGGAGAGATCACATACCGCTATATGTCTCTGTCGGAAGAGTGCAAGGCTTGTCGGAGTAGAGGAGATTCCTGCTTCGGACCCCAAGAAGTCCTGTTCAACATCAAGGCTAAGTTTGTAAGGGTTTCCTTCTTTCAAAGTTAATACAAATGAATTCATTTTTCTCAATAAGTTGTTAATTAACTGTTTATTTCATGGATTCCTTGATCACCATGATAGGAATGATTTATAATATTTAATATACAGGTGCTATTTAATGTTTGCTTGTTTGTGACTACAGGTTTACAAATATAACTCCTTCAAGTGCATGAGGGACAACAACTTCGAACAAGCATTAGATCTACAGTAAGACCTTGACACCTTTATAGTATTCTTTTGTAAATCGCATATGTTTAGATAAAGATAGGTTTATTTGGCTATTTGTTTCTAGATTACCTTTTGGTACTAGGGAGATTGATCTTGTCTGCAATATTGATTTATCTGCACAACAAATTGGTGACTCCAGTGGGGAAGGAACTTGTTGTTTTTGGTTTTCATTTATTTCAATTTGAGAAAATGACTTTTCTGGTTTTTGATTGATGGATACTTGACTAGGTAGCTTAGCTTTAATTTTCTTTTAAAAATTTTGAAGTCTTTTGAGTTTTTCATAAACTTTTATAAGGACTGCACTTTGTTTGCTTGCACAGTGCGAGAAGTTTCGCAATTTCCTTTAGTAAACAATGTGGGACCGCACCTATTACTTCTGGGAGCCTGCAGACCCTGTTAAAATTTTTGAAAAATTCTAGATTTCTTCTTCTAGTTTATCTTTAATTCAATTTAGGGTTTCTATTATCTGCCCAGATTTGTGTTGTTTCTATCAAAAGTCTCTTGTGAGTGAGTTCCAATAGTATTTGTGTTTTTGATGATTTTCTAGAAGTTTTGCATATTTGGATTGTTTTTCACTTGCTCTCTGTAGTGACTCAAAAATTGGAAGCTTGAAATACCTCAAATCACATTGGTCTTTTTTGTCTTCTTGATGAGTCTGACCTAGTTGTGAAATCCATCATTTCTTGAGAAATATATCTAGTTGTTTCTTTGCAAATCTTTGAAAACACTTTGTGATAAGTTTTGAATTTCATTTTTATAAAGGAAAAAATATCTATATGTTTTTTGATTTGTTTGTTATTCTGTACAAATGAATCCTTAGTTTACTGAACAACTAAGTAAAACATTCTCAAAAAAAAAAAATCTTTTATTCAATTAGTTTTCTAAAGTTTGTAGATCTCAAAATTAGTTTTTTTAGTTTTGAGTGTTTTTTAAAATTTGTAGATCTCTTTTGAAGGAAAATTGTTTTTTGTAGTTTCAGCTTTTGAAAGTTAAAGGGATTTATTGTGAACATTGATTATTTGTCTCGTTTTGAGTTATTGTTGAAAAGACAAAAAAAATTCTTCCATTTATTCTTTATGTTCAAAGAAAGAATTGTCTCTTAAAATAATTTCATTCTCGAACTCTTTCTTTGGATATAATTTCATTGAAAGAAAAATGAATTGATTATCATTTTTAGGTGCATTTTTAGTTTTTTTGGAAGTCGAGTCTTCACACCATCAAAGTTTCATTTCCATACCTATTGAATTAAAGAACAACCAATAAAAACAACGCTTAATTAAAATTCATATAGTAATCTTTTTATTTCTAGGGCCCTTATCACCAATATAGCTTAGGCTAGTATCTTGGAGTAGGGATTAATTAACTCTCCAAGATAGTAAAAGAAAACAAGTAGATAAATATTGCAGTAGGAAATAAACCCAATTGTAATCAGTACAATTTGGGCTCTTAAAGGAGTTAATCACGAGATCATGTCCGAACCTTTGAGACAATCAATTCTGTTTCATTGGGAAAGATAGAAGATTTGCGCGCATTACAAAAGGTAAACCTCAGATTAACCATTGTCGAGGAGCCTGGGGTCACTTGTTGGTAAACCAAAGATTGACCATGTCGAGGAGCCTTCAAGGGGATTGAGCTTAGTTACTCTGCCCTTACGCATGGAATCAAATCGTAGACTATTCCCCCAATTGTATTTGTTACTGTTGGTAACCTTAGTGTCCATAAGCTTAAGATTATTTCCTAAGGTGACGGTGAAGGAAAGATCTCACTATACTTGGAGCAGACTGTCTTGTCAACTTAGTGTTCCTAAATTGATGTCATAAATTGTCAACCAGGGCTAGTAAACTGTTGAAGTGAAGTGCATTGTATGTGCCTAGGTATCTGCTTCCTACTTTTTTGTGTTTAGTGTTTTTCTAGCGTTTTTGGTTTTGTGTTTTTATGCTAAGAGGAAAATAACTAATTTGTTGGCAAAGAGAAGTTATTGGTCACACTAAAACAGAGCAAAATCTATTCTAAACTATGTATGGCACCTAAGAACAGAAAATGCTAATTCACAGATTGCAAAACTTGACAAGAAAAATAACTCATAACATGAACTCAGTCCAATTCATTTTATTAGAAGTATGTTGGAATAACTTGAGAAAAGGATAAGTTTAATGCAATGAGGTTCTTATAAGTAAACAATAACTTACAATATCACAGAGAAAATCTCATCCATGGTTAGAAATTTTTGGAACACATTTGGAAAATATTATCTACAACATAGTAAGGAACCGTACTCTAAATTAACTTATGACACTAAAATTAATCCATTCTTCAACTCAAAATGTCACTATTAAGCCTCATTCAAGGGTTAGAAATATTTTGGAATAGTTTTAGAAAAAGGTTGTTTGTAAACTTATGAGAAATTGCAGAGTAGTCAAGACCTCAAAATGATATTACTAATTCTTGTCCATATGATAATAATATGTTCGAAGAGACTAATAACAAGAGAATTTTGTAAATAATGAAGGCCTTTAAGTCGAATTTAACAGAACTAGAATACAACTAGCTGATAAAACTTAAAATACATTAAACAGAACCGAACTAATATGAAATTAACCTCTGAAATACTACAGCTAAACTAAAATGCAATTAATATCTGAAATACTACAGCTCTATCTCATTCAGTGTTAGTGATATTTTGGAACAATTCATAAGAACAAGACTGGCTGTAACATTCGATGTAAGTGAGCATAAAACATAAAGTTCAGAAAACTGCCTAAATTAGGAACGAAACAGAGCTAAAGTTACTTATCTAAACAATATGCACAGAGCCTCTCGGGTAGTAGGGGCCCTCTACCACTAGATTAGCACACGAATCTCCTCAATATTGCTTCAGATCATGTATTAAAGTTGTTCTTCTTTCATTAAAGGAGAACGCTTCAAAAACAGAGTATTACGGTCTTGGACAACTTAACAATAAAACATCAACTAACTAACTGTCTCTCGATTTCCCGAGTTATTCTTATAAGAGAAATACATAACTTCCCTAGAGAAGAAATAGGGATAAGTCTCTTTTCCAATTGAAATCAAATTATAACTCTTGTGGAGGCCTCGTACTTTGCTGAAGACATCTATAGAGTCCTTGTCCTAGTAGGAATCTACTTCTTAGTTTTGGTTTCCTCCACGTGCATAACCACTTGTAGATTTTTGCTCAGACTTCGTAGACAGCAAGTAATTATGTAGGTGAGTTCTGGAATTCAAAAATATGTGTTTTTCCTTTAAGTGACACCTGTAACCTGTGTGAACATGAAGATAGCTGCGGAATAGGCAACTAGCTACAGAATGGCTGCATTCTGTAGCTAAGTCTAGTAAAAAATTACTACAACAACAAAACCATAAAAGTATATAAAGTTAGTCATTGTATGCATTCTTAAAGTGACTTTAATCAATCCTATTGATCTTTTAAGCCTATAATTGATAAAGAACAAAGGAAATGAAGTGAAATTTGGTGAAAGGAAAGGACATCTTTGAGGCTCAACATACCCCCACTGCAAAGCTTTTGCATGTCCTCGTGCAATCAATCCATGTATTATGAAACTTCCGCTAGGACATCTAACCTCATTTTTCTTCTTTGCTGGGTGTTCAATGGCATTCTAGGTTTCCTTATGAACAACTTGAATCTCAAATTTATAAGTGCCCTGCTCAACTTTTTGTTTTCTTCTTCAGCTTTTCACTAGCCTTGTACAATTTTTCCATTTGCAGAGAGAGAGTTGTGTTCATGTTACTCTTCAGCTTGACTTGTTGCCTTAAAATTTCATTTTCATACTTTATATGCCTATTGAGTACTTCTAATTCATATTTGTCTCTTCTTAGTACTTCAATTACAGATCCTGGTGGGCTAGGAGTTCTTCCTCTGCTTTCTGAGGCTCTCTTTTCTAATGACTCAACATAATTATAGATTTATTGTTGTGCTGGCTCTATCTCCAGAGTTCCTTCATCAAGATCCTCTTCGTACTGGTACTCAGGAGATCTATCATTTGGTGTCTCTTCATCTTCAATGTCTATGATTCCTGTTTGCTTAACTCCTGTCTTCTTCAATATGCCTCTAAGCCTATGGCTTCGTCTTAGTTTAGATGGTCCCTCACCTATCTCCTTAGCATACTTTCTTATTATCTTTTCCTTTTTAAACTGTTTCTTAATTTCAGCCAATTTCTCAGAGATAATCTCCTCACTGTCCTCTTGTATGGGCTTACCAGTTTTAAGTTCAACAGATTTGACAATTTTTCCTGTCCTGCTTCTTTTTACAAGTTTTCCTTCAGATGGGGTTTCTTTAGGTTCTTCAAAGTGATTCCTCACTAGTAACTCATCCAAATTGTCTCCCACCTTTCTCAAATGACGCTCAATTAGGATTTTAACTAGGCCATGGTGATACAAGGTGGTTTCCAAGAATTGAACCTTCTTTTGGACATTAGAAGCCATTCTCTTTAGGCTAGGAAGTAAGAAAAAGGGTAAATTGATTTCTTCATCTAGGAAATGCATCATAAGCAGAATGTGATAAACATATAGGGTACCAAACCTTCCCTCACAAGTTATAAAATTTCGCAAAATGAGCAACATATTTCACCATTTATTCTTCAGTGCTGAGCTAGGAATGCCCTTCTTAAAAACTGAAATATCCATACCTGGTGTTTTGAGCATCTTCCTCTATGCCTCATTATGAAATTCCTTGTTTTTGAACCATCGTTCACCTTGTCTTGGTAATTCCGCTGCTTCTGCAATGAAGGATTCTGTAATAGTGAACTTGACATATCCTATTTCAAATTCTGAACCGTTGAAGGACCATGCAAATGTCTTAGTTACCTCCTTATGAAAACCATTGAACTTTTCCAAAAACTGTAACCACCCAACCTGCTGTATCATTTCTTGAATATGTGGGTAACCCTCTAAGTATTTGGTTCCAACTAGTTCGTACCTTACAATGAGACCCATGGCTTATTTTCTCAACCTTCAATTTACTGCTCCATTACTGCTCTTCTATTCACGGTAAAAATGGCTGTAGAGAGTTGTTTTCACCCCAAAGATGACTTCTCTATTTCTGCAGTAGAAATTGGCTACAGAAATATGACATGAAGTGGTTATGGAATGAGTGAAATACAGTGAGAGTGATTCACATGAATTAATGAGCTTGAGAGCTGTCATGGAGGAAAATACCGCGGAAAAATATCGTGAGAATTTCAAAATCATCACTAAATATTTCGGATTAGTGACGTGACCTAATAGGTCACTTCAGTACTAACCATTAACTTTTAATAAATGATGATTTGGTATGGCGGAATGGAAGGGATTTTGTCCAAGGATTTTATGATAAGCTCGATCAATATGAATAATTAAAATAACTTTATGAAACATACATATAACTTAACCATACTATAAATTTCATAATCTGTTATCATAATAATTTCACAAGTTACCTTAGCCCTTCTTTTGATTTTTGTAGTTTTTAATATGCTTTGTCTTCCTTTGAAAATCATTGATCCTGCAGTCTTCATAATCCCCTTTGATTTTTCTTGTTGACATAGGTGTGCAGGATCAATTTGCTGCTGAACAAGTGGTTGCTGGATAGTTGCCTGCAGGATATCTGGCTGCAGAATGTCTAGCTGGCTACAGAATGTTTGGTTGCAGAATGTCTGGCTGCAGAATATACCTATAGAAGCTTTGAAACATGGAATGAAATGATTTGAAACATGGACAGAATGTAGTATGAAATGAAATAAAATGGATCATGAAATATGGTGGAATGAAGCATGAGTGAAGTGAAATATAATGGAATGAAATGGATCATAAATTTAAAGTGGAATGAAATATGAAAAGTGGCCTGCAACTTATGATTTGTAATACTCAATTGCAGAAAGAGATCAAATTTAAAAATCTGAGATGAAAATGAGGTGGACCATGGAATGGAGTGAATGAAGTATGGATGAATGGAGTGAATGAAATATGAATGAAGTGAGACATTATGGAGTGAAATGGATCATAAGTGGAATATGATATATAAAATGGGTCTGCACTTATGATTTTGTGATAGCTTCTTGCAGGAAAAGAACAAATTTGAAAAGCTAAAGTGTCAGAAGGATTCTGATTTTCACTTTATCTTTTCTGTATAAACATGCTAATCAGTGATTAGTTTTCATGTTTATACTTTATTTATTTATTTATTTTTTTCATGCATTTGAATTCAGAAAATTCAATTAAGTTGATGATGAAGAAGAATTCTTCTTCATTAACTTCACATCACTATTTTCCTGGAATCTCTTGAAAAATTCTTCTCTTGAAAGTGGCTTATGATACAGCTTCAATCTATGACCATTTACAAGAAAAGTGACCTTCTCTTCATCTATTGTCCTGATTTTTATTGCTCCATTGTCAAAAATTTTCATAACTTCATATGGCCCAAGCCAATGTGTTTGGAATTTACCTTGAAAATTTTTGAACTTTGAATCAAACAAGAGGGCCCAGTCACCTTCTTTGAATTTCTTTTCCTTGATGTAATTATCATGCCATCTAGTCCTTTGTTGCTGGACTATACTTGTTTTCTGGACTGCATCTTGTCTGATCTCATCCAATTCATTAATCTACTCCAATCTGTGCTTTTGTGCCTCTGTTAGATCAAGTCCTAGCTGAACTACCATTTTAAAAGTTTGAATCTGAAACTCTATGGGAAACAAGACTTGTTTTCCATAAACAAGTTCATAAGGAGTATGACCTGTTGTGCTTCTCCATGTAGTTCTATAGGCCCACAAAGCTTCAGGAAGCCTGTCTGCCCAATCTCTTCTATGTAAATGAATAGTCTTTGTTAGGATCCCTTCAATGACCTTATTAGTAGATTCCACTTGACCATTTGCTTGTGGATGATAGGGAGTAGATTTTCTATGTCTGATTTTGTACCTCTCCACCATTTGTTCCACTAGCTTTGATGTGAATTGAGCTCCTTGATTTGTAACAATTTCTCTTGGGACACCAAAACAAGTAAAAATATCCTCAAAAAGAAAATTAACTACAGATGCTTCAGTAGCAGAAAGTAATGGCTTGGCCTCTACCCATTTGGTAACATAATCAGTGCAAACTAATATATATTTCTTTTGTCTTGATGGAGGACTAATAGGTCCTACAAAATCTAAAGCCCATTTCTCAAAATGTTCAATATGTACCTGAGGCTGCAATGGCATCTCACCTGAAGGAGAAGGTTTCCCTACCCTTTGGAAATTGTCACACCTTTTGACATACTCTTTAGCATCTTTAAAAAAGGATGGCCAATAGTATCCTAAATGAAGGACCTTATAAGCTGTCCTTTTATCAGCAAAGTGTCTGCCACAAGGTTCATCATGACATGCCTTGAGGATCTCAGGCATCTCATCTTCCCGAACACATCTCCTAATGATAAAATATGGACTTGTTTTGTATAACTCATTAGAAACCCATGAATATTTTTCACTGTCATAAATGATCTTTCTTTTTTCTCTTGCATTCATTATTGAAGGAAATTTCCCTAAAACTAAATAATTAGCAATGTTAGCAAACCAAGGAGTTTGAGTAGAAATTGTAAAAAGATATTCATCAGGGAATTGATCTTCAACTGGAGTATTGTCTTTGATGTTTTGGATTCTAGATAGGAAATTAGCTACTTTGTTTTTTTTCCCAGGCCTATCTAGAATGGTAATTTTGAATTCCTGTAAAAGCAATAACGATATTATGACTCTACCATTAGTAATTGATTTTTTCATTAGATATTTAATTGCAGAGTGATCTGTGTGAACAAAAGTTTCATAGCCTGTTATATAGTTTCTAAATTTATTTATGGCATGAACAACAGCTAAGAACTCTTTTTTAGTTACAGTATAATTTAACTCTGAAGGAGTCCAATTTTTACTTGTATAGTAGATGGCATAAGGAATCAGGTCTTTTTGTCCCAATACTGCTCCTAAAGCTGTATCTGAGGCATCTGTTGAAATATGAAAAGGTAATTTCCAGTTAGGTCCCCTTAAAATATGTGCTTCAGAGATTTTTGTTTTCAGGGTCTCAAAGGCTAACTGGAAATCAGGATTCAACTTGAATTCACAGTCCTTGGTAAGTAATTTTAAAAGTGGAGATGCTATCTTGGTGAAGTTTTCTATAAAACTTCGATAATATCCTGTAAATCCTAGAAAAATCTTAACATCTTTTTGACAACTTCAAACATATAAGTTAGAGATGACTTCAACTTTTGAATCATCAACTCTAATCCCATCCCCTGAAATGTGATGCCCCAAAACAATTCCTTCAGTAAAAATCATAAAACACTTCTCATGACTTAGTGAAAGATTTTCTTCTTTACATCTCTTTAAAAAAATTTCCAAGTTTTCTAAGGCTTCTTCAAATGTGTTTCCATAGACTGTGAAATCATCCATATATACCTCTACGCAATCATGTATTAGATCTGAAAATATTCCTAGTATTGCCCTTTGAAATGTTGCAGGTGCATTGCATAGTCCAAATGGCAATACTCGGTAAGCATAGGTACCCCAAGGAGAGGTAAATGTGGTTTTGTCTTGATCTTCAAGTGCTACTTGAATTTGATTATAACCACTAAACCCATCTAAAAATGAGAAGTACTTTTTTCCAGCTAATGTTTCTAACACCTGATCTATGAAAGGTAGCGGAAAATGATCTTTAAGAGTAGCTTTGTTTAATTCCCGGTAGTCAATACATACCCTCCATTTACCATTTTTCTTTGGCACAATTACCAAAGGAGAAACCCACTGACTATCTGAAATGGGATAGATAAAGTTGACTTTTAACAATTTATGCAATTCTTCTTTAAAAATCTCCCTAAGATTTGGATTCATCCGTCTCTGAGGTTGTCTGATTGGTTTACAATTTTCCTCTATGTAGATGTGATGAGTGCAAGTCTTAGGGCTTATCCATTTCATATCAGTGTACTCCCATGCATATTGAGAAGAATATCTCTGTAATATCTTGACTAGCTCTTCTTGTTGAGATTTCTCTAGGTTCTTGTTTATGTTTAAAGTTTTGCCTGGAAATATCTCAATTGTAGAGCTGCCAAATTTATCCATGGAGTAAAGAGACATATGTCTTGATGATAAAAACTCAATGTTGGATTCTTCTTGAAAATTTTCATGTTTGTATTCTGAAGAGGATTCAAATTTTTCTAAGGTATTTAGAATCTGGCTATTTTCACTAATTTCTGAAATTGTGAAGAGAGGTTGTATGTCTTCTTCATCCTCAATCCACTGAGTATCATCTAATTCTATAATTGTCTTTGCTGGAGGATACAAGGTAAATTTCTTTGTTGAACTACCATCAGAGATGTACATATCACCAGATCTACAACTAATTAAAGCATCAGTTGTAGCTAACCAAGGTCTTCCTAATATAATAGGATGCCCTCCTAGATTATTCTTAGGAGTTAGGATCATAAAATCCACAGGATACTCCCAAGAATCTAGGGACACTGGAATGTCTTCTATTACCCCATCAGGTTTGATCATGGATATTTCTTCTAATTGTAATAATGTGGGTGTAAAAATTAGATTAGGAAGTTTTAGTTTATCCATGATTTGTCTACTCATGATATTGATTGCTGCTCCTAAATCAATAAGTGTGATTTGGATCTCAGTTCCATTGATGTGTATTTTAACAACTAGATTTCCTGGGTCTAGATACTTTGGAATGGCAATCTTACCCATCATGATATCTGCTATTTTTCCTGCCAGTTGAATTTTCTTTGTCTCTTTGATTCTTTTTCCCGTTTTTTTCATGCTCAACTCCTTTATTGTTTTTGCTAAAATTGGAATTTCCTTGATAGCTTGTAATAATGGGATCTTAATACAAACATTTCTCAGCTCATCTAGGAAATCATAATTAGGCACCATAATTTGTTTTTCTACACCCCTATCAATTTTTAATCTTTCTGGAAAGGGAGGTGTAGAGATGGATGTTGATGGCTGCTCTAATATAGGAGTTGAAATTATTGGCTCTTTTTGTTTTAATTTTTCAATATTCGGGTCTTGAAAAGATGTGTCTTTTTCAAAACTTTTATTCACCCGTAGAGAATTTTCCTCAGATTTTTTTTGTTCTTGTATGATTACAGAAGGTTTCTTCTTTTCAAATATTCTTCCAGACCTAAGTTGAACATCATTAAGGTCTAAAGAAGTGATCAAATAGGTTGGAAACTATTGGCCTTCTATCATGTATGTGTTCTAAGGATTTTTATTGTTGGGGTTTGGTATGGGTTGGGTAGGCAACTGAATTATTTTATGAGGAAATGGTAATGGAAGTGGTGAATTTTGATGTTGTGGATTTTGAGGATTCTGTTGAGGATTTTGTTGAGGAGGGAAATGTGGATATGGTGGATAGGATGGTGGATATTGATAATATTGAGAGTATCTTCCATAGGGATTTTGTGCTCCTTGTGCCCAAGTTTGAGATTGATTTTGGAATTGGGGCCAAGGTTGCTGCCAAGAATTCCAATTTGGTGGGGGTTGATTATACAGCTAATCATGGAATCCTTGTGTTTGAGGTCCTTGCCAAGGCCTCCTAGAGACAAAATTGAGAGATTATGTGGAATTTGTAGGGGTTTCTTCTTGAAAGACAGCTTTAAGACCAGGAAGTGAAGGACAACTCTTGGTCTCATGTTTTTCTGAACAAATTACACAAGTCTCTACTAATTTTTCATCCAAAGGGCACTCTCTCAGGGCATGCTTCTTTCTACATTTGGGACAAAATATTGCTAAGGTATCAGATTCAGATTTTTTCTTGTTTTTTAATTTAAGGGTGTCTATTTTTTCACTAAGACTCCCTAAAATATCAGATTTGAATTCGTCAAGCATATGTCCTATTTTTGCCCTACTCACTGTCCCAAAAGCAGACTTACTTGCCCTTGCAAGAGCAGGGTCTCTTGGTCCTTTTGTAGTTTTAGATTTCCCTCTTGAAAGGTTGATACATAATTCAGCTATTTCAGGTAATGTGAGCTGAGATATATCCCCTTTTCCCATCATATTAAGGATATCTAGCCATTCATCCCTAATTGTCTTCAACAAGAGAGCTTTCAACGTATCCTGGTCTAAGTTTTCCATTTTTTCTCTTTTGATGTTGTAGTTAAACCTCTCCGACAAATCTTCCAGGTTTTCATCCTCTTTTTGTAGCATTTTAAACACTTCCTCCTTATGGTTGACTGGCATACAGTAATCCAAATACCTCTCTAGAAATGCATGTTTCATGTCTTCCCATGTCCTAATAGAACTGTTGATCAAACTCATAAACCATTTTAATGCTGCTCCTTTCAATGTTGAAGGGAATAGTTTAAGTTCTTGAGCATCTTGTAAGTAGTCATAGGTTATACATAGGACTTCAAATTCAAATAGGAAGGTTTCAGGATCTTCAGTTTTGAGTCCATAAAATTTTGGAAGGACAGAGGGTGAGATGTTTTTCATAGTTGCATTGGTTTCTTCATCTACTATAGGAAACCCAAAAGAGCTTCCCATTTCCCTTCTACCTCTTCCTCTGCCTCCTTCTTCACCTCTACCTCCTTCTCCTTCTGCACCTCTACCTCCTTCTCCTCTACCTATACCTCTACCCCCTCCAAATAGTGTATGTTCTCCATTAAAGACTCCTCCTCCTCCTTCTTCTGCCATGGTTGATTCTCCTGTGGAAGTGGAAAGGTTTAGGTCTCTAGCAGGAGTCCTTGAATATTCTTCTAAGAAAGGTTCAGTGGATGAAGTGGAAGGTCTTTCTGATGGAATGTCTAATCTTAAGTCCTCTGGAAGTCTATGATCAGTGGAGTATGGGATGTGGGTTTGAGTTGGAGGTGTGCTGCCTTTTGGTCTTGGTGGAACAAGTGGTGTTCTAGGAATCAAGCTTCTGCTTCTTATGAATCTACCCCTTGAGTCTATTTATCTACGCATATCATTTTTTTTGGGAGGTAAGAAACAAGGCTACCTAGTTACACTTCCCCAGAAATGGCGCCAAAATGTCTTGTCAACCTAGTGTTCCTAAATTGATGTCATAAATTGTCAACCAGGGCTAGTAAACTGTTGAAGTGAAGTGCACTATATGTGCCTAGGTATATGCTTCCTACTTCGTTGTGTTTAGTGTTTTTCTAGTGTTTTTGATTTTGTGTTTTTATGCTAAGAGGAAAAGAACTAAGTTGTTGGCAAAGAGAAGTTATTGATCACACTAAAACAGAGCAAAATCTATTCTAAACTATGTATGGCACCTAAGAACAGAAAACGCTAATTCACGGATTGCAAAACTTGACAAGAAAAATAACTCATAACATGAAATCAGTCCAATTCATTTCATTATAAGTATGTTGGAACAACTTGAGAAAATGATAAGTTTAATGCAATGGGGTTCTTCTAAGTAAACAACAACTTACAATATCACAGAGAAAATCTCATCCATGGTTAGAAATTTGTTGGAACACATTTGGAAAAGATTATCTGCAACATAGTAAGGAACCCTACTCTAAATTAACTTGTGACACTAAAACTAATCCATTCTGCAACTCAAAATGTCACTATTAAGCCTCATTCAAGGGTTAGAAATCTTTTGGAATAGTTTTGGAAAAAGGTTGTTTGTAAAATTATGAGAAATTGCAGAATAGTCAAGACCTAAAAATGATATTACTAATTGTTGTCCATATGATAATAATATGTTACAAGAGACTAATAACAAGAGAATTTTGTAAATAATGAAGGCATTTAAGTCAAATTTAACAGAACTAAAATACAACTAGTTAATAAAACTTAAAATACATTAAACAGAACCGAACTAATATGCAATTAACCTTCGAAATACTACAGCTGAACTAAAATGAAATTAATCTCTGAAATACTACAGCTCTATCTCATTCAGTGTTAGTGATATTTTGGAACAATTCATAAGAACAAGATTGGCTATAACATTCGATGTAAGTGAGCATAAAACATAAAGTTCAGAAAACTGCCTAAATTAGGAACAAAACAGAGCTAAAGTTACTTATCTAAACAATATGCATAGAGCCTCTCGGGCAGTAGGGGCCCTCTACCACCAGATTAGCACATGAATATCCTCAATATTGCTTTAGATCATGTATTAAATTTTTTCTTCTTTCATTAAAGGAAAGCGCTTCAAAAACAGAGTATTATGGTCTTGGACAACTTAATAATAAAACATCAACTAACTAACTGTCTCTCGATTTCCCGAGTTATTCTTATAAGAGAAATACATAACTGCCCTGGAGAAGAAATAGGGATAAGTGTATTTTTCAATTAAAATAAAATTAGAACTCTTGTGGAGGCCTCATACTTTGCTGAAGACATCTGTAGAGTCCTTGTCCTGGTAGGAATCTACTTCTTAGTTTTGGTTTCCTCCACGTGCATAACCACTTGCAGATTTTTGCTCAGACTTTGTAGAGGGCAAGGAATGATGTAGGTGAGTTCTGGAATTCAACCATATGCATTTTTCCTTTAAGTGACTCATGTAACCTGTGTGAACATGAATATAGCTGCGGAATAGGTGACTAGCTATAGAATGGCTACATTCTGTAGCTAAGTCTAGTCAAAAATTACTACAACAACAAAACCATAAAAGTATAGCAATTCAGTCATTGTATGCATTCTTAAAGTGACTTTAATCAATCCTATTGATCTTTTAAGCCTATAATTGATAAAGGACAAAGGAAATGAAGTGAAATTTGGTGAAAGGAAAGGACATCTTTGGGGCTCAACACAGACGTCGACTAGACTCACTTGGAATCTCTGGGGGGTTCTCTTCACTCGAGATGGTTTTGTGAAGAAACTTGTGCTAGTCTGTTTCTTTAAGCATGTTTTTGGGGTAACTGTTCCAACCGCCCTTTCTGTATTAAATTTCTACTAAGTTGGATTTCATCACCAACTAGTGTTTTTGGTACGGGAAGTTACTGTTTGTGTCTGGTTTGAACTCTTAGATTTTTTTTAGGCATGTGATTCAGTTGTTTGTTTCTTTAGAGACTTTAGGTGTTTTTATTGAGATTTAATTTTTGTGTGTTTGATTTATTAATATTTAATCATGGAAGAATTACTGAGACAATCCTGAAGACTTCAAGGGAAGCCCCCTGAATATACACCAAGTCAGCTTGAAGGGCTGGGTGCTCTAGTATCATCTAGTAGCGGTAGAATTAGATCAACAGAAATTGGAAGTTCATCTATAGTTGTTCATCCTGATCATCAAATACCCACGACAAAACACATTCAAGAACCGATTTCAGTTTTTGAAGTTACTGGTAGTATTTCTCCTTCCAGTGAACTAGCTGACAAACGTGAAATTTCCGAGCCTGACACTGAACATTCTGTTTTGGAAACATCATCAGGATTTATTACACCAACTTCTAGCGATCCTGGTTCACCTAGGGTAAGAAATATTGTTACTGAAGATCTTCCATCTAGCCTTATTTCTATTGAAGAGCTTGCTATTCTAGACAAAGAATTATCTCTTTCTGAATCCCCTCAGTCTTTAAATATTAGGGAGTGTGAATCTATTCTCTACAGCCCTATTCAGAGTGACGCTTGGTATCTATCTTTGACAATTTTTTTAGAAAACTCGAGTCTTGCTTTTTCTCCACCTCGAATTCCATTTCATCCTATGCCTAGAGGTTACTATCCTTCATATATCATGGTAGGAGAGTCATATATGTTTTCCCAATCACTGGAATCATTCTTACACGGTGGTCCTTTTGTTCCTTCGGGGTATCAGGCTCTTTTTGGTACTTTCTCAGGAGCAGCTCCTCGACCGATTGAACAAGTCTTATCATCTGGTCTTAATGGTATTAAAACTGAAACGTCGAACGTAGAGCAAATATTTATGATGTCTAGTAATATTCTGAATCCTCAACCTCAAGGTAGTTAGTTACCGCCTGGGGGAAAATTTCAGGGAAATCAGTTACCACCTGGGGGGCAACCTCAAGGTAGTCAGTTACTACCTGGGGGGAAACCTCAAGGTAACTTTTTCCCAGGAAAAATTGTGGCACAATATTATTTTTGAGAACAACCTCAAGGACAGTACATACCTCAAGGTTATCAACCTTCAGGACAGTACATACCCCAAGGTCAACCCCGAACTTGGTATGTTCCTCAAAGTCCTTATCAACCTCAGATTCAGTACGTGCCTTAGGGTTGTCAACCTCAAGGTCAGTACCCAACTCAAGGTTTCCAACTGCCTTCTAGTAAATCGTTTGTAGAAGGAGCCGAAAATTTTCCACTTACTTATCAACCCTACGTTCAACCAGCCTATGGTCCTTATGTTCAACATTTTACGGGACAATACCTCGGAATAAACATGGTGTGGGATCTGTCCCAAATTCAATAGACTATGCAACCTAATGTGCAGTTGTCTACTCAACCTAGACAGCCTTTGGTTTCTGGTCTAACCCAACAACTTGTCCAGCCTACTATTCAAACCCCTGCACCTGGTTCTGTTTAGTAGTCTGGGCTTAGTACACCTCAGACTCCGCCTCAAACTGCTGCAACTACTACAACATCTATTCAACCTATAACACCTATTTCTAGAGTATCTATAGCTCCAATTTCTTCTATCCCTGCATTCGTGTAAATCCCTCAAGTCTCTGTACCCTAGTCAGGACCTTCAGTTCAGACTTTGGTCCAGATACCTACGGGACAAGCTGGTACAAGTACAATTGTCACAATTCAACAACAGTGCATGTATCAACCATACTAGGGATAGTATCAATTCGGTCTTGTTTCACAAAACCCAGTTTATCAGTATCAACCATACCCTGGCTATACTTATCAACAGCCTCAACAACCCTAGTTTGGTCCGGTTAATCCTGGTTTCCCGGGAGGTTATACCATTCCTAATGCAAATCCAATTCCCATTTATCCTGGGTATCCTCCTCCTAGAACTGCTTTGGTTACTCAAGGTTTTCGCGACCCTAACCGTCAGTTACCATTTATTGCAACTTGGGATTTACCTGATTTGACATGCCTTACGAATGATCCAATTTTCTATCATCCATATTGGCTTCCAATGCCACATAAGTTGCCCAGTGATATACCGAAATTCGAGGGTAAGTCAGGAGAGGATCCATAAATTCACGTTATGACTTATCACCTCTAGTGTGTGTCTATTTCAATAATTGATGATTCAATTCACTTACGTCTTTTTCAACGAACTCTAATTGGTCTTGCCGCCAAATGGTACATTGAGTAACCACGAGGATCTTTTAATAGTTTCAGTTAGTTAGCAACTTCTTTCTTAACTCATTTTCAATTTCCTGTCAGATACGAAAAATGGCAGGGAACTATTGACTTCACTAAAGCAATCCATGTCCACGCATATTTCTGATCATATTCATAAATGGCGATGTAGAAGGCGTTTAGTGAAAGTTTACATTCCGGATCAACTTTTGGTGGAATGGTTTGTTAAATCATTATTACCCAAAATCACTAAAGATGTAGCCAAGGTTGGAGTTGTTACTGAGGAGCGATTCATTGCTCAAGCTCAGTACCTTGACCTCGTCTATACACAATCAGGTACTTTACATGAAAAAATCCCCGATCTTCCAAAACAAGGTCAAATAACTGCTGCTCCTTCAAGGTCTCATGCCACTGATGGTATGATTGGTACAGTCAATACTAAAAGCAAGAAGAAATCTTCAAAGAATTCTTCTCCTATTATAACTTTATGTTATTCCTCGAAAGGAGAGTCTTCCCCTGAAATTTCTGCCGACATTCATGTCGTAGAGACATCTACGGCCAAATCTAAATCTAGCAATAAAAATAAGGGGAAGAATAAAAACAAAAATAATTCAAAAGAAAAAATAGATAAAACTAAATCTAATGACAAAAAATTCAAGCCTCGCTATCCTTGTTTCATTTGTGACGAGGATCATTTTACTAAAGAATGCCCACATCGAGCAGAGGTTTCAAAATTCGTTAAAGGTTCTCAACAACCTACTGTCTTGAAGGATCCTTTTCTGACTCAAGACAGTAAGATGATTGGTTCCACCTTGAATGCCTTAGAAGAACCTATTATGATGATGTCTCACGTCAGGATTACGACGTGATCGCAAGATTATGGTAGTAAAAATCCTGTTGGTGGTAAAGAAGTAGAATCTTCTAGTTCAAATACATCAACTACACCTCCTTTTGTTTTTGATCTGCTACAGATCGAGAAAACCAATGCAGACTTAGTAATCAAACTGCCTGCTAAATGTGTTCTTCGTAAATCAGCTTTCAATCCACATGCGAGAGCTGCTCAGAATTACAACATTGTTGAGGACTTAGCTATTTGCCCTTTAGCAATGTCGGCTTTGGAAGTGCTGCAATCATGCCCAACACAGCGTAAATTACTTTTTTCTGCCATAGGAGCTGTCGATATTCAGGACTCGAACCTAATAATATTTGATTTAGCGAATAGTACACCTCGCCTACCTCATCAAATGGCTTTCCAGATTCTAGTATCAGTAAAAAACAAACCGATCTTTCAGACTGTGATTGATGAGGGAGCTTTAAAGTGTATTAATTCGATCTAGTTTTGGAAATCGCTAGGTTCTCCTACACTTAATCAGTCTCCGACAATTCTAAAGGCTTTTGATGGCCGAGGTTTCCATCCTTTCAGTATTTTGTAGGATTTTCCTATAGGGGTCGAAGGCAAAACTGTAAATCTAGATCTGGAAGTGGTTGACGCCCCTCTAGATTACAACCTTCTCCTGGGTTGCAGTTGGTCTTATGCTATGACTGCTTTTGTTTCATCGGTATTTCGGCTTATCAAGTTTCCACATCAAGGAAAGATCGTTACAATAGACCAGTTAACTTATTTTTCTTCTGATCCAACCTCTACAGAAACTATCCAGCACATCGGTAAAATGGCTATACCTTACAAGGATGTTGGGGTAGGTTTGATTAGAGATTCTGGATTACTAGGAACTTTTTCCTTTCCTCCTCCTAACGTATCACCTTCTATCGCAACTATTCATATGATTTCATCGAATACCATTATGTTTGATGATCCTTGGATCGTACCTTCCAATTCCGAGTTGGATTCATTTGATGGCATGATGCCTTTGAGTCCATTTGAAATTTCATATCAGGATATACAGTCGTTTTCCAATCCTTCTTCAACTGAAACTGATCCAATGAATGGGATCCATGAGGAATCACTTTCTATATCTAGCTCAGCCACAACAACATTTTCTGATCTTGTTCATACTGATGAGCAGATTCGTAAACTTTTGTTTGTTGACGATTTACCATGGGAAGATCTACATCACCGATCTTCATTTTTACCTGAGCTAGATCATTTTGAAAATGATTTCGCTTCTATTTTTATTGCTGAATATGTCAAAGAACTACATAATCCATTGCAAAATCCTGAGCTGGGACATTTTCTTATTGCAAACTACCCTTTGGATTGAAGAAAGCTGGGGCAAATTTTCAAAGGGCTATGTCTTACGCATTTCATGACATTAAGCACATTGTGCAACCTTATATTGATGATTTACCTGCTCATTCATCGCGCAGGGCTGATCATCTCACTCATTTATGAGCTATCTTTATGAGATGTAGGCATTATCGAATTAGGTTGAATCCACACAAATGTGTTTTCTGTGTAGAATCGGGTCGCTTACTAGGATTTTTTGTTTCAAAAGCAGGCATTCGCATTGATCCGTTGAAGGTTAAAGCTATTGTCAATCTACCTCCTCCTTCGACTTTGCGCAAACTCCAAAGTTTGCAGGGGAAAGCAAACTTTTTACGTCGGTTCATTCATAACTACTCCGAGCTAACAAAGGGTTTTACTAGGTCATTAAAACATAACGTTACATTCTTTTGGGATGAGATCGCTAATCGATCTTTTCATGCACTCAAACACACGTTGACCCATGCACCATTATTGCATCCTCCCAATTACAACCGGGATTTTTTTTGTACCTCGTAGCTTCTCATTCCACCATTGGGATGGTTTTAGTTCAAGAAGATGAACTCAACAATGAACATGTCATTTACTATCTTAGTTGAAATCTGCATCCGACTGAGATCAAATATACACATGTGGAGAAATTGGCCTTGGCAACTGTTCAAGCTGTCCAAACATTTTGACACTACATCTTATTACACAAAACCATAGTAATTTCTAACTGTAACCCTATGATGTACATCTTGACCAAACAATTGCTAGGGGGCAAGTATTCCAAATGGATAGTTATCCTGCAGGAATTTGACTTGGAATTTGAAAAGTCCAAGGCAAAGAAATCTTTGGTTTTTTCCGAACTGATGTGTGATTTCCCATATACAGATACTGAAACTGTGGCAAAAGAGCCCATTGCAGACGAATCCTTGTTTCTTATCAGTACTCTTGATCCTTGGTATGGGGATATTATCTTTTATCTCCAAACCCAATCTTTTCGGCCTGAAATCTCACGATCTCAGCTATGGAAAATACGTTTCCAATCCCGACAACACAATATTATTGGTGATACAGTCTATTGTCGTGGAGAAGATTATGTTTTCCGACGTTGTCTTACTCATGAAGAAGCTGAGAAGGTTCTAAATGACTTCCATTATGGAGCATGTGGCGGTCATATGTCTGGGTATGCCACAACCCAAAATATATTGCACGCTGGTTATTTCTGGCCGTCATTATTCAAATATTGTATCTATACAATCTGGAAATGCCACAATTGTTAATTCTTTGATCGTAAAATGCATGCACCACCCACTCCTCTTCACCCTATAATTGTTTTCGATCCTTTCGCAAAGTGGGGTATCGACTTTATTACATGTAACCCTCACTCAGCTGGGGGGCATGCGTATATCATCCTAGCGGTAGATTATTTTACTAAGTGGGCCGAGGTGATGCCTACATTTTCACCAGATGGCAAGACCGCTGCAACTTTCGTGTTCAATCATATAATTGTTAGATTCAGTGTTCCTCAAGCCATTATTATAGATCATGAAAGTCATTTTCGAAATATCATGATGACTGAACTGACAGATCAACTTGGCTTGCGCCATGATAGTTCTAATCCTTATTACCTGCAGGCTAATGGTCTGGTTGAAGCTATCAATAAAGTTTTAGTCACTATGATCAGACGAATTATTGGTATTCATAAGTCGAATTAGCATTCCATGTTATTTTTAACACTTTGGGCATACCGAACCTCAGTAAAAACATCAACTGGTTTCACTCCCTTTCAACTGGTTTACGTTTTGCAAGTTGTGTTTCCAATTGAATACGAAATTCCGTCATTGAAATTAGCCATAGAATTACTCCCAGCTACGTCTGAAGAGGAGAAGCATTTTTTTGTACTTGGCTAGCTAGATGAGAATCGATGAGATGCTACATTAGCAAACGAAGCTCATGTCAAACGAATAAAGGCTCAGTATGATAGAAATGTTACCCCTCATAATTTTTCAGAAGGAGACCTAGTCTTAGTGTACGATCAAGCTAATGATAAGCTAGGGGCTTTAAAATTTATGCCCATGTGGCATGGTCCTTTCATTTTTTAGGGAAAGCTAGAAAAAGGGGCCTATGAGTTGATAGATTTTGACGATGTCCCTTTAGATAAACCCAAAAACGGGCTTTATCTGAAGAGATATTGTGCTTAAATTTGGTGTGGAGTTTTTTTATTGGATTAGATTTCTTTACTACTGGTGTGTCTTAGATTAGAAAAGCGTGCCTATTTTAGAGTGTGTTTTTATTACTATTCTTGCTTATTTGAGTTTTACTCTTGATATTGCAGATGTCAACGTCTCTTCAAACCTACATTGGTTATACTGATGGTGCTTGTCGTAGTACATGGAAAATTTCTTCCGCAGCTTGGGTTATATATTCACCCTCTGACGAGTTAGTATCCATGCATGGGGTAAGCCTTGGTCAAACAACGAATAACATTGCAGAGTATAGTGCAGTGATTGAGTTATTATCTGAATCCATATCATTTGGAATTTGGAGTTTGATTGTTAGGTTGGATTCTGAACTTGTTGTATTACAGCTCAACAGGGTTTATGCAATTAGAAATCCAGTGTTATTACGGTTATTTTTAAGAGTTCCTCTCTTGGAACGTGAATTTTATTACATCTAATATCAGCATATTCCAAGACATTTAAATACGTTAGCAGATGCAATTTCTTCTAGTATGATAAATCGACATTTGCAATAATCAAAACAGTAAATTAAACAACATTCAATAACATGTACATAGATAGCCGATAATAGTGATATATCATAGCGTAGAAGTTTGTTTCAAAAATATACATCATCTTCGATCATAGGTTGAAAACACCTTTTGTTTGACAAAAATGATAATACCAAAGGTCAAAAATATCTTTCTACAAAACGATCATCCTATCCCTGATGATGATCACGATAAGACACCACTTCCCAGGCCACCCTACACAGGAACCTCCTAAAAGGTCCTGGGACACCAATCACATATCTCTATAATCTGAGTGGAATATCATCTATGTCAGTCTCTGGAATGTCTAGAGTTAGGCACTCTAGGTGATGCTCTAAATCAAACAGGATCTCTACTGATTGGCCTTCTAGGGCTGGTGCGGCTGTAACTGGATGCCTTCTCTCATAAGACTGGAGATGGACTGGTCACCATGGTCCCACATCTACATTTAAACTTTTTATTATTATTTTTGAGATGATTAAAATAAAAAAAAATTAGAACTTAGAAATTTTTGAAAAATGATTTTTACCTGATTCATCCCATTATTCCCTTGCTGGAAGAGTCATTTCTCAGTCGTCATGGAAATCTATCCCGGAATATGGAAAGTCATCTATAACAAAAATCTGGCATTCTAGCCAACGAAAATATGAAGGAAATCGAACAACCTTGACGCCCTCAGTAGCGTGATGGGCCATCAAAGCAACCCAACGAACCATCCTAGGTTCTCAAGGTCTACTAACATCAACAGGAATATTCTGCGGAGCTAACATGGGGATCCTCTCTAGAGAAAAGATGAATACAATGGATCCATATCCAAATTTTCCTAGCTTTCCATTCTTTGCTCTGGTTAGTTGGCCTTTTACATTGGCCAACACATCTTCGCACCAGTTGAAAATGGTGCCTCGAAAACAGTCTACAGCAATGCGCATTTGGGAACCGATAGCCACATGCAACGTTGTGCTCCCACACAGTCTGGTGACAGTAAATGAAATAAATTTAAGCTCGGGACAGATGATAGTTTTTATGTCTACTCCGTTTGTCTTGGGGGTCTTCCTGATCATCACAGAACTGTAGTAAAAAACTAGCAACAGACTGGCCACCTGGCCTAGTCCCAAAAAGAGAAATTTGTTCACCCCTCTTGGACAAACCAGTCAAAAAATAGATATCCTCCAGCTCAATCTCGAGTCGGTGGCTACCAATAATAAAAAAATGGTCCTGTATGTTCCACCTGTTCACCAGACACATCAGGAGGTCTACCTGTGCCCTCATGCCCTGAATGGCCCAGAATTTATACAAACCACATGCTCTCAACGCCTAAATTGTAGGCAAATGATTCATTGGGGCATCATCTACATATTCATGCTTGCGTTCTCTCCAAACAAGCATCTTATATGTCCTACAATGCATAAAAAGACATATTAGAACAAGATTCTTTGAAAATTCTTGGGTGGAATTCGAGAAAATTTAGTTTCAAAATTTCATTGCGCGGGGTCCGCACCTAAAGTTCATACACCGTGCGTAGATACGCACGGGTGCTGTGGAATAGGTGTGAACCCAAGAATTTTTCCCATGTAGAAAAAATTTGGGGTCTGCAAGGCCCATGTGTTGCACCTACGAACCCCCGCGGGTGATCTTTTGAACATTTTTTTCCCTTAAAAATGAAATATAAAGCCTAAAAATAAAATATAAATGGATGAAATGCAAGATAAGGAGGTCATGGATTACCTAGAGCTGACGGTTCTCGATTTTGTTGGACGGATTTTCCAGAATCTTCGGAGGAACTTTTTTACCCAAAAGTTCTTACTTTTCACTCTGAACACAAATGGTAAAAATGAAGTTAGAAAAGTCTTTTTTATAAGTTTTTTTGAATAAATGAATTTTTAATTTGTTTATTTTTTCACTTTTAAAATGTTATTTTTGAAAACATTTTTATTTATCTTAAACAGGTATGTGTAATGTTTTGAGTTTTTGTGCAGAAATTGGATTTTTCAGGAAAATTGATCATTTTTCAACAAAGAGCATACTTTTATTACTTTTTCAAAGTCTTTCAAAAAATTTACGAAAAAGAGAAAGCTTGGAGTACTCTTTTAAGCTCTTTTCATACTCCTAAAAATTGAAAATATTTCCGAGCAGTTGATTATTCGAACTCGTTAAAATAAATGAATGATCGTCCCTTCAGTATAAGTTTACCCCTTTGATGGACTAAAATGGACTATTTACGAAAAAGGTATATGTTGACTAAATACGGTCAATAGAGTTCTCTCTCGCATTATTTTATCCTTTTTCGGCCCCGAGAGACTAAATTTATGAAAAAGGATGCCCATGGAGTCTTCTTAAGTTTTTTCTTCTGACTCCCTAAAATTGAAAAAACACTGAGTTTCTCCTATACTGGACTCGTTAAAACTTAACAGTAAAGGACCTGTTAAATTTTAAATAGGAACGAACCACTCCTTCTTAGGGTTTGAATCTTAAACTAAGTTGGACTCATCTGAAGGATGAGCTTATAAACAAGCAAATGTTATCCTCCTCAAGCTTGTCAAAAATAAAGAGGTACTTGCCAAAAATGGTGGGGGAAAAGAGAGAAAAATGAACTTGTTTGTTGTATTTTGATTTTTCAAAAAGCCGTTAACCACTGTTGAACATGACACTTTTTGTTCACCTGGGTTGGGAAATCCTTTGCCTAATAGTTAATCAAACCATATTGAAATTCTTCAGTTGGTTTCTGGGTATTAGCTTTGGGTCAATTGTCACCAAGCCATCTGCAGTGTCATTATGTGTTCAAGAGGAAAGTTCAAACAAACCATTCATCTGTAAAATATATGTCATCCATTTTTTACCATCCCTGAGTCAGTCCTTGTCGATATATTTCTTTAAAACTTGATCTATGATTTCATGTTGTGGGCTTGCCTACGACGGATCACTTCCTATTGACGACAACTCATTATCTAGGAAGTTGATCTAGAAATCGTCAGTACCTTGAAATCTTCATGCCTCAATGGCAGGTTGCATCATTGACCTTCGATCGAAAGACTTTGTGACATGTTCGAATTCAGCTCATTCATTCACATCTCATGGATTGTACTGAGTAATTTGAGGGCCATTGACTACTTTCACACTTGTTAACATTTTACATCATTGACTGATAATCAAGTGGTTTCTACAATGTTCGACTTCGACACATTTATTCACATGGATAGAATCATACTAGTTCGAGAAGCGGAAATCAAGACCTTGGATCTAGATTCTACCATCCAGGCTGCGAGGAATTTTGTTATCATTTATATAGTGGACTATTCATAAATAGCTGTTTGCATCCATAATGTGTCTACACATGTCTCTACTGTTGATGTATTCAAAATCACTCCTGTATCAGAACAGTTTAGATCAGTTTTCTAGTTAGTTTTGATTTGAGTATGGGAATGCCTACCTCAGCGATGATATGTTTACATATATATATATATTTTGCATTGAATGTTTTTACAGGTTCTGACTGGGGTGTCCACAGGATAATCCTCGAAATGATAAAGTACTACACTCTTCATATATGATAGACTTTAGCTTCATCTATTCTAGACTTTACACTTTAGGGGGTAGTCTGTTGCACTAAAAATTTTCATCTTGACATTCTGCTATTTGTATGAGCTCATTATCACTCTTAATTCCTCCTTTGCAAGTCTAACATATCAGTTCCTCATGTCAAGCCTTGAAAATAAGAGAAAAGTTCTTAAAAATCTCCTTAACTTTGGTATCGCACTTTCTCTGAATCTTGCCTGCAGTCCCGCACCTAATGTTCATGACTCCTGCATACCTAGACGCACTTTCATGTGTTATGGGTGCGAACCCTTGTAAAAGATTAAAAAGGAACAATTAAACTCAAAAATCTCACTTTCAGTAATTTCTAGAAGCCTCTGGAAAGAATCTTGCGGTGGCAGAACAGCTCTTTTGAGGTTCATGTATCCCTTACCTTATGGAGATAACCCCTTGATGTGAGGAGATTATCCCTTTGAAGGAGGATTCTATCCCTTCATAGTTGGAACTGAAACCTCCTCTTTTGCACTATAAAAAGAGGAATTGGGTAGCCTCAAAGGGAGTTAAAGCTTTAGAATTATTTGAGGTTAAGTGATGTTGGGATTCAGACTCATTTAACTGAGATTTTGTGAGGAGAGATCACATACCTCTATCTGTCTCAGTTAGAAGAGTGCAAGGCTTGTCGGAGTAGAGGAGATTCCTGCTTCAGACCCTGGGAAGGCCTGTTCAACATCAAGGCTAAGGTTGTAAGGTTTTCCTTCTTTCAAAGTTAATACGAATGAATTCATTTTTCTCAATAAGCTGTTAATTAACTGTTTATTTCATGGATTCCTTGATCACCATGATAGGCATGATTTATAATATTTATTATAAAGGTGCTATTTAATGTTTTCTTGTTTGTGACTGCAGGTTTGCAAATATAACTCCTTCAAGTGCACGAGGGAGAACAACTTTGAAAAATCATTGGATCTATGATAAGACCTTGACACCTTTATAGTATTCTTTTGTAAATCGCATATGTTTAGAGAAAGATAGGTTTATTTGGCTGTTTGTTGCTAGATTACCTTTTCATACTAGGGAGATCGATCTTGTCCGTAGTATTGATTTATCCGCACAACAGTAGCTATCTCTGTCTTTTTCATTTCTGCATGCTCTCCTGTTCATTGCAGTTGTGTAACTTCTGAATATATAACTGTCTTTTTATATAACTCAACCAACTCTCGGCGTTATATTAAAAACCTTTTTAACATGTAAAACACCCTTTCGGGCCCACTCGCCGAACTCGCTCTATTCTTCGATGCGATGAATCACTTCTTGAATACTTCTGATTGCGATTATTCACTGTTCATAGACGTAAATATATATATATTATTTCACATATATATTTGCCGCTTTTATTTCTTTTAACTCTTCAGCGTTGGTTTAAAAATCGAAGAAAACATATATTAATATTTTATTTTGTATGGAGCCCACATACTAGCTATACTCTGCCTCATTTATTTTCAATCGCAATTGCAAAATTCATAGTGCTCTTGTGACTTGTTCATTTTATTTCCGCCGATGTGATTAGCAAAGGCCCCACCATGTAGTCAAGCGATTCACCTGTCCGTTGTCCATCCTTCCTCAAATCCAATGGCTATCCTCCAATCGCAAACTTCATTTTCATGTTACGCTGTTCTGTTTTATTCCGATGCGATGGCTCACTTTGATGCCCTTTAAGTTGGAACTCAAACACATAAGAATCACCATTCATAACATATCGGGTCTGCATTCTTTATCGCGATCGTAATATCACAATTGCATCCTCCAACAGATCGGTGCGATGAACAAAGGGTCCCACAGGGTTAATAAACTCTTCTGTCCATTTTATTTACACATTCGTAATCAATTCGGACTTAACCTTTGATAAAATATCATTTTATTGAATGTCGGAAACTTTGAAAATATGCAGAAGTCATTCCTTTGTATATCCTTTCTCTTATGGTTTATGAAAACCATACAAACCCCAAATGATATGACCTTCACCGGACATTCAATTCTATAATTCCTCGGCCTTTGGATTAAAACCCAAGTGCTGACTAATATCAATGTTAATAATAGTCATATATATGACATTTGATTCAATGGTTAATTCTTTCGGGTCCCAAAACATGTCATTAAACCTTGATCCATATTTTTCTTTATAGCCCAATGCATAACCCATACAATACTTATTCGAATTAATATTCGAATATTATAATGAAACCATGTATAAGTGCCGGTATATAACTCAGGTATGTATATCGCCCTTATTTAAATGTTCACGAAACATTTCACCTTATGTTAACCCTTCGTCCTTGGTTTAAAGTATGATCCATCGCACTTTTAATATTGGGTTCTTTCCTTTTTATAATCTCCGCTTTCACTAACACTTATAATTAAAAAGAAACTTTGGACCACAACATGTTACCTTACCTCTGATAAATCTTCGACCTTGGTTTAACATAAACCCAACTATAAACAACATTTGGCTTTAAACTCGGACCCACAGTGCTTTACCTCAATTAACCTTCGTACATTGCGCAAGTGTGATTATTGTAGATCTTCCAGCATTGGCAATAGGATGGACACAGCTAATATCATGTTTTTTTAATAGCATTGGAGGAGGGTTAACACATGAAAGTTGCGCGATGTAAATGGTATTAAAATACCACCCTAGGACACGTGGCGAGTGAAGACTTATATCGCGTTATTTTCACAAATTCTGCTTACCACTTACTTATCCACGTGATACAGCTGGTTTTTCATTCCAAACCCGCCTTCACTATTGATTCAAGGTTCCATTTTGCTCTCGGTTCCACCTCTTTTGTTCACAGTTCTATGCCTTTGTTTGTTAACAACTCGGGTTAACCTCCACCACAACATTTCTTCACTTGTTCTTTTCACGTGGGATTTAATCACCACAACTACAGGAATGGATTCCGTCCATTGGTTCTTTTCCATAGAAACCACAAGACATTACTATGGAACATGGCAAGCTTCGATCTCCACTCAATTCAACATTACACAACTCCGTCTCATATTCCAATTCCGCCTTCCTCAATTCATACAACTTTAATCCTTCAACATAGTCTTCAATGCCCAACACTATTCCTCATGCGTAATTTGACTCTGTACTTTCCATTTTATTCAGTGCTGCCCCTGCATCCTATCCAAGGAATTCGACCTCCATATTGTGGTAACCAGAGAATTTATCTCTACTTGGTTAAAACTTCGTTGATGTCTCACTCCAACCCTACGCATTATATGGGGTTTCAAACAACATTACCGTGCGCCAGTTCCAAATTTAAGTTCATATTTCTTCCATGTGATCGACCCTTCCAATGATCGATACACCTTAGCTCTTAGATCTTCTAGTTATATGTGCAAGCCCATAATTAACCCATATCATTCAACTCAAACACAACATTGAGCCTATTTTGACAATTTCATCTATTTCCAACTGTGTGCATAGCATGATCCCAAATCCTATTGCAGAGTTACTTCATACATTCTTATACATTGCAGCTCTCTGTTGCTTCCTCTGCTGTATATAAGTCAATAAAAGGTGGATCGATTCTATCGAACCCCACAGAGGAACCAGTTCAATTTGCAAGTAGGGTTTAAAGTATTTTAAACAAATAGAGACTATGCTTCAATTTACAGAATAGCTCTCCAACCTCCCTTGAATTTTCAATACAGAAGTCAATTAAATCCATTTCTCAACATATGCGAACCAAAACAAATCAAAAAGGAGGAATCAATTCATTTCGAATGCCTCCAACCAATTTGAGATTCAATGCATACAATCCACACCAGTACACTATAACTCAGGAATGGGGTATAAACTCAGAAATTAAACCTCTGTACTAAACCAGTATTCACATGGAAAAATTTCCTTTCATACCAGATTTGTTAATTCCCTGTATAATCCTTTTTCAACTTAAACAAGTACTCTGATTTCCAGCCCAAGTTCGGGTGTCTCAGCCTCAACTGGGATCCCTGTAACTACTACTACACACTTACCAAAAACCAATGCCATCTTCTCCATTACCATCTCCTGTCTTCTCCATTTCCATCTCCTTTGTTCTCCTTTGCCATCAATGACAACATTTCCAATAGAGTTCGTCAGGGATCTCTGCGTCGGGCTAGTGAACCACTAGTTCGAGCTACGCCATAAGGGAGATATCTTTTGTCTGGCATGTGAGGAGCAGTGTGGCCACATTGAGGTGTTGCTGCATGGTCCGATCACGATGATGGATCTCTTGCACCATGGAAGTGTGTAAATCCTATAACGCCTCGCGGGGTAGATGCGCCAAGTCTACTTGTAGTTTTGTAGCTATTGGGAGGTGGTCAACGACCAAGATAATGCGAGATAGTGAACAAATATGGCTTTCTCTAGTAGGTAATCTGGAACTACGGAGAAGTTGCAGTTTATCCCTATACCGCTTCATCCCTCGAGGGGATGGAGTATCCTTGTTAATCATCCCTTTCGTGCGCAGGACTAGCTGCGACTCAACTGCATCAGTTCTCATAGCGAGCTACGGTAGTTGTGTATCATCCTTCATGGCATCTTCTGAGCCCAGCTGGTTGGGGCTTGCGATCATCCCAGGGTTGGAAAGTTTAGGAACTTCCATCGTGTAGCTTTGGCACCATTCTGCACAGGGTTAAAAGTCAATTTTCCCTGCAGGGAGCCAAAGGCCAATCATCTTATCAATCTTGGCATCCCTAGACACTCTCAACACAATGTCTGCAAGTGCTGTACTGGTGGGTGCCGAGGTGCTTGGAAGGTTAGGGGCTGCCATAATAGCCAAAGGATGGGCTTCCAACGTCGGAAACGCGCAGACAGCAGAGGTAGTTTTATGGGGTACGACCCAAATGCTACATGTCTAGACAATTAAGAAGTAGAATAACAGAGGTAGATTACAGAGACAATATGGAGCCTTGATTGGAGTTATCCTGCTTTCCTTATAATGTCCAAGGATATCCAATGGTAGAGTAAATCTAACTTGAAACTTACCATCAAGCAACCGGTAACAACTCACCATAAATTGCCGCATTGATTTCCCACCACCTATTTTCCATAACTATAAGATGCCCTTTTTTCTAGAGTTCAGTGTTCTGATGGTCATTATTTTCACTTGAGGGTTTTCCCACGAATTTACTGACTTTGGATGACGCCTCCACACTTCTCGCGTATCCCAAATTAAATTCGACGTCAGGTGTGTTGTAATCCGATTCAGGTACAACTCAAGCAACTTGGCCACCATACGCATCCCATCCACTTCCGCAGTTGGGACAGTTCAGGGATCAATCTTTCCTTTTGTTGGGTTGAGGCTCCAGTATTCAACACTGTGGGGTACCGGCGTTCCCTATGATCCGGGTGTGATGTACAATTGTGATCTTCCCTCAGTAAATGTGTTTGTGTTCTGCAGAGCTGTGTCGAGCGCCCCTATGCCATCTTCCACCCTAAATGTTTGTAGAAACTCATCCCGTAAATTCTCCCGAAGGCACGTACACTGATGCTTCTCCACATCTATATACCATGCAGCTGGATGCAGTCCTAGGTCATGGATAAATAGGTGAACCCGTCCGTTTGGGGTTCTGTCACACCATTGCATTTCCCATGCAAGAAAATGTCTGCATGGGTATTCTGACTCAAGGAACTTTTGGATCCATCTTCCAGTTGGGGTTCCAAATCACAGGATCATCTTATCTCGACATTCCTCCCAATTGCGGAATACCTTCCCATGCGTATCCCATTAACGCACAAGCACTCTGCGCAGGGCTAGCTGAAGGACCCCTAGCCTGCATCCCTTGGGAACTTTTTCTTCGAATGCGCATAAAAATTCCTTAATTTCACTCGAGTCCCCAAAGTAGGGTAGGTCTCTTACCTCGGCGGAGATGCAACGGAAGTTCCTTGTGACCCGAAGACATCGTAGCACCGAAACCTCATGCAACCAGCCTTGCCAATTTTCGAGTTCCCCATCAGAGTCAAAAAAGAATTCACTGTCTTTTTCCCAGTAGAGCACTCCTTCCACCGTGGGGTTAATCCAATCCTCATCAGGTATAGTCAACTTGTAAATGTGATCTACTTCCTCCTCATCGCACCCTAGCTCTATATACTGCACACCTTCTGTAGGGTCCAGTGGTAGTATTACTCGTGTACCATTATTTTCAAACACCATGCTGCACTTTTTGAGATTGACGACACCCCCCATATCTATAACCTAGTCCAATCCTAGGAGTGCAGGGTAGGGATCCACATATTCCACGTTTTCTATTACCTCAAAGTCAACTTGGACCTTTACTCCTGCAATATCTACCATGACCTTTGGTAGCCTTCCCAAAGCGATGATCTTCTGTTGATTGGGAATGCACAGCTGGATGGTGGACCATTCTAATTTAGGTTCTCCCATTCGTTTCCATGTTTGCTTAGGTAACACGTTCACATCTGATCCGAGGTCCAAAATAACTTGATCCATCTCGTATTCACCAATCTGCGCAGTCAACTGCATTTCTCTACCAGTGCGTTTTTTATACCTGTATAGTTTGTGTACATCCTTGGTCCCAAAGGTCGGATCGGGCCACGTTGTGCAACTATTCATTAATGCCTGAAGGTTATCTACAGCTTTTGGGTTACGTAGCAGCTTCAGACATGCCTTCAGAAAGGGCTCAACCCCCTCATCTATCTTAGGGTGTGTTGGTACCTACGTAGTAGTTGTTACTCTCTAAGCGAGGCCCTAGTCAGTTATGGCCATGGTCTTTTGTTTCCTCTTTATGTTCAATCTTCCTTGACATGTCAGAGGATCCCTGACAACCTCTTCCTTCGATCCCTATGTGACCATACCACTACGTGTTATGAATTTCACACTTGTGTCTATGTTCCTTAGCTCGACTTTAACTCTATGCACATTCTCTGTAGGGGTGGGCTGCTTTTCCTGCATTTTTTCTATTAAGACTAGGAAATCTTCGACCACATGGTACAGCTATCTGCAATATTTGCAGGATTTCCTTGTGGGATTTGGACAGTCCCGTGCAAAGTGTCCTACTTCCCCACAGTTATAACAGATTAGCTATCCACGCCCTCGAACTGCACTTCCTCTACAACATCCCCTACCTCTTGCTAGAGCATTTTGAGAAAGGGATCGGGTAATGAAAAGAGAGTACTGGAAGCCTGAAAGGAAGGAAATAGAGGAGTGATCATGGAGTGATGTGTGGTTTGACGATTTGTTTTCATGGGTGAAACTCAAGATACCGCAGTTCAAATCTCATTGAGCATATGGCTTGGTATGATCTTGGCAATGGAACCATTTGTTGGCTCGAGGGGTCCTGACCTAGGTTCAAAGTTCAAGGTTTTCCAACAAACCCCTATACTACTGACCCTTTCGACAGTGAACTACTTTCGAGGTCAAAGTTTCACCCGAAATAGTATGGGTGGGTGCTGCAACTAGGTTTCCGCACCCTAAGAAAGGATAGGTAAGGCGAGCAGAGTTGTGTCCTACCTCAAGATGTCCAGATCTACTTGAGCAGGAGGTATAGGTCTCTTTTCACATCCACGTGCGCAAGGTAAATTATACTATGGTGCTTAATAATCGTATACTTCTAAGATAGTATCTCAGTATTGCATAAAATACAACAAAACAGATCTAGATGCAGTAAAACACTTACATAGAACTTTTGCAGCTGAATACAGAACATGGATAATACAACAATTACCAATGATTCTCATAAATAGAATGCATAGATTCAGTTCTCAAACAACTTTCTTATTCATCGCTTCATCAATTTGCTCTTACAATACCCATCCCAGCCCACACACACAGCAGCAGGGTCCGCACACAGCAGGACTCTGGATCTCCGTGCACACAACCAGCAGGAGTCCTTCCCCAAAAACCCAAACAAACTTACTAAACCACAATTCGCATCAATAGCTCTTCATTTCTCTACCTTACAATTCAAAATTTTCCTCTATTTATAACAATCTAGCTTAAAATTTCCTATGGTCCGCAAATCATGGTTGTTAGACCCCTGGTTTACCCTTTTACCCATTACAATGCTTTTGGGGCTTTGACCCACCCCAAAACCCCTGCACTAGCCTAATTATAATAAAAAATATACAAAATCGGACCAGTTTCGCAGCTCGTATGAGACCCTTTTCCAACAAGAAGCCCTAGTTGGTTCTTTTAGTTTTAGTCCTACATTCATGCTTGGAATATGGCATGGGGGTGATTGTCTAAAGAGATATTTGTCTCATCCAATCGATGGTCGAGGGAACGTGGTAGTCCCATACTGGGTTGGATTTTTCATTCTTGAATAAGAGTTAATTTCCTTTGTAACTTATTTGTAAATGTATTAGATTCGATGTAATATTTATGGTTGTTGTATCCTCAATATTTATGTTGTTTATATGTTGGTTATGAATGTGTTTTATGAGAGTGAAAATCTATGGTTCTAATCATTTTTTGATTTGCAAATGAATGAGAAATGAAAATATGACCTATTAGATGATAATGCAACTAGTGATATAAGGCATCAGTTATTCTTAGATACTCTTAGATAAGTATGATCCCCTTATGCTCAAATCTACTATTTAAACCTGTAGAATGCATATTCATGACATGTTTGACAAAATTCTTCAAGTGATTTCATTTACATAGTTATTCTGATGTTATCTTTCATTTCTAGAAGTTTCATGGAGTTTTGGGCAGTGACTTGAGCCCTAGGCCTGAAAAAGTGACACAAAAATTAGATTCACGGTCACAAAACTACCTGGAAAATTCCCCAGTCACACACATGCCCATGTTGTGCAAGAGACTGGAGGCTTCCAGTCACACTCTTTCCCACATCAAGGGAGAAACTGAAGGATCAATGCACTAAAATGTTAGTTTGTCTTAGGGGCTAGCCAGCTAGAAGGTTTAAATGGCTCTTGGGTGTCGTCTAGTAGGTTCAGAAAGTACGTGTTGTTGTGTGGTGTCAATTCCAATTCCTTAAGGTGACCTAGGAGGTTGAATCATAACATATTAACTCTTCATCACATGTTTATCCCGGTTGGCTGGTTACTTGGGTAGATGTGGGAGGAGGGTGTTACAGAGTGGTACCAAAGCATGGTTCACCCCTTGGACTGGATGGGAAATGTGTTGGTCATGCATTCATGTCAGTGGGATATGTGTTATTTATGCTTGTGGTATATGTTCTTGTTGATTATGCATGGTGTTGGTCATGGTTGTTGTGATGTCTCCATGAGAAATTTGATGGGATTTTGTGGAATGTGTCATCATAAGTGTATGATTGATTATGGGTTTTTTATGCACGTCAAGTGATTATGTATTGTCAATGGACATTTCCATGGTTGTTTTTTTCATTCACGAGGTCATGTTATGTGATTGATATGCTCACACATTGATGATTGGGTTATGTTTATAATGTTGTTTATATGTTGTTTTATCTATATGTTATATAATTACATGATGTTATGATTATGTCTATACATGTATTATTTTGATGGGTTGATATTGCAGGAGATGTCCTCCTCGAATGATGCTAAGGTACATTGGTTTGTTTATGATTTGGTTTATCTGACAGAGTATGCCTTGCAGGAAGAAATCAAGATGACTAGAAAAATGGTAGACTACAAATATTATCCCTATGAATAAGATTAGAAACATGGCTTTGTGCACTCTTTTGACTTAGTAGACACATTGAGGATTTCTAAGGAATAAATAAGGAGTTTCAAAGAATATATTGACATAATCATGCAAGCACATGATAAACAATCAGAAATCAATGCAATGATTCTTTAGAGTTTGTCATAATGGCAGAGACAAGGACCACTCTAGATTAGCTATGTAAAAGAGGATGGGATTAATGGGGCATATGGAAGTAGGTCTCATGGTGGTCATAGGTTAGATAGGGATGACATAATAATAGATGGTATATTTTTGGATAGTCCAGATAGGAGAGGTGAAGGACACAGGTACTATTCTAGTTCTAGTTTTGACAGGCACTTGATCTTCATTGTTATCACCCTTACAGAAGGAGTGATAGGGGGTAATTTCCAGATGAGTTTAAGAAAGAGAAGCCACCTACTTTTGATGGATATTTGAAGAATCCTGAGGATGGATAGGCTTGGTTAATTGACATGCATAATTTCTTTGAGTTGCATGAGTGCACAGAGAACATGAAGGCCATAATAATTGTCTTTAGCCTAAAAGGTAAAGAAAACATCTGGTGGGAAGATATAAAATGGTCAGAGACATCAAAACATAAGAGTTCAGTTGACATGAATTCAAGAGACTCTTCAGAAATAAGTACTTGTCAGAAAGGTAATACGACAACAAAGCCAAGGAATTTTATGAGCTCAAAATGGGATCGATGAAAAAGAACGAGTATAATACCAAGTTCCTGGAGCTATTGAGGTATATACCATATCTTAAAGATGAAAATGATAAAGCTGAAAGATTTTTTAGTGGATTTCCATTAGAATTGAGATATAATATTGAGTATGATGAGCCTAAGTCACTTGAAGAAGTTATTGGGAAACTAAAGCATTTCTATGAGCAGTCAAACTGTAAGAATGAATCTCAGAAAGGATGGAAATTAAAAGACAAAGATAAAGGTAAAGGTAAATGGAAGCTGAAAAGAATAAGGCCTCAGAATGAAAAAGAGAAAGAGAATGTTGCACCACATAAGAATTTCAATGCAACTAGACAGGGACATGGGTCACAACACTAAAATAGAGGTGATCGTACAGGATGGTTGGAGTGTTGGAAATGTGGTAAGGATCATCTTAAAATGGATTCTCCACATAATCATGGTGGTAAGATCTATAATGCACATGAGGTGCAGAATGTTGGGGGTGTTGGGTAGAGAATTCCTCGCATCTATGTGGCATTGGATAATAGGCAAGAAGATCATCGAGAATTTATCATTGAGATGGATGATAAGATTTCACATCAAGTTGTTTCAATTTTGATTGAACCTGCATATAATTATATTTATGTTAACCCTAAATTAGTGGATAAGTGTGGTTTGAATAAACAAGTGCATACAAAGTCTTGGTTAGTGCACTTGGATACATGTACCAAGAATTGAGTTCATCATTGGGTAAGATCTTGTGCATTTGAGTTGAATGGTACGTCTACATAAACACATTTGAATGTATTTTTTTTGTGTTCATATAACATTATTTTGGGTATGGAATAGTTGTATCTTCATAGGACCAAAGTGTACTATTATGAAAAATACATTGACTGCTTGGATGATAATGGAGAGCAGATAATATTACAAGGTAAGAAGAAAGAAACATCAGTTAGGATGGTGACAACTATGCAGCAAAAGCATAGTCACAGAAAAGGGTGTGTGTTATTTGTAGTGTACATTTCTAGTGATAAAGGTAAGGAGGATGAGGATGCAGAGATATTGAACAGGTACCTGATATTACAATAGTTTCAGGAGGTGTTTCTAGTAGTGATCTCATATTTTCCACCTCACAGAGAAGTGAACTTCTCCATTGAGTTGGTACTAGGGGCAGCATCAACATCAAAGGAACCTTATAGGATAAGCACTCCAGATTTCATAGAGATGAATTTGAAGCTAAAGTAAATGGTTGACAAGGGATACATTAGGCCAAGTGTATCACCTTAGGGTGCACTAGTACTATTTGTGAAGAAGGATAGAACTCTTAGGTTATGCATTGATTACACACACTTGAACAAGGTGACCATCAAGAACAAGTATTCGATGCTGAGGATTGATTACTTATTTGTTTAGTTGATGGAAGAAAAAATGTTCTTAAATATTGATTTGAAATCTGGACGCATCAAGGAAGACGAGATTTACAAGAAAACTTTTTAGACCAGTTATGGGAATTATTAGTTTGTTGTAATTCCATTTGGTTTGACTAATGCTCCAACTACCTTTATGTGCTTGATGAATAGTTTGTTGTGTACTTATCCGGACAAGTTGTTTATTGTATTCATTGATGACATCCTGATATATTCTATGAATGAGGAAGAACATGTTGATCATTTAGCAACAATATTGATATTTTTGAGAGAGCATCAGTTTTATGCTAAGCTCAGTAAATGTAGTTTATTTCATACATAGGTACATTATGCGGGGCATGTGGTCTACAAGGAAGGCATAAAAATAGATCCATAAAAGGTAAGAGATATCATGGAGTGTGCAGCTCCTAGGAATCTGTAGGAGGTAAGATCATTCATGGGGTTAGTAGGTTATTGTAGGAGGTTCATCAATAAATTCTCTTAGATTGCAGTCGCATTACGCCATTACAAAGGAAGGGTAACAAGTTTGAATGGAAAGAGGAATGTGAAACAAGATTTGAATAGCTAAAACAATTGTTGACAAATGCTCCAATGTTAAAGATTGCATATCCGGGCAAAGAGTTTGTGGTGTGTACAGATAATTGCAAGAGGGGACTTGATGGAGTCCTTATGCAGGAAGGACAGGTAGTTTTCTATGATTCATAGAGACTAAATGAGCATGAGAAGAATTATCCGATACATGATATTTAGCTAGCAGTGATCATCCATGCACTAAATATGTGGAGGCACTATCTTCTTGGAAAGAATTTTGTACTGATGAGTGATCATAGTGGCTTGAGGTATCTATTTTACCAACCAAATATGAACACCAGGTGTTGGGCCATGAAAAAGGCATGTTTTATCTCCCACAATATTGCGAACCAAGATCTAAAATTTTACAGGAGGTTCCTCATGATTTCAACTTTTCTCTATGAAAATTTACGCTTCTGAACCCTCATAGAAAAAATTTATAGCGAAAATTCTGTGATGACCTGTTTAGGTGAAATTCAAGAGCCTGCAAAAAGGCATAAATTCCACAAATCATATCTCTGAAAATATTGTGAACTAAGCTTTGAAACATTGTCCATTGAAGTAGAAATTTCTGCGATCATGAAATATTCTATTTGAATTTACCTGCTGATTGGTGTTCTTTTGAAAAGTATTCGTGCTGAATTTTCTTGACTTGAACTGCTCATGCTTTACCTGTGAAGAATCTTTATCCCCTTTCTGAGTGGTAGAATGTTGTAGACCAGTTGTAGCTGCTTTTAGATAATTTGGTGTTGAAGCCTGAGAAGATTCTCCGGTATATCCAAGACCTGTCTTTATAAGAGGAGAACGTTGTACCTTGATAATCTCATCTAAGGTTTCAGATCCTTTAGCAAATCTAAGATTCAGAGTCTTTACATTCTCACGTTCTTTTCTTAGACTTACCACTTCACATTCTAATTTTTCATTGTGCTTCTTCTCTTCTTCAATCTGATTTTTTAGAGTCTCTATAATTATTTTACTTTCCTCTAAGAATATTTTGAGTTGATTGTTTTCATTAAGAAAATCATTGTCCTCTAGGGCATCCATAAAAGTATCCTTATCTTCTTTAGAATCATTTTCAAAAGCCATAAGAAGTCTAAGATTTTGTTCACCTTCTTCCTCACTATCAGATAACCCATCACTGTCTTCATGAGTATAGTAACTTTTTCTAGAGCTAGATTGGTTCTTATTTCTTCTTGCTACTTCCTTTCCTTTTGCAAAAGTTTCTTTATGAGGACATTTAGCAGCATAATGACCAACTCTTCCACAATTAAAACATTTGAAAGGAAGTTTACCTCTGAATCGTCCTGTGCCAAGTTGAAGTTTCTTTACAAAATTTACCTCCTCTTCTTCTGAGACATATCCTGATCCTTCTGCTTCTTGTACATCTTTCTCTTTTGTAGAAGCTCTAAAGACGACTTCTTTAACATCCGATGATCCTCCCCTTCTCATTTCATAAGCAGTTAGTATCACATGAAGTTGCACCACAGTAAGGTTTTGGAGATCCTGTTTCTCTTCAAGTGCAGAAACTTTTGACTGAAATTTTGCCGTTAGTGATCTTAAGATTTTCTCAACCAAAGTAGATTCAGCTATTGTTTCTCCCAGGTTTCTCATACGATTTACAATGTCATAAAGACGTAAAAATAAACTAGCAATACTCTCATCACTATGCATTTTTAACTTTTCATATTCTATTCTGAGAGTTTGGAGTTTTGCACTTTTTACCTTTGCATCACCTTCATAACTTAGAATAATTTTGTCCCATATTGCCTTTGTTGTATTCAGCTGCATGACCTTGACAAATTCTGATTCAGTTAGACTCCCCAATAGAGCATTGACCGCTTTTGCATTAGTTTCATAATTCTTCTTTTCTGTCGCATCTGTTGGTACCGAGGCTGGATATTGATACCCTCGTTCAACAATGGCCCATATATCTGCTCCCATAGACTGAAGATAGGATCTCATCCTTATTTTCCAGAAGATTAAATTGCTTCCATTGAAGAGCAGAGGCTTGATAGACGCTGTTCCCTCAAGATTGCTCATCTTGCTTGATCTTCCTTCTAGCGGTTAAGCCTTTTCAGAAGGACCCCCTCTGATACCAATTGTTGGGAAAAATACTGAGAGGGGGGGCTGAATCAGTATTTAGGACTTACTCAATAATTTTTCTTTTTCTTACTTCAAAAACCCATACGCTACTTTTATGAAGCCAACTAGCGTATACACGCGGATATCCTTCATAAAACTCGCGTATACACAGAGATCTAATTATGCACTTAATTCTTCACTTATATCATTCCATCATTCATCCATTAGATGTTCAATAAACAGTAAACATGTACAGTAAGAACAGAGTGAGTCATCACACATAAGCAACACACATGAACACCAGGATTTTAGGTGGAAACCCAAGTCAGGAGAAAACCACCGCTGTCGTTGTCTCAGCCTTCAAAATTTTATTATTAAGAAAACTTCTTACAACATGTACTGGTGCAGACTCATACCAGCACGCAGGCACCCACCTGCAGAAGGCTACAACCTTCTCTCGTTTACCAGCCTCTTCTGGAAGGGAGCTATGACTCCCTGCACTCGTTTACCAGCCTCTCCTGGAAGGGAGCTACTACCCCTGATTACTTCTACTGGCAGAAAGCTTCCACTTTCATACTGAAGGCTTCAACCCTCAGATCCACTGCAGACCACATTTCATCAATTTTCAAACTGGATCAAACAGCTCCAACACAACCCTTTACTTGTCAATAAACAACCTTTTCCCAAAGCATCAAACAGAATAGTGAAACCACTGTAACCAGTATATCAGATATAACCCAGACTTCAGAATAGATATGCATAAACACATTCAACCTTCGGTAGCCATCAGATCAGAAATCATACGCGCTTTTATTTAACCAGACCCGCGTATATACGCGCCTTTCATAAGACGAACTCGCGTATACTTCAGTACATTTTCCACAGAAAACCCTAACTGCACATACGCGCTTTTCTTTCCACATACCCACGTATACACGCGCTTTCCATGAAACGAACCTGCGTATAGATCTATAAAAGAGAAACTTTGCAGTACAGATCAGATCTATAAACTTACCCATATTTCTTCAATTTCGTCAACAGAATTGCGCCAGGTCTTCTTCACTTCTTTTCAGATCATCCTTGACATTCACCATTTCTAGATCTAGAGATCTTGAGCCTTCATCATGTTCATAGGAGCATCATAGATTTAGATCTATCAATTAGGAACAGAGTTCACCCATAAAAAAAACTTTAGAGTGAAGTATTCATCAAAGCCCAGACTCATTCACTCACACTTGTTACTTGCTTAATGAATTTCTTCTCCTTATATAGGTTTACCCTTTTTCAATACCATGAGCCAAAACCACATTACTTCCGATGGTATTCCTAGATGGGGTCAATTAGACGAATCATTACCCAATACAATGGGTCAATACCATGGTGGTTACCCCTGGTTTTGCACTTTATGAGCGCTTTTGCCCATACGCGACTTGGAACGTTATTTCCCACGTGCATACGCGACTTATCCTAGACAAATCCGCGTATGCCTTGAGACATACCCTTTTCATCATGCTTTGACACATACTGACAATTCTTCCATCATTACATTCTGTACTCACTGTAGATACATCAGATTTATTTCATCAAGACATATTCTATCAAGCACAACTCCATCAAGTAAGTTGCCATCATCTTCATCAAGTGGGTTTCCATTCAAGGACAACACTCAGCATCATATAAAAAACATCATTTTACCAAGTCCATCAGGTCAAGAATAACTTCATCAGGTGGATTGCCATTAAGGACAACACATGCCAATAATCTCATGTCTTCATCTTCATTAAGTGGGTTGCCATCAAGGACAGCTACTGCATCCTGTTACTGACAATCTCCCCCTTTGGACTTGATGGCAACCACGTTGTGTTTGATCATACATGAGATGGGCACATTAAGAATACAATGACACCGTGCTCCTCTCACCATTCTTGACACCATTCTTTCTCTTGCATTCAAACACCATGTCTGCCTCTCCCCCTTTGACATCAAGGGCAAAGGGGCCAGATCTACAGGAGCTAACAAAACACACTCTCCCCATTTTCTCCTCATGTAGAAGTAGCGTTCTGCAGATCTGATGTATACTGAAGTGACCAAGCTCCCCCTGAGTTCATGCTGAATCTTCAAACATATTTTTCAATGAAGTACATGACTCTATGAACTTCCTATCCCCAAAGACTCATACTTACATCAAATATCAAACCAAGTGGATTTACATATGAGACTCAAGTACCCAACCAAGTGGGTTTAAAAATTTTAACTCAGCTACCCAACCAAGTGGGTTTACAAAATTTGACAAGACCTTACATGACTGAATATTACAACTGTACATCATGGGTCTCAACAAGACCTTTTCATCAAATTACAAATATGACCATTTATGACCAATACCAGAAAGTCCTCAATAAAGAGAACATATTTCAGAACCTTCATAATGCCAACAATGCATTATGCTCAGCAAAGCTAATGCTCCTCCTGAATCTGTGCATCCAAGCATCCTTTCCATATGACTAAGGCTCCCCCTTAGTTTGTGCATCCTGAACACTTTCACCAAAAAATCATCAAGGCATCTGTTTCAAAACATTAGAAATTGAATTATGAGAATTGGAACACCACCAGAGACATCAAACAACATCAAAGATACCAAACAGCACTGAGAAATGCTGACCCCAATCAAAAATTGTCAGCAACCAACCATACGCGGATTTATGTGTATTGACTCGCGTATATACGCGACTGTGTTTCAGGAAACCCACGTATCCAATTTAATCTTCTGAATTTATGCAGATTTGTGCTTTTGACTGGTAGAGAATACTCCCAGCTTCTGTCTTAGATACTCGAATGCTTCCCTGGGCAGAGGTTTGGTAAAGATATCAGCAATTTTTTCTTTGGAGGGAACATACTCCAATTTCACCTTTTGTTCAAGCACTTGTTCACGCAAGAAGTGATACTTGATGGGAATATGCTTGGTCTTTGAATGCATAACAGGATTCTTTGAGATACTGATGGCGCTTGTATTGTCACAAAAAATGGAGATAGGAGGTGAGCATTTGATTTGAAAATCTTGTACAGTTTGCATCATCCAAAGAAGTTGAGTGCAACAGGATGCGGCAGCCACATATTCTGCTTCTGCTGTAGATAAGGCAATAGAGCTTTGCTTCTTGCTGAACCAAGATACCAACCGGGGCCCCATATAGAATGCACCACCACTTGTGCTTTTCCGATCATCAACATTTCCAGCCCAATCTGCATCAGTATAAGCATGAAGAGTAAGATCAACATTCTTTGGATACCATAGTCCAAAGTCTTGAGTACCTTGTAGATATTTGAATATTCTTTTGACAACTTGAAGATGAGACTCTTTTGGATTGGCTTGGAATCGTCCAACAATCCCAACTGCATGCATAATATCTGGTCTAGTCCCAATGAGATACAGAAGACTTCCTATCATAGATCTGCATTCTGGTTGATTCACCGTGGGAGAATCATCATGAGAACTGAGATTACATCCGGTTACCATTGGTGTACTTACAGGTTTGCACTCTTCCATCCCATACTTCTTCAGAATTTGCTTAAGGTATTTTGCTTGAGATAAGAATATACCTTTTGTAGTTTGATGCACTTGTAAGCCAAGAAATAATGTTAGTTCCCCAAGTAAAGACATTTCAAATTCTTTCTGCATGACAGAAGCAAATTTCTGACTCATAGATTCTTCATTACTTCCAAAAATGATATCATCAACATATACAATCACAATCAATAGTTTATCATTTTCAATTTTGTGTATAAGTTACTATCAGCAGACCCTTTTGAAAATCCTTGTTGATGAAGATATTTGTCAAGACGATAGTACCATGCCCTTGGAGCTTGTTTGAGACCATATAGAGCCTTTTTAAGTTGACAAACAAGATTTTCATCATTTCCCAAAATGAATCCTTCTGGTTGTTCTATATAAAATTCTTCTTCTAAATCACCATTGAGGAAAGCAGATTTGACATCCATTTGATAAACTTTGATTTGTTGAAAACTTGAAAAAGCAAGAAACATTCTTATGGCGTCAAGTCTAGCTACAGGAGCAAAAGTTTCTTCAAAGTCTATACCTTCTTGTTGAGCATATCCTTTGCAAACCAGTCTAGCTTTGTTTCTTATAACTTCCCCATTCTCATTTAGCTTGTTCTTGAATATCCATTTGGTTCCAATGACATTTTTATCATGTGGTCTTGGTACCAATTCCCAAGTGTGATTCTTTTCAATTTGATCAAGTTCTTCATTCATGGCCTGAATCCAACATTCATCTTTGCTAGCTTGATTGACATTTTGTGGTTCAATAGTTGACAGAAATGCCAAATAGCTAGAAGATCCCACAAGAGTCCTTCTTGTTTGTACACCAGATCCTTTGTCACCCAAGATTTGAGATTCTGGATGGTTCTTTTGAACATATCTAGATGGAGCTTTTCCAGATAAATCATCTCCAGATTCTTCATTGGGTTCACTGTCTGTATTATTTCTATTTGATGTAGAAGGATATATGTCATCATCACCTTCATCTGTTGCTTGTTTTTCTTCTTTTGAAGCTGCAGGAGACTCATCAATAACAACATCAATACATTCAACAATCTTTCGAAGTCTTGTATTGTAACATTTGTATGCTTTACTTTGAGAAGAATAACCAAGGAGTATACCTTCATCTGCTCTTGGTTCAAACTTGCCAAGATTTTCATCATTATTTTTGATAAAGCACTTGCTCCCAAAAACTTTAAAATGCTTCACAGAGGGAGGATTACCATACTAGAGTTCATATGGTGTTTTGTCACTATTTACACGAACATGTGCCTTGTTGAGAATATTTACCGCTGTGTGAGCTGCTTCCCCCCAAAATGTGTCAGGTGTTCCGGAATCATCAAGCATGGCTCTAGCCATTTGTTGAATTGTTCTATTCATTCTTTCTGCTACACCATTCTATTGAGGAGTGCCTGCTACCGAAAACTGTCTTTTTATGCCATGTTGTTCACAAAATTCAAGGAATTCATTTGATGTATATTCACCTCCTCGATCAGATCTAAGACATTTGATTTTTAGATCTAATTAATTTTCAACCAAAGCTTTGAATATCTGGAATTTCTCAAATGCTTCATCCTTGTGTTTAAGCAACCCAATCCAACACATTCTAGAGAATTCATCAATAAATAAGATATAATATTCTTCACCACGTGGTGACTTTTTCCTCATAGGTCCACATATATCTGTATGAATAAGTTCAAGGGGCCCATTTGATGATCCTTCCTTGGCATTAAATTGCACTCTGGTCTGCTTACTGAATTGGCAAGATTTACATATGATATTTTCAGGAAGAGTAATATTGGGAAGACCACGAACAGCTTTAAGTCTGCTTGATTTGTTGATTTGAGAGAAGCTCAGATGCCCCAGCCGTCTATGCCACAGCCAATTTTCTGATGATTTGCTCAAGTAACATTGATCTTTGCAGTTCTTCAATATATACAGGTTGTTCGGAGTCCTTTTTCCTTTTATAATTGTTTTACCTGTATCAAGATCACGTACCACACATTCTTTTGAACTAAAGACAACCTCAGTTCCTTGATCACACATTTGACTTACACTTAACAGGTTATGTCTCAATCCATCCACATACATGATATTGTTAGCTTTCACCTTTTCTTTTAGAAAAACAGATCCTTTTCCTTTAATGACAGCGGGTGTATCATTTCCAAAAGTAACATTCTTTTCTTTTTCTAGGGCATTATAAGTATGGAGTTTGTCTTTGTCACCTATCATATGTTTTGAGCATCCAATATCAATGTACCATTGATTTTCTTCTCCTTCTACAAATAAATCTATACCACAATTCTCAACCTGTACATCCTTCTTTTTCCATACTTTGGTGTTGGAAGGAACATGTTCTTTTGGCTGGATTTTGCTCCTGCATTCAGATTCTTCATGGCCAAAGTTATTACAATAAGTACATTCAACTTCATTTTGAAGAGGAGAAAAGTTGTTATAGGTATTCTTCTTTGTTCCAATATCAATCCTTTTCTTTCTAGCTTCTCTTGTCATGATAGTTTTATATGCAACACATTGAACAGCTTTATGACCAAAATTGTGACATGAGAAACATTGTCCATTGAAGTAGAAATTTCTGCGATCATGAAACCTTCTATTTGAATTTACCTGTTGTTTGGTGTTCTTTTGAAAAGTATTCGTGCTGAATTTTCTTGAATTGAACTGCTCATGCTTTACCTGTGAAGAATCTTTATCCCCCTTCTGAGTGGCAGAATGTTGTAGACCAGTTGTAGCTGCTTTTAGATAATTTGGTGTTGAAGCTTGAGAAGATTCTCCAGTATATCCAAGACCTGTCTTTATAAGAGGAGAACGTTGTACCTTGATAATCTCATCTAAGGTTTCAGATCCTTTAGCAAATCTAAGATTCAGAGTTTTTACTTTCTCAAGTTCTTTTCTTAGACTTACCACTTCACATTCTAATTTTTCATTGTGCTTCTTCTCTTCTTCAATCTGATTTATTAGAGTCTCTATAATTATTTTACTTTCCTCTAAACATATTTTGAGTTGATTTTTTTCATTAAGAAAATCATTGTCCTCTAGGGCATCCATAAAAGTATCCTTATCTTCTTTAGAATCATTTTCAAAAGCCATAAGAAGTCTAAGATTTTTTTCACCTTCTTCCTCACTATCAGATAACCCATCACTGTCTTCATGAGTATAGTAACTTTTTCTAGTGCTAGACCGGTTCTTATTTCTTCTTGTTACTTCCTTTCCTTTTGCAAAAGTTTCTTTATGAGGAAATTTAGCGGCATAATGACCAACTCTTCCACAATTAAAACATTTGAAAGGAAGTTTACCTCTGAATCGTCCTGTGCCAAGTTGAAGTTTCCTTACAAAATTTACCTCTTCTTCTTCTGAGACATATCCTGATCCTTCTGCTTCTTGTACATCTTTCCCTTTTGTAGAAGCTCTAAAGACGGCTTCTTTGACATCCGATGATCCTCCCCTTCTCATTTCATAAGTAGTTAGTATCCCATGAAGTTGCACCACAGTAAGGTTTTGGAGATCCTGTTTTTCTTCAAGTGCAGAAACTTTTGACTCAAATTTTGCCGTTAGTGATCTTAAGATTTTCTCAACCAAAGTAGATTCAGCTATTGTTTCTCCCAGATTTCTCATACGATTTACAATGTCATCAAGACGTAAAAATAAACTAGCAATACTCTCATCACTATGCATTTTTAACTTTTCATATTCTATTCTGAGAGTTTGGAGTTTTGCACTTTTTACCTTTGCATCACCTTCATAACTTAGAATAATTTTGTCCCATATTGCCTTTGCTATATTCAGTTGCATGACCTTGACAAATTCTGATTCAGTTAGACTCCCCAATAGAGCATTGATCGCTTTTGTATTAGTTTCATAATTCTTCTTTTCTGTCGCATCTGTTAGGTACCGAGGCTGGATATTGATACCCTTGTTCAAAAATGGCCCATATATCTGCTCCCATAGACTGAAGATAGGATCTCATCCTTATTTTCCAGAAGATTAAATTTCTTCCATTGAAGATTGGAGGCTTGATAGACGTTGTTCCCTCAAGATTGCTCATCTTGCTTGATCTTCCTTCTAGCGGTTAAGCCTTTTCAGAAGGACCTGCTTTGATACCAATTGTTGGGAAAAATACTGAGAGGGGGGGGTGAATCAGTATTTAGGACTTACTCAACAATTTTTCTTTTTCTTACTTCAAAAACCCATACGCTAATTTTATGAAGCCAACTAGCGTATACACGCGGATATCCTTCATAAAACTCGTGTATACACAGAGATCTAATTATGCAATTAATTCTTCACTTATATCATTCCATCATTCATTCATGACATGTTCAATAAATAGTAAACATATGAAGTAAGAAAAAAGTAAATCATCACACATAAGAAACACACATGAACACCGGGATTTTTAGGTGGAAACCCAATTCGGGAGAAAACCACCGCTGCCGTTGTCTCAGCCTTCAAAATTTATTATTAAGAAAAATTCTTACAATCATGTACTGGTGCAGACTCAAACCAGCACGCAGGCACCCACCTGGAGAAGGCTAAAACCTTCTCTCGTTTACCGACCTCGCCACAGAAGGGAGCTACGTACTGCACTCGTTTACGGCCTGCTCTCACGGAAAGGGAGCTACTACGATTACTTCCTATTTGGCATAAAAACTTACTTTCATACTAAGGCTTCAACCTCAAATCACTGAGACCCGTTCCATCGATTTTCAAAGCTGGATCAACGGCTCAACACAACCCTTTACTTGTCAATAAACAACCTTTTCCCAAAGCATCAAACAGAACAGTGAAACCACTGTAACCAGTATATCAGATATAACCTATACTTCAGAATAGATATGCAGAAACACATTCAACCTTCAGTAGCCATCAGATCAGAAATCATACGCGCTTTTATTTAACCAGACCCGCATATATAAGCGCCTTTCAGAAGACGAACTCGCGTATACTTCAGTACATTTTCCATAGAAAACCCTAACTGCGCATATGCGCTTTTCTTTCCACATACCCACGTATGCACGCGCTTTCCATGAAACGAACCTGCTTATAGATCTATAAAAGAGAAACTTTGCAGTACAGATCAGATCTATAAACTTACTGTGTTAATATATGTTACGTCAACGAGAATTGTACGGAGGTGGGATTTTCTTTTGGATCATCCTTGACATTCACCATCTCTGAATCTAGAATCTTGAGCCTTCATCATGTTCATAAGACATCATAGATTGGATCTATCAATTAAGACATTCACCCATAAAAAAAGCCAGTGAAGTATTCGCCAAGCCGAGACTCTTTCACTCACACTGTTTGTTGCACAATGAATTTCTTCTCCTTATATAGGTTTACCCTTTTTTTCAATACCATGAGCCAAAACCATATTTCTTCCGATGGTAATCCTGGACGGGGTCAATTAGACGAATCATTACCCAATACAATGGGTCAATACCATGGTGGTTACCCCTGGTTTTGCACTTTATGAGCGCTTTTTCCCATACGTGACTTGGAACGTTATTTCCCGCGTGCATACGCGACTTATCCTAGACAAATCCGCGTATGCCTTGAGACATACCCTTTTCATCATGCTTTGACACATACTGACAATTCTTCCATCATTACATTCTGTACTCACTGTAGATACATAAGATTTATTTCATCAAGACATATTCTATCAAGCACAACTCCATCAAGTAAGTTGCCATCATCTTCATCAAGTGGTTGCCAGGTGACGTTCACTACATCATAGAGTAATGTTTGATTTTCATTTTTTACCAAGTCCACTGCATGTTGAAGTATTAACAGGGACGTTACTACAATAAACACATACATGCCAGTCAATCTCTGCTGTCTTCATCTTCATTAAGTGGTTTCCATCACACCACCGTGATCATATTGCCAACAATGCAATATTTCGTGATATGAAAATTGGCATTCTCACTTCACAAGATATGTTGCAGAATTCACATTGGAGGTAGAAGTCTCCAGTGGTCTTGTAGAATAAAATCTACAGTCACTAGGACTTGAATCTCCTAAGATCTCGGTTGAATAAAGGATACCTAATATCCCAGATCAAGGTAGTTCTGTAAGACCCATTCCAAATATTTCTACCAGTCATGCCCAAATCAACTTTCCAAACCTGGAGATTCCTTAAGGTTATTGGAACATATTTGATCAGATAGTGCAGAATCAAACCCAAAGACAAACATTGATGTTGGAATATCCCATCGTCGACCCAGTTTCTAATGCTCCTATGAAATCCATTCTTTTGTAGAGCATCTATACTTTGCATGATTTAACCTCGGAAGATCCTGATGCCTTTAGGTTTTAATTTTACATTTTATGTAGGGGGTATGACTATACCATCGATCCTCAAAAGCTCAAACTATTCCCTTCTACGTTAAAGGGTGCAACCTTGCGATGGTTTATGGGGCTCGTTGTGGGAAATGTTAACTCCTGGGATCAAATGAAAACATCTTTTCTCACTAAATACCAAGACTACTACAAAACTAGAGATCTGAAAGATGAAATATTTAACATGACTGAAAAAGATAATGAAGCTTTGGAAGAATATGTTGAACGATTTCAATATAATTTACAATGATCTCCTTATGCTAAATTATCTATAAAGATGTTTTGAATGTAACCATGATAAAAGGAATGATGGATGAATGGATAGAAACATTAAATTTAATGGGGAGGGGAGATATTTATCAGGAAAATTATGATGACATTATTCAGCTGTGTATCAGGTGCTCTCGAGGCAGTACGCACGTTAGAACAACTCGACAAGATCCTTCCAACAGAAATAATAAAGCTGCTAGTGGCAGCATAACCCAAACATAAATCGGTAATCTCCTAGAAGACTTAAAAATCGATATCTTGGGCACCCTTACAACACAGTTAGACATCCTGCAAGCCAAATAGAAACAAGCTATAGCAAAACAAAATTTAAATTTTTCCTACCAACGATGTCGAAAGAAGCAGAGTTAGAGGGAATGCCCGCTAGACACAGACTATACCTATGCCATCTACACTAAGGACCATGCCACATAATATTGTCTATCACTTTCGAGATTAAAGGCAATTTTTAAATAAGGAGAAGAAGAAGAAGAGGTGGAACAAAAATACTTGATGGGCCAATGTCGAAAGTGGCAAACCTGACCATAAGTATGTCACCAGATCCTTCTCTGTTCTTTTCTTCTCCATCATTTACTTAGCAACTAAATTTTGGAACATCATGGCAAGGAAAATCACCTTTCTCCACTTGGAAATCTCAATAATTTCCTATGTCACCCTAGCCAAGCCAACCTTTTCCAAACATTGGTTGGCCAAAATCTACTCCTTTTAGGAAAAACAACCCGTACCCATCCCAGTGGGCTTCCTCCACGTCAAAAAATTTGAACTGGTCTTCAAACTGGCACCAACCCCTGGGAATAACTGATCCACCTATGGGGATATGTCCTTAACCTCAACTAAATTTACCAACTCTGTATCCCTTGTAGAAAAATCCTTAGCCTCTTATGTGCCCACAACTGCCAGCCCAACTAAATCCAAATCCTAATAACATACCGGTTCAACTGATACAAATTGTTTAAAATTCAGATTCATAAATAAAAATTATGGAATGTAGTTAATTTAGGCTAAGATCGAGACGCATCATCATCCATGAGTAAAATAAAATTTAACAACAAGATGAGATAGAAACACCTATCATAACTAAATCCCTAATTTCGACTCATTCAGAAATAAAACAAGGAGAAGACACAATCGAGCAACAAGATCCTGAAAAACTTTTCATCACTTCTCCTTCGTTCCCTGAAATATTAGTAATACTCAAATCGGTTGTTTATCTATAATTTTATCTCTAAGGGGAACTTAAAAATTTATGTATTAAAATTCCTCTCCTCCAGGCTATCCAAGACATTCCCATTTACGTGAAAAATGATTAAAGAATTGTGTGTGAAAAATCCTGAGCCTGTGAAGAAAATAAAAATTTCACCAACTGTCCATGCTGTCAGAATCCTGTTTGATCTCCTTTTAGGTAGGGAAACACCAATAAAATACGAAGACCCATGGAGTCCCATAGTCACAGTTAAGATATATGGCCTATATTTCCAAAACACACTAGTTGATTTAGGTGCATCCATTAACATTCTTATGGCAGAAACCTGCGAAACACTCTGTATCACAGCCTTAGAACCAACCACCACCTTGTTGGAACTTGTTGATCGTTTAGTCATTAAACTAGAAGGAACCTTACAAGATAGCATGGTTCTGTTGACTCGTGGGAATACCCAACTGATTTTATAATTATTAACCCAAGAAGCCGATTAGATGGACACCCTTTAATTTTGGGATGACCTTGGTTAGCAACAGCTGATGCTTACATAGGCTATCATACTAGAAGCATGACCATTAAAAAGGGGAACATTGTAAAAAAACTCGTTTTATATCTCCCTGCTAAGCCATGTCTGCCCACCCTGAAAACTCATAAACATCCACTTACATACCTAGAAGAAAACATCCATTCACCTCTTACAGTAGCAGAAGTGGTTGAGTTCAAAAATAAGACTGAAGACGAAGTAATTAATAATTTTATAAACCAATCAACTACTGAGAAAAATGTGAAGTGTCAAATATTGAAAGAAATTCTTGAAAATGAAGCCCAGGAAGACTCTTTGAAAGATTTTGATGGCCAACACATACCTACAATTTCTATTCATAATAGCAGGCATGTTGATATTGAACCAGAAAATATTTTAAACATCAATGACAGTTTGGATAGTGACCGATAGCAAAATATCATTCAGAATCTACAAAAAAATAAAGGGGCTTCTGCTTGGGATTTCCTAGACATGAAATGCATAGACCCACAATTGTGTAAACATCACATCTACACCGAAAATGATGCTCGCCCTATCCGACAACCTCAACGAAGATTAAATCCACACCTTAAGGACATCGTAAAAGAGGAATTATAGAAGTTGCTAGACGTGAATTTTATTTATCCCATTTCAGACAGTAAGTGGGTCTCTGCGCTGGTGGTTGTTCCCAAAAAGGATGGGAAGTGGAGAATATGTGTGGATTACAAGGAATTGAAGAAAGCCACACAAAAATACCACTTCCCTCTTCCATTCATAGATCAAGTCCTTGATACACTGGCAGGGAAGCGATTCTTCTCTTTTCTTGATGGCTTCAGTGGCTATAATCAAATCCAAATTTCCCTTGAAGACCAAGAAAAAACTACATTTACAGGCGCATGGGGTATGTTGGAAATATTTTCATTGATGGCACCTAAACTATCCATAAGGCAAAAGAGACAGAAAGGGAGCAGAGGCAGCAGATGAGATAGAGCAGTAGAGTTGAATTAGGGGTTTAATACAGTTTGCAAAGGAGATGAGAATTAGGGGTTTAATACAGTTTTCAAAGGAGATGACCAAAGGGAGAACTGCTAGGAAGAGACAAGGTAATAGCTTGAAGGACAAATTGAATATCTGGCTAAGATTTGTATATGTTAATGAATAACTTTGGAATTGTGTTAAGTATGAGTAAATCTGGAATATATATGACCTGTCTGATCAATTTCATAATGGGAAGAGGATTCCTACGGTGCCCGGAGAAGAATGAAATCATTGTTAAGGTTCTATGTGTATTGACTGATGTAATTCTTGTGTGGAATCCCTTGAATCTCTATATGAGTCTCGGCGAATGGAGTTAAAAGTGAAAACCTGTTGAGGAATCATGGTGGTAGGATTCGAACTCCAGGATGAGACCTTCTTGTAATGAAGATCTGGCTTATTTTGATATTTTCAGTCATGGAATTTCTTGGTTGAATATATAGGGGGCCATCGAGGCATTCAGTGTATCCATTGAAGAACTTAATGGTGGCAGAGATATGATGTTTTTAAATATACAGGTAGAAGCGGAACTGTGACAGGATAGAACTCTGAAATGGAAGGTTGACATGTTATATATATCATAGCAGAAGTGAGGAATGACATTGAATTGTCACGAGCCAATGTTTGTAAGGAAATCCCATCGGAAGAGAACTACTTTTGTTCGTTGGTTATTGGAAATCCTGCCAAAGATAGACCAGAGTCATAGCGCAAACCCAGACTAACCCTTTGGAATCATGAACGGAACCTTGAGCGAAGGGCGGAACCATGAAGGAGGAACAGTGAAGGCGGTTTTCATCGCACCGCTCTCAATAGGCAAGCGGTATTCAAGAGGTGGGGAGCGATTCCATAGAATGGGCGACACGCATCCCTGTACGATTCTACAAAACCAATTTTTACTGTGCGCCATCGCACGTTATAGTTCGACCCAGGACGACCAGCGATATCGTTGAGCACCGTTGATCTGGGAAGGGGTCATCGAACAGTCGTCATTTTTTGAAGGTGCGCGAAGATTAACACAGGTACGGTGGGCCATCGCACATTAACGATTGGTATCGGAGTTCGAGTAATACGCATATACGCCGTTGATCTGAAAGCTTGCTAATCTAACGGTGATCGGACACTAGACTTGCACAAAGTTTACCTATGGTACCATGCATGTATTTGATTGGCCGTTGACTATATTTGTGGGCCCGGGGTCAAAGGTTTACCATATTATTTGGAAGGGTTAAAATGCGAAGGGTTAACTTTAATCCTAAAGTTCTGTTCAAAATTGTAAATATATTTATTTATCAATTTCTTCAAATTGATAAATAAAAATTAAAAGGAGATCAAAAATCCTTGTGGGATAAAATAAAAGAAATACTGTCAGAGGAATACCATTAGCGGTTCGTGGTTTTGACTCATGGTTTTGATAAAGGGAAAACTATATAAGGAGAAGAAAAATAAAGAACGATGAGTGCATTGTAAGTGTGGTGAATAAAAATTTCTAAGAGGAATATCTGTATGGGCGAACTCTGTTCTTAATTGATAAATCTGAAACTACGATGCACCCATGAATATAATGATGAATCTATGGTGTGAATGACGGACGAAATCATGAGGAATTGGTGTGAGTATACAGAAAATAAATAAATCAGGTGATCGGCAAGGTATGTCATATATGAAAGTTGATGAAACGTGGTTTGCAGTGGTCCTGAGGGTCGAAGCCTTTAGAGAGGGGGTTGTAGCTCCCTTCCAGGAGAGGCTGGTAAACGAGAGAAGGTTGAAGCCTTCCGCAGGTGGGTGCCTTCATGCTGGTAAAAGTCTACACCAGCATATATTGTAAGAATTTTTCTTTACAATAAATATTGAAGACTGAGATTACAGCAGCAGTGGTTTACTCCCGAATCGGGTTTACACCTTAAATCCTGGTGTCCATATGTGTTGTTTTGTGTGATGGTTTGTTCTGTTATTTCTGTTCATGCTTAATGCTTATCTGATGCAATACTCTAAGTAAAGACATAATAAGTTATCTAGACATACATATTGGATGCAGTACTGTAACATATGGTTTTAAGAGAAAGAAAAGAAAAATTGTTCAGTCCTAAATACTTATTCACCCCCCCCCCCTCTCAGCATTTTTCTTCAATTGGTATAAGAGCAGGTCCTTCTGAAAAATCTTAGCCGCTAGAAGGAAGATCAAGCAAGATGGAACAACATCTATCAGGCCTCCGCTCTTTAACGGAAACAATTTAATCTTCTGGAAAACAAGGATGAGATCCTATCTTCAGTCTCTGGGAGCAGAAGTATGGGAAATTGTTGAACTAGGATATCAATATCCAGTTGCAGTACCAACAGATCCGATGGAAATAAAGAATTATGAAACGAATGCAAAGGCGGTCAATGCTCTATTGGGAAGTCGAACTGAATCAAAATTTGTCAAAGTCATGCAGCTGAATAAAGCCAAGACAATATGGGACAAAATCATTCTAAGTTATGAAGGTGATGCAAAGGTAAAAAGTGCTAAACTCCAAACTCTCAGAATTTAATATGAGAATCTAAAAATGGATAATGAGGAGAGCATTGCCAATTTATTTTTATGTCTTGATGATATTGTAAATCGTATGAGAAATCTGGGAGAAACAATAACTGAATCTACCTTGGTTTAGAAAGTCTTAAGATCACTAACGACAAAATTTGAGTCAAAAGTTTATGCCCTTGAAGAAAAGCAGGATCTTCAAAACCTTACTGTGGTGCAACTTCATGGCATACTAACTGCATATGAAATGAGAAGAGGAGGACCTTCTAAAGTCAAAGAAGCAGTCTTTAGAACTTCTACAAAAGGGAAGGAAGTACAAAAAACAGAAGGATCAGGATATATCTCAGAAGAAGATGAGATAAAATTTGTAAAGAAACTTCAACTTGGCACAGGACGATTCAGAGGCAAGCTTCCTTTCAAATGTTTTGATTGTGGAAGAGTTGGTCATTATGCCGCTAAGTGTCCCTATAAAGAAAAACATAAACAGGGGAAGGAAGTAGCAAAAATTAATAAGAATCGTTTTAGCACTAGAAAGAGTTACTACACTCATGAAGATAGTGATGGGTTATCTGATAGTGAGGAAGAATGTGAACAAGATCTTAGACTTCTCATGGAATTTTAAAAAGAATCTAGAGAAGAAAAAGATACTTTTGTGGATGCTCTAGAAGACAATGATTTTCTTGATGAAAACAATAAACTCAAAATTTTCCTAGAAGAAAGTAAAATAATCATAGAAAATCTGAAAAATCAGCTTGAAGAAAGGGAGAAACACAATGAGAAATTAGAATGTGAAGTAGTAAGTCTAAGAAAAGAACTTGAGAAAGTAAAAACTCTGAATCTTAGATTTGCTAAAGGATCTGAAACATTAGATGAGATTATCAAGGTACAACTTTCTCCTCTTATAAAGACAGGTCTTGGATATACTTGAGAATCTTCTCAGGCTTCAGCACCAAATTATCTAAAAGCAGTTACAGCTAGTTTACACCATGCTGCCTCTCAGCAAGGGAATAAAGAATCTTTAAAAATAAATCATGATCATCTCAATTCAAAGAACACTAACAGGAATGTCTTTCAAAGAAACACCAATCAACAAGTAAATTCATATAGAAGATTTTATGATCGCAGAAATTTCTTCTTCAATGGACAATGTTTCTCATGTCACAATTTTGGTCATAAAGCTGTTCAATGTGTTGCATATAAAACCATCATGACAAGAGAAGCAAGAAAGAAAAGGATTGATATTGAAACAAAGAAGAATACCTATAAAAAATTTTCTCCTCTTCAAAATGAAGTTGAATGTGCTTATTGCAATAACTTTGGCCATGAAGAATCTGAATGCAGGAGCAAAGTTCAACCAAAAGAACATGTACCTTCAAGCTCCAAAGTATGGAAAAAGAAGGAATTACAAGTTGAAAATTGTGGCATAGCGTTATTTGCAGAAGATGAAGAAAACCAATGGTACATTGATAGTGGATGCTCAAGACACATGATAGGTGATAAAGACAAACTTCTTGCATATAGTGCTCTAGAAAAGGAAAAAAATGTTACATTTGGAAATGACACTCCTGCGGTCATTAAGGGAAAAGGGTCTTTTTTTCTAAAAGAAAAGGTGAAAGCTAACGAAGTCATGTATGTGGATGGATTAAAGCATAACTTGTTAAGTGTAAGTCAAATGTGTGATCAAGGAACTGAAGTTGTCTTTAGTTCAAAAGAATGTGTGGTACGTGATCTTGATACAAGTAAAACAATTATAAAAGGAAAAAGAACTCCAAGCAACCTGTATGTATTGAAGAACTGCAAAGAACAATGTTACTTGAGTAAATCTTCAGAAAATTGGCTATGGCATAGAAGTTTGGGGCATCTGAGCTTCTCTCAAATCAACAAATCAAGCAGACTTAAAGCTGTTCGTGATCTTCCCAATATTACTCTACCTAAAAATATCATATGCAAATCTTGCCAATTCGGCAAGCAAACCAGGGTACAATTTAATGCCAAGGAAGGATCATCAAGTAAGCCTCTTGAACTCATTCATACTGACATATGTGGACCTATGAGGAAAAATTCACCATGCGGTGAAGAATACTATATCTTATTCATTGATGATTTCTCTAGAATGTGTTGGATTGGGCTGCTTAAACACAAAGATGAAGCACTTGAGAAATTTTAGATCTTCAAAGCACTAGTTGAGAATGAGTTAGATCTAAAAATCAAGTGTCTCAGATCTGATCGAGGAGGAGAATATACATCCAATGAATTCCTTGAATTTTGTGAACAACATGGTATAAAAAGACAGTTCTCTGTGGCTGGCACTCCACAACAGAATGGCATTGTAGAAAGAATGAACAGAACAGTTCAACAAATGGCTAGAGCTATGCTTGATGATTCTGGAACACCTGACACATTTTGGGGAGAAGCAGCACATACAGCAGTAAACATTCTCAACAAAGCACATGTTCATGTAAATAGTGATAAAACTCCATATGAACTCTGGTATGGTGATCCTCCCACTATAAAGCATTTTAGAATTTTTGGGAGAAAATGCTTTATCAAGAATAATGATGAAAAACTTGGCAAGTTTGAACCCAGAGAAGATGAAGGAATATTTCTTGGTTACTCCTCTAGGAGTAGGGCATATAAATGTTACAATAAAAGACTTCGGAAGATTATTGAATGTATTGATGTTGTTATTGATGAGTCTCTTGCAGCTCCAAAAGAAGAAAAGCAAACAACAGATGAAGATGATGATGACACATATCCTTCTACAACAAATAGTAATGATAAAAACAGTGAACCCAGTGAAGAACCCAAAGAGGATTTGTCTGAAAAGGCTCCATCTAGATATGTTCCAAAGAATCATCCAGAATCTCAAATTTTGGGAGAAAAGGGATTAGGTGTAAAAACAAGAAGGACTCTTGTGGGATCTTCTATCAATCTGGCATTTTTGTCCACTATTGAACCTCATAGTGTCAGTCAAGCTAGCAAAGATGAATGTTGGATTCAAGCCATGAATGAAGAGCTTGATCAAATTGAAAATAATCACACTTGGGAATTATTACCAAGGCCTCATGACAAAATGTCATTGGAACTAAATGGATATTCAAAAACAAGTTAAATGAGAATGGGGATGTTATAAGAAATAAAGCTAGACTTGTGTGCAAAGGGTATGCTCAACAAGAAGGTATAGACTTTGAAGAAACCTTTGCTCCTGTAGCCATACTTGAAGCCATAAGAATGTTTCTTGCTTTTTCAAGCTTCCAACCAATCAAAGTTTATCAAATGGATGTTAAATCTAATTTTCTCAATGGTGATCTATAAGAAGAACTTTATATAGAACAACCAGAAGGATTCATTTTGGGAAATGATGAAAAACTTGTTTGTAGACTTAAAAAGGCTCTATATGGTCTCAAACAAGCTCCAAGGGCATGGTACTATCGTCTTGACAAATATCTTCATCAACAAGGATTTTCAAAAGGGTCTATTGATAGCAACTTATACACAAAAACTGAAAATGACAAACTATTGATTGTGGTTGTATATGTTGATGATATCATTTTTGGAAGTAATGAAGAGTCTATGAGTCAGAAATTTGCTTCTGATATGTAGAAAGAATTTTAAATGCCTTTAATTGGGGAACTAACATTCTTTCTTGGCTTGCAAGTGCAACAAGCAAAAAATGGCATATTCTTATCACAAGCAAAATACCTCAAGAAAATCCTGAAGAAGTATGGCATGGAAGATTGAAAACCTGTAAGTACACCAATGATAATCGGATGTAATCTCAGTTCTAATGATGATTTCCCCACGGTGAATCAACCAGAATACAGATCTATGATAGGAAGTATACTTTATCTCACTGGGACAAGACCAGACATCATGCATGCAGTTGGGATTGTTGGACGATTCCAAGCTAATCCAAAAGAGTCTCACCTTCAGGCTGTGAAAAGAATATTCAAATATCTACAAGGAACTCAAGACTTTGGACTATGGTATCCAAAGAATTTTGATCTTACTCTTCATGCATACACTGATGCAGATTGGGCTGGAAGTGTTGATGATCGGAAAAGTACTAGTGGTGGTGCATTATATATGGGGCCCCGGTTAGTATCTTGGTTCAGCAAGAAGCAAAGCTCCATTTCCTTATCTACAGCAGAAGCAAAATATGTGGCTGCTACATCATGTTGCACTCAACTTCTCTTGGATGATGCAAACCCTACAAGACTTTCAAATCAAATGTTCACCTCCTATCTCCATTATGTGTGATAATACAAGTGCTATCAGTATCTCAAAGAATCCTGTTATGCATTCTAAGACCAAGCACATTCCCATCAAATATCACTTCTTACGTGAACAAGTGCTTGAACAAAAGGTGAAATTGGAGTATGTTTCCTCCAAAGAACAAGTTGATGATATATTTACAAAATCTCTACCCAGGGAAGTGTTTAAATATATCAGACAGAAACTGGGAGTAGTCTCTGCCATGCAGAGGATCAGGTCTACTTAAATACAGAAGATTAAATTAGTTGTGAGGTGCTTTTAGGCATCTCTGAATGCACAGGCTCAGGGGGAGCATTGTTCATATGAAAAGGATGAATTGTTGGTCATATTATGTTTGAAGATGTAGCATGATCTCAGGGGGAGCATGGCATTATCGGTTCAAAGGATCTTGATCAAAATATTTGCCATTGATGTCAAAGGGGAGGAAAAGCAACAAAGGGCTTCTGAAAGGCCATCATAGGAAGAGTATTTCCATCAATGCCAAAGGGGGAGATTGTTGGAAATATTGTCATTGATGGCAAAGGAAAGCAACACCTAAACTATCCATAAGGAAAAGGAGACAGAAAGGGAGCAGAGGCAGCAGATGAGACAAAGAAGTAGAGTTCAATTAGGGGTTTAATATAGTTTGAAAAGGAGATGAGAATTAGGGGTTTAATATAGTTTGCAAAGGATATGACCAAAGGGAGAACTGCTAGGAAGAGACAAGGTAATAGCTTGAAGGACAAATTGAATATCTGGCTAAGATTTGTATATGTTAATGAAGAACTGTGGAATTGTGTTAAGTATGAGTAAATCTGGAATATATATGACCTGTGTGATCAATTTCATAGTGGGAAGAGGATACCTATGGTGCCCGGAGAAGAATGAAATCATTGTTAAGGTTATATGTGTATTGACTGATGTAATTCTTGTGTGGAATCCCTTGAATCTCTGTATGAGTCTCGGCAAATGGAGTTAAAAGTGAAACCCTGTTGAGGAATCATGGTGGTAGGATTCGAACTCTAGGATGAGACCTTCTTGTAATGAAGATCTGGCTTAGTTTGATATTTGCAGTCATGGAATTTCTTGGTTGAATATATAGGGGGCTCTCGAGGCATTCAGTGTATCCATTGAAGAACTTAATGGTGGCAGAGATATGATTTTTTTAAATATACAGGTAGAAGTAGAACTGTGACAGGATAGAACTCTGAAATGGAAGGCTGACATGTTATATATATCATAGCAGAAGTGAGGAATGACATTGAATTGTCACGAGCCAATGTTTGTAAGGAAATCCCATTGGAAGAGACCTCCTTTTGTTCGTTGGTTATTGGAAATCCTAGCAAAGATAGACTAGAGTCATAGCGCAAACCCAGACTAACCCTTTGGAATCATGAACGAAACCTTGAGCGAAGGGTGGAACCACAAAGGAGGAACAGTGAAGGCGGTTTTCATCGCACCGCTCTCAACAGGCAAGCGGTATTCACAAGGTGGGGAGCGATTCCATAGAACAGGTGACACGTGTCCCTGTACGATTCTACAAAACCACTTTTTATTGTGCGCCATCGCTCGTTATAGTTCGACCCAGGACGACCAGCGATATCGTTGAGCGTCGTTGATCTGGGAAGGGGTCATCGAACGGTCGCCATTTGTTGAAGGTGCGTGAAGATTAACATAGGTACGGCGGGCCATCGCACATTAACGATCGGTATCGGAGGTCGAGTGATACGCATATACGTCGTTGATCTGGAAGCTTGCTAATCTAATGGTGATCGAACGTTGGACTTGTACAAAGTTTACCTATGGTTCCATGCACGTATTTGATTGGCTGTTGACTATATTTGTGGGCCCGGGGTCAAATTTTTACCATATTATTTGGAAGGGTTAAAATGCGAAGGGTTAACTTTAATCCTAAATTTCTGTTCAAAATTGTAAATATATTTATTTATCAATTTCTTCAAATTGATAAATAAAAATTAAAAGGAGATCAAAAATCCTTGTGGGATAAACTAAAAGAAATATTGTTAGAAGAATACCATTAGCGGTTCGTGGTTTTGACTCATGGTTTTAATAAAGGGAAAACTATATAAGGAGAAGAAAAATAAAGAACGATGAGTGCATTGTAAGTGTGGTGAATAAAAATTTCTAAGAGGAATATTTGTATGGGCGAACTCTATTCTTAACTGATAAATCTGAAACTACGATGCACCCATGAATATAATGATGAATCTCTGGTGTGAATGACGGACAAAATCATGAGGAACTGGTGTGAGTATACAGAAAATAAATAAATCAGGTGACCGGCAAGGTATGTCGTATATGAAAGTTGATGAAATGTGGTTTGCAGTGGTCTTGAGGGTCGAAGCCTTTAGAGAGGGGGTTGTAGCTCCCTTCTAGGAGAGGCTGGTAAACGAGAGAAGGTTGAAGCCTTCTGTAGGTGGGTGCTTGCATGCTGGTATGAGTCTGCACCAACATATATTGTAAGAAGTTTTCTTTACAATAAATATTGAAGACTGAGATTACATCAGCGGTGGTTTTCTCCCGAATCGGGTTTCCACCTTAAATCCTGGTGTCCATATGTGTTGTTTTGTGTGATGGTTTGTTCTGTTATTTATGTTCATGCTTAATGCTTATCTGATGCAATACTCTAAGTAAAGACATAATAAGTTATCTGGACATACATATTGGATGCAATATTGTAACATATGGTATTAAGAGAAAGAAAAGAAAAATTGTTCAGTCCTAAATACTGATTCACCCCCCCTCCCCTCTAAGCATTTTTCTTCAGGGTACGTTTTCTTACAAAGTGTTACATTTTGGATTATGTAATGCCCTAGCTACATTCCAGAGGGTCATACTCAGTATTTTCTTCTGATCTGATAAACGAAGGACTTGAAGTCAACATGGATGACTTGAACCCATATGGAGATGATTTCGATCAAGCGCAAAAAACTTTAGAGGAATTTTTGGAACAATGCATTGTTACCAAGTTGTGTTTAAGTAATGAAAAATGTCACATGATGATGAAAAAAGGTATTATCCTAGGACACTACATATCTGTGGCTGGAATATAGGTAGACCCAATGAAAATAGAAGTAATTCCTCTACTACCTACACCAAGCACTCAAATAGAGGTATGTGGTTTCCTTGGATATGCAGGGTACTATTGTACATTCCTAAAGAATTTTTCACGGATTGTTGCGCCTTTGTATGCTTTAATAGGAAATGTTGAATTCAATTGGTTTGATAAATGTGACATTTCTTTTACATATCTGAAAAAACTAGTCTCGACTTCTCCAGTATTGAGCAGACCCAATTGGGAGTTTCCTTTTCATATCTCTACAGATGCGTCGGATGTAGCAATAGGTTCCGTCCTCGGGAAAAAAGAGGACAAAAATCCTTACGCTATTTACAATATCAACAAAATTCTTACCCCTGCTGAACTCAATTATACAGTAATAGAAATGGAATTCTTAGCTGTCATTTATGCCATACATAAATTTAGACATTATATAACAGGCTATCAAATTTTTATGTACACTGATCACTCTGCCATTAAATATTTATCCAATAAACCAGTTACTAATTTCCGAGTGACCCGTTGGCTTCTACTTTTGCAGGAGTTTGATATTACCATTAAAGACCGTCCAGGAAAGGAAAACCCAGTAGCATATTTTTGTCACGGGTTCCTAAGACAAATGATCCACTGGTTGTGGGCAATTAGTTCCCAGATGAGAATTTTTTTTTTTGTGGTAGTTAAAGCGTCATGGTACACAAATGTTAAAAATTATCTGGTGGTAGGAAAACTACCTAGGCACTTAACAACAAATGAAAGGAAGCTTATTGTCTGGCGCAACGCCTGATTTTCCTTGATTGGTGGATACCTCTTTCATACAGGGGTCGATATGCACATACATAGATGCATTCGAGAATATGAAATTTACTACATCTTGAAGGCTTTCCATGACGATCCTTGTGGAAGACACTTCATAGATCACAAAACTGGGCATAAAATACTTCATATGGGCTATTACTGGCCCACTATTTTTAAATATGCCAAGAAATATGTCCAGGCATGTGATAGCTTCCAAAGAACTGGTCGTCCTGGTCAATATGACGAAATTCTGTTACAACCACAAGTGGTAATGGAACCTTTTTAACAGTGGGTGTTATACTTTTTTGGCCCATTCAGTCTGCCATCAAATCGGAAAACTTACATACTAGTTTCTACAAAATATGTAACCAAGTGGGTAGAAACAATAGCTTTTCCAAGAGCTACAGAAGAAGCTATGATTAATTTTATTTTTGAATTATTTGTGCAGTATGCCTTACCCAGGGAAGTGATAACAGATGGAGGGGCACAGTTTGTAGGACATAAGATTACAAACACTCGGAGAAACCACCATATCATACATAGGGTCACTTCTCTGTATCACCCACAGGAAAATGGGCATGTCGAAAGCACTAACAAATTCATTGAAGCAATCTTAACCAAGATAGTTTCGACACATCGTCAGGACTAGGCTACTAAACTACTTGAGGCATTATGGGCTTATCGCACAACTTGGAGAAACACTACTGTATATTACCTGTACCAACTTGTATTTGGAAAATAGCCTATTTTTCTATTGAAATTCAAATAAATACTCTCAGAATAGCCCAGGAATTGGGACTGGATCTAACGGAGTCACAAACTAAACTACTTCAACAAATACATGAATTAAATGAAGCTCAACTAATTTCTCCGCAATGCATTACAATTATTCAACAACAAAGGGCTAAGTGGCACGACACTCTTATAAAAATAAGACGTTTCAGGAAGGAAACTGAGCACCCCTCTATGATTCTAGGTTCCAAGACTTCCCGAGTAAATTACAGACAATGTGGTTTGGCCCATATGAAATTCAAGAGGTGCACAATAATGACACTCTAAATCTGACCACCATCGATGGGTATGGCTCTTATTTTCAGGTGAATGGACATCGGGTACGTCTTTATCATAAACCACTCACCAAAGAGTCCTGTTACCAACAAGTACGTACTATAAAAATCTTAGCTACAAGAAGTAATGACCTGGAAGCTTCATTTTCGTAAAATTTCACTTCTCTCCAACTGTAAATAATGTGCATATATTCTTAATAATTGGCTGTAATTTTACTTTTGCATTTTTTTATTTTTATTTTTATTTTTTTTGTTGTTCAAACAATTGAACAGCTAGTGCTCAATCAATTGAACAGCTATTGTTTAGAAAAACGAACAACCACAAATTTTTTTTGTTTGTGTTTTTTTGTTCAATGAATTGAACAGTTGTTGTTCAATCAATTGAACAGCTACTATTCAATCAATTGAACATCTATTGTTCAGAAAAACGAACAACCGCGATTTTTTGGTATTTTTTTTTTGTTGTTCAATCAATTGAACAATTGTTGTTAAATCAATTGAACAGATGTTGTTCAAAAAAATGGAAAACTATGATTTTTTGTGTGTTTAATAATTCTTTACTGTTTAGAAAAATGAATAGCTATCATTTTTTGTTTTTGTTTTTTGGCCCTTTTTCCGATCTTTTCTCTCACCTGCTTTACTATGAAGATCATATTTTTGGATTGGAAATTTGTATCCAATATAGATGGAAGATAAGGATGTTAAGAACATTATGATTTTTAAACTTTTGATGGATATCTTTATTCCCAAAACTGACATGGTTTACCTATATAATGACTTGCTAAATATCTTCTTTTCAGACATATCATAAAAATATTCATTATCTCAATACCATGTTGGTTTATTTATCACACATTCAATTGATAATTCCCTTTGGTATGAAGATGTAGGATAAGTGCATAGCTTTTATTTGTATTCTTTTACTTCTTACACCATCCCTGACTCTTAAGGAGTTAATGAGACTCCCTCCATTTATAATGTGTATATGTAAATTTAATGCAATTATTCTTAGAGAGGATAAGAGGTCTCATCAAGAGCTAGCCTACCATGATCATAAGGATGTAACAAGTGACATTCCTAGTCTGGCCACCACACCAGGGAAATGGCCTTCTAGACAGTTAAAATTGTCAGAAGGATAAGAGGTCTCATCACGAGTTGGCTTGATCACTTTGTTATATCCTGGTGAATGGAACTATGATTATCTAGTCATTATACCAACATAGTGATCTCTTTATAGAAATAATCAAATCATTTAAATCCTAAATAGAGGATTCTAGCTCATTTTGGGGTTAAAAAGAAACCCTATCAAGGATATGGATGCCTGATGACAACAGTGGCTCTGCTTATGGTATTGGAGTTTTATGTTATATTTCCAATTACTCTATATCCCACTATCTCCTATTGATTCATATCCAAAGACAAATTCATCATTTAAACAACATTCATTAGCCAATACACATGCTAGACTATACTTTTATATGAATTACATCAATAATTTTTGATCAAATGATATCAGCATTTGTCATCATCTATCACTTGTCACGCTTTCGTCATATCTTTCCATTTAGAGAAAAATATTTTCTCATTATGGTTATTTCTCTGTTTTAACTCCATTTTTTGGTCATTTCCTAACTATTTTTCAAAATTTGCATGACTCTGACCATTTCTTACCATATGTACATGATCTGACCATTTTCTGCTACATTTATGAATTCTCAACATCCTTTCCTCTTTTCCTGTGCTTTATGGTCATGGACACCCTTTTCTGATTGGCGGGGGGAGTTAGGCATAATGGAACAACATGCGATATAATTACTAAATTCCTCCAAAACGTGTTGAAGAGACAAATATTATTATGGCTTTTTATATCAAAAATAACAAAATTTAAAGCATTGTATGCACTGAACCCACAATACTTTGGTTAACAAACAAGGCACGCACAGTTCTTGAATGTGCTAGTTGGCTCCAATATTTGACCAAATTACAAGGATTCCACATTGAAATAGCATTGGATTTCTTGAAAAATCTACAAGGCAGATGCACAATTGTAAGACGCAGAAATATAACAGTATCTGAAGCAATCCTAGTCAAGGTTTCAGGAATTTCCAACAGAATGCACCAAGTGGACTGATAAGCACATTTTGTTGCATGATGTGGTCACAGTATTTCAGGACCCAGATGAGCAATTGGTTCACAAAGGCAAAGGAATTCACCTAACATCTCTAAAGGAAACATGATGAGAATTGGCAGCCACTGTGCAGAAGTGCATCACTTGTGACGGACAACAAGATTTGGTAAAGCCTCGACAACTTAAATTTCTATCCATACTCAAACAGAAAATTACAGTTAACTTGTCTTTATTTTTGAATTCTTTATTTCATGACATTTATATAAGGGTTAGGAAGGCTAAAAATCCATATATTGTTATCATCCGCCATGGTTTGATCAAGTTGATTATCATTCATGACTTAGCCTAGCATTAATTGACATGGGAGAACTTTGTAAACCTTGCCCCACAAGAAGAAAATCTAGACACATAGACAAGGATAAATGGTATAAATAATGATAACACAAGTATTGAACAACAAAGAATAGAAGTATAAATTCTTAGAAGAGAAAGGAAAAGGAAGACTCATTCCTTGGCCTCTGGCCCAATAAAATGAATACGCTCTGTAAGGATAAGCTCACGACAACATGCCCCAATTTTGACAAATGAGGTAGGGCCATCTCATACACCACATCTAAGTTTGAAAAATGATTCTTTACAGGAATATGAGAATAAATGGCCCGAGTAATGGAGAATTTGGGTGCAATCCATGAAGAGAGGCACCAATCTGGAAATCCTGAAGGACAAGATCTTGACCAATCTTCCTCTGCTAGAAGTTCTGGCCATACTGAAATTTTACCATCCACCGAAGATGTGGGAGATTTACAGGACTTTAGAGAACCAATTCCATCTGAAAGTGAATTACCTGAGGTATAAACCCATAAGGAGGAATCTTCTAAACCCAAGAATTAGTCAAGAGACATTGTCCCACTAGAACATGATTTTGATGTTGGTACAATCCCTCCTATCCCTGAAAAAGATAATGTCCGATTTGAACATGATATTGATATTGGTACAACCCCTCTTTTGCCTGAAAATGTTATTGTTCCACCAGAGCATGACCTTGATATTGGTACAACTCCTCCTGAGCCTGAAAGAGGCATTGTGACCTCTCCGACATAAAACCCCATGAAGAAGAAGAAATTAGCCAAGGACATATTAAATATGTTGAGTAAGAACTACAGAAAATTGAAGAAAACGATCAAATAATTGACGGAGTGGTTGAAGGAAGAAGACAAAGCCTGGAAGCTGAAAGTAGAAATGGAAGTTGTTAAAACCCAAATAGAACCATGTCCTACAGAGGATATTGACACTCAAACTGAACAACCTTGTGTTTGTTCAGTAGGGGCTCAAACGTACCTTCCTCTGGATTCCATAGATGTTGCAGTTCAAACAGATTTTGAGGAAAATGCCCAGACTAACCACTGTATTTCCCAAGAAACATATGAAACTGTTTTACAAACAGATTTAGTGCCAATGCATGACAATGAGACACAGGCAAAAGAAACACCCCTCTATACTCCTTTGGTTAGAGAGGTTTTTATCCTGAAACTATAGAAGGAATTGACAAAAGCTCAGCAGGTATTGGCTCAGTACAAGAAAGAGGTTGTGCCCTTACATATATACCAAGATTTGAGGAAGAAATTAGATACACTCACTACAACAAAACTGAATCTTTCTCCAATCTCAGAGGTGAGCAAGAGAAAGTGAAGATAATGCAAACCCAGCTGCAGAAGGCTAAGGAACAAGCTGAAACCATTTTTTCTCTTTACTCTGATGTATTATCGTGTCGATCCCTTGCCGCTAATTATGCATTATTCTTGTTGGAAATATATATCTTGTAGAAGATTAAAGCTGTTAGGGTTGGAAATCCAGTTGAATTTAAAACTACTACAAAATTCATCCAATGTTTCTAGGAGAAAAATGAGAAGGTAACACATCTCCTATGTGAGCTATGTTTTCACAATTGTTTCTTGGAGGATGAAAGGATGTCAATCCTAGTCCTTTTATTGGATATATCCAGTTCCAAGTGTTCCTCTATTTTGCTAAAAACCAGCTTAAATGGGCTAAGGCCTATAACATTTTTCAAAAGAGGGAACATGGTTTGGATTTATGGGTAAGAGAAGAACCCACAAAACCCTTGCATATTTTCACTCAACATAAAATATTCATGAAACAAGAGGGGGTTGTGGCTAAACTAGGGCCACTACATAAATATATTGTATATTCAGGAAGGGAGTATTTCTGAGGCATTAGAGAAGAAGCTTTGTTGGCAACAAAGAAAAGATGGAAGGCCTCCACTAATAATTTCAAGAACCTAGAACCATTTAGCAATAGAAACTTTAAAGTTGTTGTTGCTCACCTAAACATGTACAACAATGTAATCCTATGCATGGGTCCTACTAGGATAGTATGTCATTACAAGTGTACTATCATATGGTATCATCCTAAAGGGTATTTCCCTGATTATGATTTTCCAGAATGCCATGTGAACCAGGCCTTTGAAATAATCAAATAAAAACATGGTTTTATGTTGTATAAAGAGGAATTTTATCCTGGTTATTCTTTGAAACAACTACACCTCAACCATATTATTGCATGAGGACATGCAAAAAGGTAAGAAGGGGAGTATGTTGACCATGAAAAAGGTAACTTTTGTCTTCATATTAGTTTGATTTATCATTGACTTGTATGTACTTATCTTCATTTTTGGAATAAATCGAGAAGAAAAGCTCATGAAAAATGGAAAAGACCAACTATCCACAAATTGTGTGATTCTGGCATGAAAACTAACCTTTTCTTGCTTTTTGTGTGTAGGAAATCGAATGGAATAACTGATGTTCAAACGATGGGACAAAAATAGCCATGAAAGGAAACGAAAACCATGTCTTTCTCATACAGGCCAATGGAAGACTAGGAGGATCGAGTTTATTTTGTAAAACAATCTGATCAACAGTTGTGAAATCCTCAGGATCTCCTGATCCTGAGCATTTATTCTCATCTGTTTGTTTTCCTTTTAGATTACAAAAATCCAACAGGTGAAATAAAATGGTACTTTTAACCCAGAACCTATAATTTATATTATGACAAGTATTCTTGAGACAGAGTAATTACATTCTGGTGATGATGTATCGTTATTATTGAATTCAATGAAAAAGACATATTTTCCTTCGTAATTGCATTCTGAGTGTTTTTCGACCATGACTTCTAGGGACCTTGGGCGCAGTCACTAAGAAATCTAATCCTTTTCTATTTCATATGCATTTCTTTTCCTTTTTCTAATTATTCCTTTATGTTATTTCTGCCACTTGATAGATTTATACTTAATTCAACTACTATTACTATAGATCTTACAATTTTCTTTTATTGTGAGATAACTTTCAGTTGCTGTCACTATTATTCTTATGTGTTTTTCCTTATTGAGTCCCTCAGATTAGTTTAAGAATTGTAATTTATTTCGGGTTATTTTAACTAATGTTATTGGGAATCTAGAATAATTAGTTATTGTCATTTTCAAACTAGAAGCGTGAATAGTGGATTGCTATTCATTTCTGTAATATTTATTTTCAGTAGATAATTGTTAAAGCAGTAATTCTTTGAGTGTGATTTCTGTAGTTCATAAATTGGATTCATTTTATTCATAAGTTAATTGAAGTTTGTAATTCTTTAAGATTTTCGTTTGATTGAAATTTGAGAATTAGAAAAGCAATTTTTACAATGATTTAGCACCAATTAATTCTAGCTAGATTCTGATTTCACTCTGCACACATAGTTCCAACACTCTTGAAACAAACAGATGAATCCATGGTTGATGATTAATGTAGGAATTAGGATTGATTTTCATAAGTCACCTTTTTGCACCAACACTAGGCAAGCTAGATGGCTGGCCACGATCAGTGAGCTCAAATTTAAGATTGGGTATATTAAAAGTATATTAAATTTTTCATCCAACAAGTACTCCCACTCGAAATTTGAGTAAAACGTTAGGGAGATAAGTTAAAAATATGATTTTATTATTTTTTAATACTTTTACTTTTTTACTCCAAAAATGATGAATCATACCCCATGGTTGACATCATCATATTGAATCCTATTATTTCTTATAAAAATTATTTTGGTTGTACTTTTTTCTTAAGAGGCCCATTTTAGACCTCAAAATTCCCCTAATGACTAATTTGTATTGTAGGTGGAGTCAAATGGAGAATTCCAGCCGGAACCTTAGTTTATAATCTAGAAAAAGGTGCTCATGCTCTAGAACTAAGCAATCAAGAAGCTTAAAGTATAGTGGAATCACTTTGGGCCCGTTGAAGCTACATGGGAGTTGGAGGATCAGAAGCAGGCTATGTATCCTTCTCTATTTGTTGGTTGAGTGCATTCCCTTGATACATGTTTAGTATATGATTTGATGTGGTGTTTGGCATATGTACATATGTATATGGATATAAATACCACAATGAGTTGTGTTATGAAGCTCCAATAAGTATTATTATGTCATGTCATTATGGTTGCCAAGTTGTTATATTGTCGTGTTGGTTTTCTTCTCAGTAGGATGGTAATTCTAAATACTACAACGAGTTAAGTTATAACGCTCCATGGGTAGTATCTTTTTCTTTCAATAGTCTTGTTGGTTGTAGGTGTAATTTAACACCAAGGACGGTGTTCCCCCAAGGGGGATGGTTCTGTAATAACCCTAGTCAAAATTCAATGTAAATAATGTTAATAAAGTCAAAATAGTAACCACGATTATGGGACACTTATTCCAAGATGGATGTTGGGAAAAAACATCATAGTTTTGGTGTTCATTTAGCTTATTATGACTGAGAAAATTGGCAAAGGAAATGGAAAGGGATTTGGAAAGGAAAAATGGAATTTTTGGGAATTTATTTATGAAAATAATGGAAATTAGAAGAAAAGGAAGGTCAAAGTTCATTCGTTGCATGTTAGGAGGAAAATGAAGGAAAATAATGGAAAATTAAGAGAGGCCTAATTGATAAAAAGGATTATGAGTATTAGTTGGTACCTTTTGTCCATTCAGTTTTGGAGCTCTCTCTCTATTCTCTCTCTCACACTCTTCGACACTTGGAGTTTTTCTGGAGCATTTAAACATTCGATCAATAAAGGCAAAAGAATTCAAAGAGGAAGAAAAGATAAAGAAAGGAAGGGAAGGACCAAGAAGCTACAACAAGTTTACTTGCAGGTCTCACAATGTTCTTTAGCCTTACCTTGCCATTTCCAAATTGCCATGGTGTGATGGGGTTGCCATGCTTGTGTTGAGTTGGATTTCTAGATGGATTCAAAACTAAGTGAGGTGGATCTATGAATGAAATAAAACATGGCCAAGTAATCCTTGAAATGGATTTTGTCTTGTGGTAAAGTCACTAGCCTAGTGACCCCTGAACCGAACTATGGGTTGTAGTAAAGCCAGGTATTGTGTGCATCGGGGGGGCTAGGAATCATCAACCAGTTAATGGAAGGATATGAGGGAAATAATAGATTTGGTTTCCCTTAATCAGGCCCAGGAATCATTTCCTACGAATGGAGGGATATATGGTAAATCCTAGAGGGTGGTGTCTCAATTATGGCCTAGTGATCCCTGGATTGGATTGTGGATTGTGGTAAAGTCTATAGAATACGAGACAGGAAAATTCCTCATGGTGTAGGTGGAGAAATATGGTGGCATTCATACTTGTTTATGGCCTATTGATCCAGTGAGGATTGTGTTAAATCATGTTTTATTGAGGAGGGTAAGGTGTTTTAGCCTCGAGAGGCCTTGGTTGGTTCTTTCGGTTTTAGTCCCACATTCATGCTTGGAAATGGCATGGGGGCGATTGGCTGAAGAGAGATTTAGCTCAAAAAATATATGGTTAATTGGAACGTGGTAGTTTCATAGCAGGTTGACTTTTGCATTCATGAATAAGAGTTCCTTTCCTTGGTAATTTATGTGTAAATGTACAAGATTTGATGTAATATTTATGCTTGTTGTATCCAAATTTTTTTATTTTATATGTTGGCTATGAATGTGTTTTATAGCAATGAAAATGTATGGTTATCATCATGTTTTCATTCGTAAATGAATGATAAATGAATATATGACCTAATAGATGATAATGCAGCTAATGATATAAGGCATCAACACTTAGAAATTCTCAGATAAGTATGAGACCCCTATTATTAATATATTTTTTAAACCTATAGAATGCATATTTATGACACGTTTGACGAAATTCTTGTCAAGGCTTGTAGGGGTCTAGTCAATTCCTTATTCAAGTAGTAGAATTTACATTGTTATTATGTTGTTATCTTTCTGATATGAATATGGAAAAACTAGTTATTACTATGCTAGCTCCCTCATCAATATTAAAAATGTGTTATTAGGATTATCTCAAGTTAACCATTTGTGAAGGGGTTTATGTGTCAAGTTTTATGTGTCTTTGATGAAAACATTATGATTTAATTAGCTTTTAAAAACTAATTTACAAGAAATTAAATGAAAAGAAATAACACACAACAATCATAATACCATGGATGATAATGAAGTTCACCCCTCGTTGGCTTCATCTCCATGGAACTGCTTCAATTGGCTAGGCCCTCTTGGGATTAAGAGTCAAATTTTTGATTAAAATTACCTGTAGTGCTCCAATGGATTTGCAACCCACTCCATTGGCTTCAGAGCACTCAAACACCCCAAAAATGAATATTCAATCTCTGAAATTGGTTTCCAATTGATTTAGGTTGACCTATGATCCTGGTGGCCATGGGCTTGTATAATCTCCAAAGTGAATAAAACAATTTTAGAAGTTCTCCAACACCTCTTCAAATTGTACCAATGTGTTCAAAGCATCAAATACATCTAAAAATGACTATTAATTCACTCCATTTGGCCTTCAACTAATCTAGGCATGCCCTTCCTTCTTGGTGGCCCTAGGCTTTAAAATTCTTCAAGGTGACAAAATCCTCTGTAGAATTGCTCCTCTACCTCTACAAGCTATTCCAATTGATTGAGAGCATGCCAATATGCTAAGAATGACTCTTCCTAAGCCAAAACTGGTTGAAAATTTCTCAAGATATGCCTCATTCAATTTTTCCTAGTAAATTGCCTCTAAATGTGGAGAAACTCCCGTTAGCTCTAAAAATTCAGGAAATTCCCCCGAATTTGGTGGCGTTGCCAAAAATTCTACCAAATTAAATTGAGGATTAATTAACTGTTAATTGTGGATAAAGAGGGATAATATGTGCACAAAAAGCATTTTAGGATGGCGCTTGGTCGAGGTCACATAGGAAGGTCACATGGGAGGAGGGTTGGCCCGCGGGGCTAGCCCCCTCCATTCCCACCATCGGATCCACATTGCACTTTAAATCAAAGTCAACACTGCTCATTTTCAATGAAAAATTTCGTGGCCCATTGGTATGGGTAGAGAGTTGTATGGGGGAGGTCATGGGGTTGAGCCCTGACCTCGCACCTTTATGCATAAATTTTGCCAAAGAATAATTATGTGCCTCTAAACTTTAATAAGGTTTGAAAATTTTGTAAATACGCCATCGGACCTTTGGATAACGCAAACCTTAGGTAAATGTGCAGACTTTGGAGTTTAGGCTTGATTAATATGCGGAAATTTATTAACAATATATATATATATATATATATATATATATATATATATATATATATATATATCCAATCTTAATAATTAAAAATAATTTCCAACTCATAAAAATGCATGAACCCAAATTCAACCTTCGAGGACATTCGACAAATTTCACCTTCTCAAATCAAACCTGGTGAATCTTGCAGTGACACTTTTCATAGTCCCATTGGGCAAAAACTGAAGAATATTCTCTGCATTCTGACTGGGCTTCCATGTCATCAGGCTGTACATGTTTTGCATTTTTTTTTTTAAATTTACCTATTCTGAATGGCGATCAACAGACTATAACTTCTTCATCCGAACTTAGTTTTCGACGAAATGAGTTGCGTTGGATTCCTGGTGATGCGCTGTTCGTTGTCATTCTAGTTTGGTCCAATTCCGAGAACTTTGAATTTTGGGAAATTTTTTTCCCCTAATCCAGATTCTGATCACTCCTTCCCACTGACATGCTTTTGGACCGACAAAAGATGGTTATCTCATGAGAGCTAAAAACTCTTCTATTTCCAAATTTTTATCATCTTGATTCTACTCAGAAAAATTTCCATGACAACCACTTGGGTTCACAGACATGCCTTGCCTTGCAAATGGCTTGGATCTTCTACCAATGTTCTCCTTTTGTTGCTGACCCAATCCAACACTTGCTGGTTGCTTGTTGACTGATATAACACTTTTTTGTACCAAATCGATTCCTCGGTGCTTGGAAAACTAACTAATTGTCTTCCCACTGAGAATAATGTTCCTCCTTAGCACAAACATGCATTCAATGCAAGCTTCTCCTTGGAAACCACTTTTCCAAATTAAGATCATCTGAGTGAACTACAACAATGAGTTCCAACATTAGTAATAACAAGAAAAGAAATGACCATTCTTTTACCTCCACGGTTCCAAATTCAAAATCTGGAATAATTCATTCGCTATCTCATTCTCTTCTTGGCATCAACAAATAAAATGGTCTACAATGACTGCAAACTTTTTTTGACATCATGTCACGAACATAACCATCAATCTAAAAAACACATCATGCAAGAAACATAGCTTGACGACATCTCCTCTTTCTCCTTCAAAGAAAAAAATTTCACATCATGTGAACATCTCCATGTACTTTGAAATCTTGGTGTCAAAACTAAACATTTGTGTAATTTGTCGATGAGTTTTGAAAAAACATGCGTCTTCAAGTGAATAACTGTCAAGTCAAGCATAAACATGTGTAATAATTTGACAATTCTTTTTCCAAAACAAAATGAATTTCACATTTCATGAAACACTTCATCAACATCTCCTTTTCATCTTTGGATACAAAATAAACTCTTCCAAGTCAATATGACATGCATGTAACACACAATCGACACTCATGCATGTGCAAATGATCAACACTCTCAAGTTGACGACATACATGTTAAACAAATCAATTGACCAACACAAGTCAATTACGCATGCATGTTCAAGCACAATGAAACCATCAAAATTCCATTATTCATACACACAAACTCTCATGCATGTATACAATTATTCAACTCTCTCACAAGTACAATCATAATTACAAGAACCCCATTCATGTACATGTACTTAAAGCGCTAAAATGAAGAAATTTTTCTGCAATAAAGTGAGTCAACATACTCCACTTTCAATCACCTTTTTAGCATAAACACACAACATGCAATGTAAAAGAAAAAACCATTTTAGTCGTGCTTCTTTCAGCTTCACTTCATCATGTGAATCATCCTGGCCCACATCAGTTCTAGAATCTTCTTTTCTATTCTTTCCATTCTCTTTCTTCACCTTCTTCAAATGTTGTGGATGACTTCTTGGATACAAAGTCCAACACTTGTTTATAATATGACCTTTCTTATGGAAATAAGTGAAAATTAATTGTGTCTTCTTTTCAACATGGTTTTCTTTGTCTAATGGACATGTTACACATCATTTTGTCACCATAAAATTTGACTGTTCATATGGGTCTATCACCATCCATATCATGTTCCCTTAGAGGTAAAAACCACTAATGTTCCTGAATCAAGTCTTGGAATTGGAGAACAACTTTGTAAAACCCTTTAAAGTCTACCTACGCGGTTTTTCTAGCTTTTCCTTGTGCATGTGTTGTTGTTCTGTCAATAAACTGCGGCACCTCCCACACTTTTTTCCACTATTACTTGTGCACCCCCGTGAAAACAAAATAAAAGAAAAAATTAAATTCTAGAAGCCTAGTTGGTCGAATATTCTCCCAACTGGAAGCTTCTAGAGTTGTGATCAGTTCAAGCTTTATCCCTCCACTCATGGAGCTTTTCCCTTGATCCATGGAGCTCAAATCCCTTCATGAGAGGAATCCATCCCCTTCTTCATGGAACTAAAACTACCTCCATTTCCCTATAAATTGAGCTCAAGTTTTAGGTTGAAGGGTAGACACACATAGAATGTAAATGTTAGAAGCTGACTTATATGGTTTCTAAGCTGAAGGGAGTTCATAAGAGTGCATACTTTCTACATTATTGAGTTGTTGTTGGCATGAAAGTGATCACACCCTTGTGTGTATAACTCCATGCTAGTATTCATAGAGGAAGGCTTATCAGACTGAATGAGAAATGATTGTTTAGGACCCCAGTAGAAATCTACACAACATCAAGGCATCAGGTTGTAAGATTACACTTTTTATTCAAGATAATACATATCGATCTCTTTTTCTCATTTATTTGTTTCTATGCTTATTGGAATAATGTCAATACTTAGACTCCTTGATCACTAATTTGGATTAGAATTTTATGATTATTTTATGTTGCAGATTCTTTGATTCTTTGTCTTGTCTTTGATTGCAGGTTCTACTCATTGGAGAAACCACTTTGGAGCGACGGGAAAAAAGGTTACATCAAAAGTTTGCATTTCAAGGTAGGGGCATGTCCTCTCTACTTTACTATTATAATCTTGGAATGCAATTAATCTAGAGGAAAATGTTTTCAAATGGATCGTTGTTTCTAGTTACTCGCTGAGTACTAGGGAGATCGCTCTTGTCCGCAAGAGGGATTAATCCACGTAACAAGAGCTTTGGCTTGCTGCCTAATTTTATTTAAAAGTTTCATGTGCATGGCTATCTTATTCCAACATCTTGAAACATTATGGTTATCCAAACCACAAAAGTAACATGCAACTTTTCTCCAAATCTTATGTGAGAATTTGTCATTTTATCATAATCAAAATCAAATTGATTAAATGCATATTTATACCTTGAACTTTCACCTTTGTCGCCTTCTTGAGGAGGTGAATATGATGAGGTAGTGTCTCTCTTCCAAATACCAAAAATGAATTCAATGACTTTAGAGCTTTCAACATCCTCTTTTTCTCCATTCCCATTAGTTGTATGCTTATGAGAACCTTCTTGCATAGTGGGTGTAAAACTTTTGCATTACTCATGAAAAAAATATTCACAAGCTTGAGGTAATGAACATAAAATGAAAGTCCTTCTTGGAACACCTTAATGTGCTTCCTTGGCTTTAGATATTTCTCTATCATATTTTCCATAACCAAGACCCAAATACTTAGGCCTTTCCTCAACAGCAATTGGCTCAACTATGCCTTGTGCATGTTTTTCCAATTCTTTACCTTCATAGCTCATCTTCATCAATAATTTGGACCCTATTCCTCTAGTGTGTATTTAAAAAGAACCTACACATTCATCTTGAGAGGAAATTGAATATAAATTTAATTGCATAACTATTTTTCATGCACATACATGGCTGATGCTTCCTTGGCATCATGGAGATGAGTCTCCATATCATGCATCCTTGCAAGGTTATTATTTTCAATATGAAGTTGTGTCTCCATCTCATTCATCTTTTCAAGAAGCTCTTTCTTCTCCTCCTTCATGGAAATCAAATTCTCTTGAGGTATAATTCTCTCCCTCTTATATTCATACATCTCTTGCACCATATCAGTCATGATGTAGAGCTTCTGTAACATCTCTTTATCAAAGAGTTTTTCTAAGGAAGATGGATTAGAAATATTTCTTGATGAAGTTTCCATCACACTTGCAATGCATATAAAGCTTCTTCTTATGATTTTACAGTTGAGCTATCAATCTTGACTTCCTCTTCACACATAAACTTGCATACAATTAAATTATCCTTGCACAAATTCAAAAACTAATAGCTAATTCTTCTAGCTAACCTTGGCTAAAATGAGCTAAATTTTTTCTCTATACCAACTTGATCTGAATATGGGAAAACTAGTTATTTCTATGCTACCTCCCTCATCAGTATTAAAATTGTGTGATTGTGATCATCTCAAGTTAACCATTTGTGAAGTGGTTTATGTGTCAAGTTTTATGTGTTTTTTGATGATCAAATTATGAGTTAATTAGATTTTAAAAAATCATGTACACAAAATGAAATGTAGAGAAATAACACACAGCAATCATATAATACAATGGATGATAATGAATTTCACCCCTCCTGGGCTACATCTCCATGGACCTACTTCAACTAGATAGGTCCTCTTGGGATTAAGAGTCAGATGTCTGATTGCAAGCACCTGTAGTGATCCAATGGATTTGAAACATGCTCCATTGTCTTCATAGCACTCAAATATTCCAAAAATGACTATTCAATCTCTAAAATTGGTTTCCAGCTGATCTAGGCTTGACCTTCGATCTTGGTGGCCATGGGCTTGTTTAATCCCCAAAGTGACAAAATCATTTTCAGAAGTGCTCTAATGCTTCTAAAAATTGTACCATTACGTTTAGAGCATCAAATACATCTAAAAATTACTATTCATTCACTCAAATTGGCCTTCAGCTGATCTGGGCATGGCCTTCCTTCCTAGTGTCCATAGGCTTCAAAATTCCTTAAGGTGACAAAAACCTCTGTAGAATTGCTCCTATGCCTTTGCAAGTTATTCCAATGCATTCAGAGCATGCCATTCTTCTAGTAATGACTCTTTCTGAGCAAAAATTTGTTGAAAATTGCTCAATATAGGCCTCATTCAATTTTTCCTAGTAGACTGCCTCTAAATCTGGAGAAACTCCAGTTAGCTCCAACAATTCTGGAAATTTCGTCGAATTTGGTGGTGCCACCAAAAATCCTGCTAGATTAAACTGAGATATAATTAACTATTAATTGTTGATTAATATGGATAAGATGACACTAAGTGCATTTAAGAATGGCCCTTGGTCGAGGTCACGTGGAAAGGTCATGTGGGAGGAGGGCTGGCCCCCTCCATTCCCACCGTCATATCTGCATTTCACTTTAAATCAAAGTCTTCTTTGTTAATTTTCAAGGAACAATGTCATGGCCCATTGGTATGGGCGAAGAGTTGTATGGGGGAGGTCGTGGGGTTGAGCCCCAGCCTCGCCCTTATATGCATAAATGTTTCCAATGAATAATTATGTGCCTCCAAACTTTAATAAGGTTTGAAACCTTGGTAAATACACCATCAAACCTTTGGATAATTTTCCACCATAATAAACTTTGGATAATGAAAAACTTAGCTAAATGTGTGGACTTTGAAAACCTTAGGTAAAAGTGTGGACTTTGGAGTTAAGGTTTTATGCGGAAATTTATTAATAAAGTTTGGATTTAATAATATATATATATATATATATATATATATATATATATATCCAACCTTAATAATTAAAGACATAAAAATTCATGAACCCAAATTCAACCTTGGAGGACATTGGAAAAATTTCACCTTCTCAAACCAAACTTGGCGAATCTTGCAGTGAAATTTGTCACAGTCCCATTGGGTAAAAAATGAATAATATTCCCTGCATGCTGACTGGGCTGCCATGTCATCAGCCTGTACCTGTTCTACATTTTTTTTTATAATTTGCCTGTTTTGAATGGCGATCGAAAAACTATAATTTCTTCATACGAACTCGGTTTTCTATGAAACAAGTTGCATTGGATTCTTGGTGACACGTCGGTAGCTGTAATTATAGTTTGGTGCAATTCTATGCACTTTGAATTTTTGGCAAATTTTTCCCCTTCATCTAGATTTCGATCACTTTCATTTCTAGAATTTTCATGGATTTATGGGAAGTGACCTGAACCATGAGCCTGAAAAGGTGGCACAGAAATCAGAGTCATATGCACAAAACTACCTAGAAAAGTCCCCAGTGGAACGCATTCCCATATTGTGCGAGCGACTAGATGTTTCCAATCATACTCTTGCCCATATCAAGGGAGCAACTGGGGGATTAATGCTCTAAAAGGTTAGTTTGTCTCAGGGGCTAGCCACTTGGAAGGTATGGATGGCTCCTAAGTGTTCTGTAGTGTGTGTGGAAGGCTTTTGTAGCTGTGTGGTGTCGGTTCCACTTCCTTAAGGTGACATAGGAGGTTGAATTAGATCATAGTAACTCTTCATCACATTTTTACCCTGGTTGACCTATTACTTGGGTAGATGTGGGAGGAGGGTGTTACACTTTTATGAGAAGTCACTAATATTGCAGGGTTTTGAATAACTACCGAAAGGGTTTCTCTAGGATAGAAAGGAATTTTGGATGCTATTTAATAGGGTATTTGTTTATTTATTTGTGTTCACATATCTGAAAATAGGTAATTTTATTGTCACTCACTTGTGATATGTAGAGATAAGAGTGTTCGTTATAGAGATACAAATGATATATATGGATATTTTTTATATGTAGAGATTATAATGTTTTGATGCTTAGTAGGTGTTTTGTTTGAATCAGATATATATGGAAATAATATCACCTGATTGTTGATAAAATGAATATGAGTTTGTTTTGGCAGAGAAGAGATTTATAGCAATGACCAACGCCCCTATATGTTGACACATAGAAATTAAATACATGCTACCATATTGAGTTTTTTGTAGGAGTACACTTACTTGGCTTGTGCACTTGGAATTGATTTTGGAAGAAGGATTGATGTTTTCATTGATCTACATTGATTGAGTATGCTAGTAGTTACCTATGCAAACAAAGAACTATATGAGTAAAAAAAGTATCATGATGCTCACATGTTCCTAAACTTAGATAAATTGTAGAGATTCTTTATGAACCTGTAGAGACTATATGTTGTTGTCTTGGATGATTGGTTCTGATATTTGAATGGTTTTATTTGAATGTTGGCATGTTATATTAAGAAATAGGATTATGTTTGACAATTTCATCTAGCTAGGTTCTCACATGTTTGAACCATGGTTGCAATAATTTAACTGAAGGCTTGGCATTATTGATGGCTTATTGTAGTGATAATTTATGAACTTGATATATACATGTTGTTTCTTTTTATTTTCTGATATTTCCAAAAACCTTATGACCTAGTAGGTGGAATTTGATGAACTTGTTGCTTGACAGTGATATTACATATTGGAAAAACTTGTAGTCTTATATTCAAATTGGGCTTTAATATTGGCTTGGTTTTATGCAAATATTTGGACATTGTTTTTGAAATTTTGTGACATGGTTGGTATATGGATTAGTATTGACAATAATACTTAGAAAAGGGTTTTGATGATGAGTATGGATGAGCATTTACTTGTTTATAAACAAATTCGAATTTCTTGTTTATGACAATATTTTTACATATTGAGATGTCAATTGAATGGATTTATGAGCATAAGATGTGTATTGGATTGACTTAACATCCAATAGGGTTTATGACATGTTTCCTTGATACAATGAATGTGTTGGTTGATTGATGATATTGGAATTTGACAATATTGGTAATTTAGCATTTGATGAGCATAATATCTTATTAGACTCGGTACTTGACAATGTTGGTTTAGCTTGGTATGGATTGTTAGCGTTATGGATTTGACTTGGTATCTGTTAGGAATCTGTAATTTTAGCAGATTGGTAAGACTAAAACTGCAGAAGCAACATCGTTTCAACAAACTTTGGGATTCTAGGATCTAGCCCTCCTGAATCTGATGAGGGATCTCTCCAATAAGTGCAAATATGGATTTGTCTTTGAAGTTTGGGGTCATGATATTAGGCTAGTTATGAACATCACGGGTTTTGTTTATTTTTTTGGATGGTTGAGCATGAATATTACTTGAGGGGAAAGTTCTAAATGCAAAATAGTTTCAAAAGTGAGAAGTTGCAAGTGAATAGAACAGCTTAGGCTAAAAAGATAGATATAACGCTGGTTTTTAGTCCATTGGGCTATGGAGTCATAACAGGGCTTTAATTGAGCAACAACATCAAGAGTGATCCAAGGGGCAAGTCATCTGTATCAAAAGATTATTTGAGATTAGAGTGATGGAATGGAAACAATAAAGTGTTGGAGACGGTGGAAACTGATAATAATTTCACAAAGGATTTATAGTCGGTCCAAACAAGAAAAGCCTCTTAAGTAACTGTTTAAAACCAATCAAGAACAGGGCTAACCATAAAATTTCTTGGGCAAGTTTGTATTAAAGCAACTTAATTGACAAAAAATCTAGTAATCCACATAATTACCTTCAGAAAGTATGAAAACACATAAGAGAAACAAAGTGTAACTTAAGATCAGATAAAGTACTTTTAAACCTATTCTGATTTCAATCAATCACCAAGAGAAACTTTCAAAATCAGATTTTGGAGAAAAACTAGGACCAGGGCACACCATATCTTCCATAGTCATATTTAATGAGCAAATAAGGAAAATAACTTTCAAGAAACAATGTTTAAAGAAAACAGTAGGATGAGGGAACTCCAACATTCCTAACTGCTTAAACTGTATTAAATCATTCTTAAATAAACAAATTAGAGGAAAACATTGAGATAAAGCTTTCAGTTAGAGAAGGTTACTGATATACAGTAGGTCCTAACTCTATAAATTCCGTCCTTTATCAGAGAATAGTGAAAAATATGACATACATAGAAGGAAAACAATAACAAATAAATAAGCACTTCACCAGTGATATAGACCAGGATCCAAAGAAACAGCTTGTTTATTGATGTCAAACTAGTTACAGTACTCAGGTCCAATGTTTCAGTTCATTAATCATCTTCACTATTCAGCCTATCTAATCTATCACAAGCAGAGCTCCAAGGGCCAGTGAACACTATTTACAATCATAATTTTTTTTCTCAAATATATTTCCAAGTTCTGAAACCAACCCCTTACTCATCTTCTGCAGAAGTATATATAGAAGGATGAGGAGGTGAGATCTGATAAAAGATCTCAATTTACAATTAATACAGACTTAATGACTTCTTGGCCTTTGAGGGGCTCAATGAAGAAACTTACCTACATATCCTCTGTATTAAATGATTTTACATAAATATTTAAGCTCTGTGGGAGCTTTTGTTGACTTTTGAGGCTCTGTGTGATGTCGAAGTAACTCTGCAGATGTTCGTCATTAATTTGCCTGCAGATTTTACCCTTTGGCTGTGTTGTGAGGCATATATCTGGTACTGATCAATAAATTTGGCCTCTGATTGAATACTTTGAGGCACAGGTGGCATCGTGGTATCTAGAGGGATAAATTTGCCTCAATTTGTGGCGGTGGAGGGTTTCTGTCGGTTAAAATACTTCAGATTTCTTTAAAATGTGTTTTTAAATCGGGGATTAGGCTTTTGATAATCATTCTTAGCCGTGATCCCCGAAAAATCTGTCTTTAAATCCTTTGCTCTGATAAATTTTTGTCTTCGTCACTGATACTCTCTGACTGCACCCGATTCATGGTTTTTTCTGATGTACAGGGCTGCGCAGGGGCGATATGGCATCAAATGCCTGAAGGAACATTGTTGAAACGTGTTGTCAACACCCTGTGATGATTTTCATTGGTGAATCAAAGGTGGGAGGATCTTCATCCTCCGCCTTCGAATTTTCCTTGAAAAATGGCGATAAAACCTCGAAACCATGCAAAATAAAAAGAATTTATTATAAAATCCATGAATTTATAGGTTTATTGCTGCGGAGGCATGTGGAAGAAGCGTGGCCATTGGATGACATCATCCAACGGTTAGGATTGATCGGAGAAGGCGGAAGAAATATTAAATCAGAGTCGTCGATCGCGCAGAGATCGACGGTCGAGAGTGAGGGGGAAAGTGAAAACGAAGAATCGTTGACTTGGTGACGAAATCAGGGCGATGGAATATGGACCGTCGATCTACATATCAGATCAATGGTGGATATTAACTGGATGGCACGTCGGGACCACGTTAAGCATCAGGCATCTTCGGTGAGCGATAGCTATCGGATGACCTGCCCTAGATTGGATGGTGCACAACGATATCGCTGGGAATCCACGTACGAACAATAACACGCGATGGACGGTGGTTTTATGAACAGTGCCCAGGACACGTGTCAAACGACATATGGAATTGCTGGCGTTTGGGAAAAAACTGCCTTTTCCCAAAGGAAGTGCGATAGATACCACACGGTTTTTAGATGGGGTGAGTGGAATGTGGGGACCACGAGAGACGGGCTCCGCATCGTCGATCTGCAAAACAGGTCGACGGAGGAGATTAATTTGAAATACGGACCGGCGGAAACTTTGTAATATAATAAAAATCGAAATGTTAACAAAACCAAAGGTTTTAAAACTTTGGGTGGGTGCGTTTAATATTTAAAATGGCTCGGTGCCTGATTGCGGGGCCGAGGGTCATATGAAGGGTCATACAAACAGGGATTTATGCTGGAAGGGGCTAAGACCCATATATGTACAAAATGTGGGTTTTTATGGTTTTCCAATGGTTTTCAAGGGAAATTGAGGGTTCCAATAAGGCTTAAAAGTGGGTTTTAAACCTTATAAAAATGGATTTTCATGAATGGAAGAAGGGAACTCATGAAAAATAGAGGAATTTTATGGAGAAATAGGGAGGCAAATGAAGTTTAGTTTTGAAGTGGGAGGAGGGAAAAAAGGCCTTTGCAATAGTATTATGGCTTGGAAATCAACACGATTTCTAAGTTCTGAATGGAAACAATAGCGAAGTTTTGGACAGAGGAAAAGCATGAGGCCTTCAAGAGTCTTCAAGAGCCAACACTTTTTAATAATAAAATTTGTTCCTTGAAGGCTCAAAAAGTCCTAGCCACCTTTTGATATAACAAAGTTTATAGGTGGCTAACAATGGCTCTACTTGGGGATGGTGCCTTCTTGAAGGCATCAAGAACTTCAGACCTGCATTCTCTGGGAGGCTTACCTATGCCACATCCATAATTTTCTCTGGGAGGTTGACTTGTGCCTGATCCATTGGGCTGCTTTTCCTTTGCTGAGATGAATTTCTCTGAAAACATATTAGCAACCATAAAAATAATGGATCTTCATCAATACAAACTTTCTACCTACCCAGTCCTACTGATCTAACATTTTTTCTTCATTAGAGTGCACTTGGATTGGAAAACTCTTTTCACAACATTTTATTCTTTTGAAAGAAGGAAATATAATCTATTTCTACTCCTTGTTTCTCCATGGACTCAGATTAAACAGTTGATCCCATATGATTCTCTACCTATTCTATCAATCTGTTGGGATTAAACTGTCCAACAGATTTTATTCTCTAAATTCTAAAACATAAATTTAAAAACAATAAAGTCAAGATTAAGTTGTTTGATCTACTGTGATCTATGGCATAAAAACAAGCTGCACATAGACATTTATTTTGCAGAAAATTTAAAACAAAATGGAAGGCTTAGGATCTGAAAGTTCAAAGTACTGCCTTCTCTTTTTACAACTCTGTTTTGACCTTTGTTTGAGCTGTTCCTTCTTTGTTTCTCTGGTTCAGATTTCGAGTTAATTAGAACCAGATTTACATGTTTTCGACTCAGAAAAAGAAACAGATTTGAGTCATCTCATTTTGGAAACTTAGGTTTAGGTTCTGAAAATTTTTGAACCTTTCATTTCTATCCTAATCTATCTACTGATAAGCCAAGATTAAATAGTTTGGAAAATTGAATTCACTATTCTATCAGCAGAAAATTTAAAACTAATTAGTCAAGATTACGCTGTTTGACTAACTAGAAGTGTGTTTTGTAGGAGTGGCATTTAATATTGCACACTTTCTGATTTGTTTTTATTTTTTGGTATGGGGCCGTACCTTTCTTGTTTTCACAATCTGCCCTCTTTTATTTTCCTTTTCCTTTTTCTTTTGTTTTTGTATTTTTTATTTTTACAACTTTGAATGCAATGGTGGATGAAATATTTATACTGAAAAAAAAGATAAAATGGCTTTTGGAACATAACATGGATCAAGAGAAGTAATGCTTAAGCATCCTGCCATTGACAGGACCCCCAAACAGTTCTGCTCCATTCAACTCTTACAAGAAAAATGCATTGTTACCAGAAGTTGAGTGAATAGAGTAAGGGCCGAGCCATAAGTGGTCAAATTTTTTATGCTTGCCCTTCTCTTCCCTTCTTGAATTCCATTTTAAAACTTTTTCCCCAATATTGAAATTGCTGGCCTTTGTTCTTATGTCAAAAAGCTTTTTAATGCTGTCCTGCTTCTGCAATGCTTTGTTACACACTTCCTCTCTGGTTTGCTGAAGATGAATGGTCTGATTTATTCTTATGATCATGTCATTTTCTTTAGTTTTCAGCTCCTGAATTAACTTCATCACTGGTACACCAAGGTTGTTTGGAAAAATTGCATCGGCACCATACACAAGCTGAAAAGGTGACATACCAATAGATTTCTTCAAAGTTAATCTGTCAGCCCAAAGTGCATGAACCAGATTTGTGTGCCAAGACTTTTTGTTGTCCTCCAATAGTTTCTTGATGATGTTCACTAAACCTTTTTTTGAGGATTCTGCAAGTCCATTGCCTTGAGGGTAATAAACCATGGAATGCCCCAATGTTATATGATATCTATGACATAAGTCAACCATTTTCTTTGATCCAAATGTTGTTGCATTATCAGTGATAATCTTAGTAGGACAGCCAAATCTGGAGAGAATGTGAGTCTCCATAAATTTTATAATAACTGAATCATTGGCTTGTCTATAGGGTATGGCTTCTATCCACTTAGTGAAATAGTCTGTGGCAGTGAGAATCCATCTATGCTGGGCAGAAGATGGGGGATGGATTTCTCCTATGAAGTCAAGTCCCCACTGTTTAAATGGGGCCTCAACAGTGATTGGATGCAGAGGTAGGGGTAACAGTTTTCTTTTGCCTTCAAAAAGTTGACACTTATGACAGGTTATGATCATTCTATGCACATCAGGAAAAAGAGTAGGCCAATAGAAACCAGCCCTCAAAATTTTTTTGGTTGTTGTCTTCCAGCACAAATGACCTTCACACTCTCCTTCATGGAACTCGTGCTTAACCTTCTCTGCATAAAACTCAGGCAAACATTTAAGCAATAGACCACTTTCATTTTTCCAATAAAGACATATATCTATAATGCAATAGTTTACAACTTTCAATTTAAGGAATCTTGCCTTTGTTTTTGTCAAACCAGGAGGTGTATTCAATTTAAGCAAAACATAAATAATATCAGCATACCAAGGAGAATTCATAAAATGATCTTCAACTATAGGAGTTGAGAATTCTTCTTGGTCATCCAAAGCATTAATCATATTAATATCAAGAACTTCAAAGTTGGATTCAGCCATTAATCTAGCCAGACCCTGGCCTTTGATGAGTTTATAAGGTTTTATCTCTAAATCATATTCAAGGATAAAAACAATCCACTTACCTCTCTTACCATATGGGTCCTGTGTTAGAATGTCTTTAACAACTGAGTTTGGGACAAAGGCAATGATGTATGAGTGAAGGATGTACACTTTGAAGTCTTTCAAAGCTTTAACCAAAGAAAAATCTTGATTTTCCATAATTTTATACTTCAAAGGGGCATCCCTCAATGCCTTGCTAAAGAATGAAATAGGCTGCTCTTGTCCTTGCAGTTTTTTTTGTAAAAGGACAGCAACTATGGTATGTTCCGATGCAAATGAAAAGATATAAAAATCTTTTGAAAAATCAGGACTTATTAGAACCGGTGTTTTGGTTAATGCTTGTTTCACCAGCTCAAAGGACTTCCTTTCTTCCAAGGTCCATTTTACCCCTTGCTCCTTCTTCAACATGTTTGTGATATTCGTAAGGAGCTCAGCCAAATTGGGGATAAACCTTCTTAAAAAGTTAATCTTTCCAATGAAAGATTGCAACTCTTCAATGTTTCGAGGATGAGAGATTTTCAATATGGCCTCAATCCTCTTTGGATCTATCTTTATACCCTATTCAGAAATAATGTTCCCAAGAAGTTTACCTTCTTGAAGACCAAATAGTGTCTTCTTAGGGTTTAAAGATATCCCAAACTTTCTGCATTTCTCGAAAAATTTTCTTAAATGTTCTAAATGCTTTTCATCTGTTTTTTAAAACACAGTAACATCATCAAGATAGATAATGATGAAATAGCCCAGCTCTTCCAAGAAAGCTATGTCCATGGCTCTTTGAAAAGTTGCTCCAGCATTCATTAGACCAAAAGGCATTTTCACATACATGAAAGTGCCCCATGGTGTAGTAAAGGTTGTCTTTAATTGATCAGCAGGGTGAACTAAGATCTAATTGTACCCTGAATAGCCATCCAGCAAAGAAATTCTCTTAGAACCTACCACCCTTTGTAAAATATGATCCATCTTGGGAAAAGGGTAGTTGTCTTTTAATGAAGCTTTGTTTAAGTCTCTAAAGTCTATACAAAGCCTGATTTCTCTAGTTTTCTTCCTAACAGACACCAGATTAGATACCCATTCAGAATATCTAATAGGGACAATAATACCAGCATAATTCATTTTCATAATATCCTTCTGAACCAGCGGTAACTCCATAGGGTTTATTCTGCGTAGTTTCTATTTGAATGGATTTTGGTTCTCCTTGAGGAGAATTTTGTGTTGTATTATTTCAGTGTCATAGGATTTAAGATCTTCGTAACTCCAGGAAAAAACATCGGAAAACTCTTTAAACAACTCAATATATTTAAGTTTAATGTGAGCTAGTAAATTCTTAGACATTTTAATCATCATAGGTTTAAGTTCACTGCCTATATTGCACTCTTCTACCTCAGTCTCTACAGGTTCTAGTTTTGGTTTATTTGCCACATCATTAAAATCGAACAACTCTTCTAAAGGAGCCAGACCTTTAGGCAAACTTTCATTTCTAACTCCTCTGTTCTGGATTCTGCATTCATTTCTGTTTCACTTTTAAGTTTTCTTGACAACAGATTTATACTAGCAAGTTCAGGAGACGGTTCTTCTTCATCAAGAAAATTTTCTTCCTTGCAGCCTGTTTCATAGTCTGAGTCCGAACTGTTTAGTTTGAATTCATTTTTGAATTGCATGAAGTCTTCTATTTGTTTATCATTGTCAAACACCTGCCAATACTTTTCATTATCAGGTATAGCTGGTCTAAATTTTATCTGAGTCGTGCAGTCTTTGGTGTTGTATGGCGTTAAGCATGTTCTAGCTGCAAAGGCTAAATTGTGGGCCGCAATATTTCTTTTTCTTGGGACAAAAAACAGTTTGGACTCCTTGAATGTTTTCAAAAGGTCCATGACATCGTTTCGGTATGCCCTAAGTCTTGGATGATTTGTGTTATATTCCCCATTGAACTTCCTAATGACTAACTCTAAATCCCCATACACATTGATTCTTCTGGCTCCTAACTTTTTCAATATGTGTAAGCCTAAGAGACGGGATTCATATTCTGCTATGTTATTGGAACACTGAAATTTTAATTTTCAGGAAATTCTTTCTATGTGGTTATTTTCAGTGTTAGTAATCCAAACACCTGCACCAGCATTTTTCTTAGTGCAGGATCCATCAAAATACATACTCCATAGAGGAAATTTCTTAGTTTCATCCTGGTTACTGTCCTCTTCAACTAACGTGCTCAAAGGTTGTTCTGGAAACTCAGCACTTAGTTGTATTTGTTTTGATTCCCCAATATTTGCGTTTATTTGAGGGTTGTTTTCTTGATTGTGAATGTTTAAGAGAAAAGGACATCTGCCTTGTAGCTCAAGACCTTTGTTTGGTTTGCTACTATTTTCAACTGCAACAAACTGTTTCGACACTTCTGCATTGTGTTCCTCTTCCTCCCTATTGGCCATTAATCCTGATAAAGTGACTTGTTCACCAAGTGTTTCATCATTAAACATAATAAAAGAATCAAGGCCTGTATTTACAGAATACAGGGGAGAGTTTTGTGGTTTGTCTTGACTTGTAACTATGAATTTCATACGGGACTCCCTGTAAAGTCTTCTAGTTTGGTTGAAAATAGGGATAGTCGCATAGGTCATGTCCATTTGCATAGTCCCCTGTAACATAGCCCCCCAAGATCTTGATAATAACATTCCATATTTTGGGGGCACATCAGCCACAACAATATCCATGAGTAAACATTTGGATGGAATTTGGGCTAAGTTAACACAAAGGTCTTTGATTAATCCTAAACATTTTACTCTGTTGGAATCAAAGTAGTAAAGGTCTTTGTAAGGTCTGGTGATTTCTAAACCTAGGCTATCCATTACAGCTTTTGGCATTAAATTATGAGAAGCCCCGGAGTCATGCATGGCGTTGTGCAAAATTTTGTCATGAACATTTAAACTCACATAAAAGGGAGGAACAGGTCCCTCTTGATATCTGCCTTCAATCTTAGGACCAAAAGTCAACTCAGGTTGATCATCATTAAGATTGACTGTGTCCTCATTTTCTTCTATTTTCAAAGCCTTCAAAATTTGGGTTCTATATACATGTTGGGCAGCTAATTCAGTCAAGGGAACAGAGATTTTGATCTTTGAAATTTCCTGCTCCAGGCTGAAAGGAATTTGACTCTTTAAAGTGTTGGTTTCGGCCTTATTAGCTGTCAGACTATCAGCAATATCAGCTTGCTGATTTTCTTTATTTACACTTGACAAATTTGTTTTCACAGGAGTACTAGCTGAAGCGTTAGTACTACTAAGGTCTGCACTCTGTTTTTCTTTGTTTTGAGTGCCTTTCTCTTTATCATTACCAGAATTTACAGCCACTATTTTTTCCTTTTGTTTGACAACTTTAGGTTTGGTTGCAATGTTGTTTTCTGAAGACATTTGAGAGGTTTTGTTGTTGGGAGTTTGTTGACTGGTTTTGCTTCTAAGGTCATATTCTTTTTGAGGTTCTATGATGACATTTTCCATGTCTTCATAATAATTTTCATCGTCATCTCTTTTGTCATCATAAGGTGTGTATAGACCTTGTTTTCTATCATAATGAATCTCAAACTCATCATTGTCTATCCCCAGCATGTTGATATCATCCTCCTCTGCTATTTCATCTATTTCATCAAACTCACTTACATAGTTTTGCTGAAAGGGAGGAGTGATCTACTGATCATCTTCCCTAGGTCTGTTTGGACGTTGGTTCCTTCTGAAATTCTGATTCTAGTTTTGATTTCTGTTTTGAGGAGCATTTTGGTTTTGGCTTGCTTGTGCTCTCTTAATTATGCTCATTTCTTTGATCATTTCTTCCATAATTTTTTCCATCTTTGAGTTTGAAGTAGAAGGTGTGGATTCCTCTCTAAAAGACACTCTTTTTTCATTTTTCATTCTTGCTCTCTTTTCCATTAAGTTGACTTCCACAGAAAGAGCACCCTTTTGCATATCTTCAAGAGTTGCAAAATCTCTCTCTCTTAGCTGATAGGTCATGTCAAAGTCAAACCATTCAGGAAACTTGTTTAAATCTGAGCCTTGTGGAGGTTTTAGTTCTGGGGAAAGTGCATTATACACACTATTGAATCTATTCATGATAAGCTTTTGATGTTTCTATGAGTTCTTGTGTCAGAAAAAGGAGACTTCAGGAGAGGTTTTCCTTTGTCCATTTATTTAATATTCTTTTGATGGAAACTTAGAATCTATTAATACTATGGGGGGCTAAACCTTTAAACCATTTTCTTACTTCTCCCCCTAAGCTCTGAGCAAATAACCTAAGCTTGACAGAATCATCATCAATTTCATTTCTGTCAAAGTATTCATTCATCTTATCCACATGTTGTGATTTAGTTGTAGCATTGCTAGCATCATATAATGGAATTTTTGACTGATAATCCTATGGAAGATTGACTAATGGTACAGGAAGGACTAGTGGAGCGTACCATGTTGCCATGATAGGTGGTGGGGGTGGATTTACAAGGAGTGGATTAACAACAGGAAAATTGGGCTGAAGTGGAGTGTTTTGAACAGTGGAATTAGGGTGAGCAGAAGTGGATGGACCAGGAATAGACTACTGAGCTGATCTTGGATGAGAGACACCTAAGTTGTGAAGGAAATGTAAATCAGGAGGTGTTGTTTCTTTGCTACCAAGAGGTTCACTTGTTTCAGGAGATGATAGTGAAGACTCAGAATCTAACTGATCTAAATCACCAAGAGACCTAGTTCTAAATGGATTTACTAAGTCAACTTGAGATTGTTGTAGAGCTGAAAGATTTTCAGGGACTAAATTAGCTCTGAAGGGTGATCTGAAAATAGTTGATAATTTAATCCTAGGAGACTTCCTAAGGATACTTTCTGGGTTATGAAATAATTCAGGTGGGTCAGGGTTAGGATAGGATCTAGTGTGAATCTTTCTAGGAGCCACTATGCTGTGTTATTAGACCCAAATAAACAAGAAAATTTCAACCAGGTATGACAGTCTTTGAGAGGTTAACTAATCTATTTACATGAATCTTAATCCTACAGTCCTCTAACTATGTTTGAAAGATGTTACAATGATGTGGGTTCTTCCCAGTGGAGTCTTAAGGTCTGCTAAGGATTTTGGAGTCGCTAAGTGGAATTTTTTAGCTCTTTTCAGAGGTAAAAGGTTTTATGGTCCACCACCATGTTTATTGGATACCAATCTGAAATATTTTTAGGTTTTCTAAGTTCTTTTTCAGTTGTATGGTTTTTAATAATAACCTAAATCTGTTTCAAAAATTTGCTATGGTTAAGAGACAAAGACAGTCTACTCTTATGGCTAAGCCAGCTAATTTTTCAAGGTTAGATAAAGACTTATGGGAATCCTAGGGCTTACCTAGTTTGTCACTGATTCAGACAAGTTCTATCATGATTACCATTCTTTGGTAGTGCTTGAAAAAGTTGCTTTTGACTCACAATTTTTGTATGAAATTTTTAAGGGGAACCAAAGATTATAATTAGGTTCTCCCCAGCGGAGTCGCCAGAAATGTTAGGAATCTGTAATTTTAGCAGATTGGTAAGACTAAAACTGCAGAAGAAACATCGTTTCAACCAACTTTGGGATTCTAGGATCTATCCCTCCTGAATCCGAAGAGGGATCTCTCCAATAAGTGCAAATATGGATTTGTCTTTAAATTTTGGGGTCATGATATTAGGCTAGTTATGAACGCCATGGGTTTTTTTTGTTTTTTTGGATGGTTGAGCATGAATATGACTTGAGGGGAAAGTTCTAAATGAAAAACAGTTTCAAAAGTGAGAATTTGCAAGTGAATAGAACAGCTTAGGCTAAAAATATAGATATAACGTTGGTTTTTAGTCCATTGGGCTATGGAGTCATAACAGGGCTTTAATTGAGCAACAACATCAAGAGTGATCCAAGGGGCAAGTCATATATATCACAAGATTATTTGAGATTAGAGTGATGGAATGGAAACAATAAGGTGTTGGAGATGGTGGAAACTGATAATAATTTCACAAAGGATTTATAGTCAGTCCAAACAAGAAAAGCCTCTTAAGTAACTGTTTAAAACCAATCAAGAACAGCGCTAACCATAAAATTTCTTGGGAAAGTTTGTATTAAAGCAACTTAATTGAAAAACAATCCAGCAATCCACATAATTACCTTCAAAAAGTATGAAAACACATAAGAGAAACAAAGTGTAACTTAAGATCAGGTAAAGTACTTTTAAACCTATTCTGCTTTCAGTCAATCACCAAGGGAAACTTTCAGAATCTGCTTTTGGAGAAAAACTAGGACCAGGGCACACCATATATTCCATAGTCATCTTTAATGAGAAAATAAGGAAAATAACTTTCAAGAAACAATGTTTAAAGCAAATAGTAGGACGAGAGAACTCCAGCATTCCTAACTGCTTAAACTGTATTAAATCATTCTTAAATAAACAAATTAGAGGAAAACATTGAGATAAAGCTTTCAGTTAGAGAAGGTTACTGATATACAGTAGGTCCTAACTCTATAAATGTTGTCCTTTATCAGAGAATAGTGAACAATATGACATACATAGAAGGAAAACAATAACAAAGAAATAAGCACTTCACCAGTGATATAGACCAGGATCCCAAGAAAAAGCTTGTTTATTGATGTCAAACCAGTTACAGTACTCAAGTCCAATGTTTCAGTTCAGAAATAATCATCACTATTCAGCCTATCTAATCTATCACAAGTAGAGCTCCAAGGGCCAGTGAACACTATTTACAATCAGAAGTTTTTTTCTGAAATATATTTCCAAGTTCTGCAACCAACCCCTCACTCATCTTCTGCAGAAGTATATATAGAAGGATGAGGAGGTGAGATCTAATAAAAGATCTCAATTTACAATTAATACAAACTTAATGACTTCTTGGCCTTTGAGGGGCTCAATGAAGAAACTTACATACATATCCTCTATATTAAATGATTTTACATAAATATTTAAGCTCTATGGGAGCTTTTGTTGACTTTTGAGGCTCTGTGTGATGTCGAAGTAACTCTGCAAATGTTCGTCATTAATTTTCCTATAGATTTTACCCTTTGGATGTGTTGTGAGGCAGATATCGGGTACTGATCAATAAATTCGGCCTCTGATTGAATACTTTGAGACACAGGTGGCATCGTGGTAGCTAGAGGGATCAATTTTCCTCAATTTGTGGTGGTGGAGGGTTTTTGTCGGTTAAAATACTTCAGATTTCTTTAAACTGTGTTTTTAAATCAGGGATTAGGCTTTTGATAATCACTTGTAGCCATGATCCCCGCAAAATCTGTCTTTTAATCCTTTGCTCTGATAAATTTTGGTCTTCGGCACTGATACTCTCTGACTGCGCCCGATTCATGGTTTTTTCTGATGTACAGGGCTGCGCAGGGGCGATATGGCATCAAATGCCTGAAGGAACACTAATGAAACATGTTTTCAACACCATGTGATGATTTTCTTTGGTGAATCGAAGGCGGGAGGATAGTCATCCTCTGCCTTCGAATTTTCCTCGAAAAATGGCGATAAAACCTCGAAACCCTGCAAAATACAAACAAATTATTATAAAATCCATGAATTTATAGGTTTATTGTTGTGGAGGCATGTGGAGGAAGCGTGGTCGTTGGATGGCATCATCCAACGGTCAGGATCGTTTGGATAAGGCGGAAGAAATATTAAATCAGAGCCGTCGATCGTGCAAAGATCGACGGTCGAGAGCGAGGGGGAAAGTGAAAATGGAGAATCGTTGACTGGGCGACGGAATCAGGGCGATGGAATATGGACCATCGATCTGTAGATCAGATCAGTGGCAGAGATTAACTGGATGGCGCGACGGGACCACATTAAGCATCTGGCATCTTCGGCGAGCAATAGTCGTCAGATGACCCGCCCCAGATTGGACGGTGCACAACGATATCACTGGGCATCCACGTCCGAACAATAACATGTGATGGACGACGGTTTTATGAACAGTGCCCAGGACACGCGTCAAACGGCGTATGGAATCGCTGGCGTTTGGGAAAAAACCGCCTTTGCCCAAAGGCGGTGCGATAGATACCATGCGGTTTTTAGACGGGGTGAGTGGAATGTGGGGACCACGGGAGACAAGCTCTGCACCGTCGATTTGTAGATCAGATCGATGGTGGAGATTAATTTGAAATTCGGACTAGCGGAAAATTTGTAATATAATAAAAATCGAAATTTTAACAAAACCAAAGGTTTTAAAACTTTGGGCATGTGCGTTTAATATTTAAAATGGCTTGGCACCCGATTGCAGGGCCGAGGGTCATATGAAGGGTCATACGACCAGGGATTTATGCAGGAGGGAGCTAAGACCCATATATGTACAAAATGTGGGTTTTTATGGTTTTCGAATGGTTTTCAAGGGAAATTGAGTGTTCCGATAAGGCTTAAAAGTGGGTTTTAAACCTTATAAAAATTGATTTTCATTAATGGAAGAAGGGAACTCATGAAAAATAGAGGAATTTTATGGAGAAATAGGGAGGAAAATGAAGGTTAGTTTTGAAGTGGGAGGGAAAAAAGGCCTTTGCAGCAGTATTCTGGCTTGGAAATTAGCAGGATTTCTGAGTTCTGAAGGGAAACAACAGCGAATTTTTGGACAGAGGAAAAGCATGAGGCCTTCAAGAGTCTTCAAGAGCCAACACTTTTTAATAATAAAATTTGTTCCTTGAAGGCTCAGAAAGTCTTAGCCACCTTTTTATATAACAAAGTTTATAGGTGGCTAATAGTATCCATAGTGTTGTTGAGAGGGTTTGCATTGGTATATTAATTTTATCAATGATATAATTGTAGAGGTGTCATTTCTATTCAGTGATTCAGTGATTGGTATATAGGAATTCAATTATTCAACTCGATCATTTATTGGTATCTTTGTACTCAATTTTGTATATGATTAGTGTGGGTGGTGGCCTACATGCTTTTATGGTTGACTAAGACAAGTAGATCCAGTATGAAAATTTTTAAGTATGGTCCACGAAGGTGTTCAGGGTTGTTTCCTTTAGAGAGGGCGTCAGAGCTTCCTTCTGGTAGGAGCCGGTAAACTTGATTAGGGATTAGGAGCTTCCTTCCACTAGGAGTTGGAGAATTTATGGAGGTTGTAGCCTCTTGCAGGTAGGAATTTTCATACTGGTAATAATCTATGCCAATACAAAATGCAAGAATACTTTCTTAATAATAATCAGAACAAGAAGAAAAATGCAGTAGCGATGGTTTTCTCCCACATTGGGGTTTCACCTAAAATCCTTGTCTCCATATGTGTTGATGCATTAACGTGTTCTTATGGTTTACATTATGTTATAATTATGGTTTAATAAATAATATCTAATATATAACACTTTTTTATTCTAATGAAATAACTTATCAAGAAAAATTTGGAAATGGAAGCATAAACTAAGTAAAATTGAATTGGGAATGAAATATTGATTCCCCCCCCCCAACCTCTCAATATTTATAACAATTAGTATTAGAGTATGTCTCTCGAGTAAAGCTTAACTTCTTGAGAGTATATCAGGGAAAATGGGAAGGAAGCACAAAGGAAGAGGTCAAGTTAGGAAAGTAGTGACAGTAATGTATTTGATGCATGCCACAAAAATATTTACATTCATATATCGATGACAATCAATAGTAGAAAAATATAAGTAATAAAGTATGGATAAGAAAGGTATGCTCATTCTTGATGATGCTAATTATTAGGATTGGAAATAAAATATGAATTTTATGATAATGACCCTTGGATATGATATTGGGCATTTAGTCTATAATGGCTATACTAAAACTCCACCATGAGGAAAAAAACTGGAAAGTAATAGTCCAGAATTAAATGGAATATTTTGTAGTGTACCTAATTTAGTGTTAGATAATTTATGCATTATGAAACTACAAAGAATGTATGGCATTATTTTTAGGTCATCAATGAAGGAAAAGGAAAAGAAGTAAAGGAAATTTTCTCTTCAACTAAATCCACAAGTAATATTGTTTCTAAAAAAATTACATGAATCTAAAGGAAATTATGGTTTTTTAGAATATAAGAGTGATCATGAAACAACATTTTTTATAAAATATGAAGTTATTGATTCAGAAGAATATAGGTTAGAGGATGTACTAAAAATTAAAAGAAAACTTGTTTTTGCTTTGAAAAAGATTAAGAATTTGAGAATAAGTTGCAAGAATATGAAAATAGGGATCATGATGAATCAACAAATAATGAGATAGTAACCAAAAAACTTAAAGAAAGGAAACAATATTGTGAAAGACTTGAAGCTCAGATCATCTCGTAAAGGTCAAACCCTGAAAAGTCAAACAAATGAAACGAAGAGCTACTTCAAGTATTTGAAGAACAAGAGAATGGGATTAAGGAAGATATTATCAAATTAAGAACGCAATTTGAAGAAGGAATGAGGAATGAGTATACTGAAAATGAAGATCAATGTCAAATATTGGAGGCTAAGGTAATAATTGTAAAAGGAAAATCAATATAAAATCACAAAAATTTGAAATTCCATGATAGTACCAGGATGTTGGATAATATTCTTAACAGTCAAAGACCACCCTCCATCAAATAAGGCCTTGGTTTTCATGAATATTTTAAGGGGGAACGTAGTTCACAAGAACATGCAAGAAATTTTAGGGATAACAAAGAAAACTTTGAGAATCTTGGTAAAATAATTAAGCAATTAAAAAAAGAAAAAACCCAAGGAAAGTGAATTTTCAAAGGAAATAATTTGTTCTCAAAAATAAAAATAATAGTCGGTTCTCTCCCTTGATAAATTATATTGAATGTTTTGTTTTTCATAGCTATGGACACATTGCAACCAATTTCATAAGAATATTGTTTATACATGAGGAAAATGGTCCCTTGACAAGAATAACATTAGTTCCCAAGTACTCAAGTTTATTTAAGGGGTATTTTTTACATGTAATATGTTTGGTCACAAAGCTATTGATTGCAATTAGAAAAATATGAAGTAGAAATATTATCTTGATCCTTTCTCTAGTCATGTAAGGTGTTATACATGTAATAATTTTGGACTTGTAGAAAAATAATACATGAAAAAGATAAAAAATTCATACAGAGAAAATATAGAATTCCTCTAAAGCACACAATCTAACAAGATTTTTTTTATCAAAATACCTGAAAAAGATGGATCCACCAACACTCCTCATATTAAGCAAAAGAAATAGGAACAAGTGAGGCATGGCCTTACTTTTTGCACATTTTAAGAATACTATAAATGGTACATAGATAGTGGATGCTCTCATCATTTTTGGAAATAACAACAAATTTATCTCTCTCAAAAACATGAGTGGTAAGGTTATTCTTGGAATAATTCACCTACAAAAGTTCTAGGAAAGGGTAATATGGATCTTGATGTTAAGAACTGAGAAGAATCCAATGTATTGTTAGTTAAAGGGATACAACATGACATTATAAGTGTAGTAAAAATAGTTGATAAAGGGAATGTAATTGTATTTACATCAATTGGAAAAAAAATGATAGAAGAATATTCTGGAAATGTTATAACAAAAGGATTAAGAAATGCAGACCAACTATATGTTATAAAGATAAATCCAGGAAGAAATAAGAAGTCATGTTCCTCCTCTCCAGAGTCAGAGTAAGGGAAGTTAGTCCCGACTACACTCTATTATATATAATTATTATTTCTAAAACGAGTACAAAATTTTATATGGAGAAGATGATAGCTTGACGACAATCAAGTCAATAGAATCAATGGTGCACTATCTCAGGGGGAGTTATGAATTGATGATGATTTCATATGTTGTTTGATTAATATTTTTCTGATGATTTATGTTGTTTTGTTCAAGAAACGATATGAAATTTTTAAGCGGGATATTCTCACATGCTTCCAACAAATATTTTTTGGCATTATGATTTGAACATTAGTTTATTGTAGAATATTGATCTAATATTTAGGTGTCATGAGTTATGCATCTTTTATTATCATTATTGGTGATGAAGTATTGACATAGGTTCAGGGGGAGCATCACCAATGCTTTCATTGCCTCATTAATATTATCATGAGCATTAATTTGATGAAAGGTTATTACTGTTATGTTCAATATTCTTATATTGGTTCTTCAATACATTTCTTTCTATTTGAAGATAAATGTTATCGTCACTATGGCATAGTTGATGTTCACCTATAATGAGTTCATTGTTGCTTCTGATTGGTATTCTTGAATTTATTACTGTTGATTGGCATATTCCTTGATATATAATATGATACTATTAATATGCCTTGAAATTTGGGTTGTTTCTATCTCTATTGTTATTGGTTGGCATGTGTTGTTTCTAGAATACATGGTTATGAAGATCTCAAATGCTTCTCAAGTTTTACACTATGTCATGATGTTGGTTGGTTTCTAATGATGATTCAGAGCCCCACTATGTTGATGTATTGAATATTAATCATGTATTGTACTGTTATTTTTTGATGGATGCCATTTATTGATCCTACATATGTATCATCATTGTTTCATTATTCAGTCATGGTCACTCTGAAGTAAACTTGGATTCTTAGAATCTATGGAGAAGAGGTAGTTATTGGTCATGTATGAACATACATGTATCTTCTATAATAATATATTTTATTTTATTGCATATTAATATAAGGTTCACTATATGCTCAGGGGGATCATGGTCAATCAAGATCTTTGTTTCACTTCATTAGATCAGACTTATAGTGTTGTGCATGTCAAGGAAAGTACTTCTATAATATTGGTTCTACGCTTTGCCCTTGATGTGAAATGGGAAGAGAGGACTTGATGTTCTGTACGAGGTTTCCATCAAGGCCAAAGGGGAATATTGTTGGCATTGTGGCTCATGGGTTGTACTTGATATCAACTTCATGATATTTTGGTTGTCTCCATGGATTGTATGGATTTTTTGTTTACTATGGTGTCACACATTATGGTTAGTATTTTTCTATTCAAAATGGTATGTATACATGATGGTTAGAAGTTGTGGAGTGTATGAAGAGGCGTAGGATTTGATGAGGCCTACATAGGTTTAAGGATGTTGCAGAGGTTTAAATTATTTACACAGGTGGAAAGTAGGAGGAAGTATGCCTCGAATTTCTAGATTGAGTAGAGGAGGAGTTTATCTATATTAAGCCTAAGTTGTTGGGAGGAATACCTCCATAGTGCAGTTGTAAGCTTCCAACCACTAGGAAGAATTTTCAATAGAACAACTGCATCCAAGAATTCTATTCATCGTCCCTGCTGCCATGCCTGTAGGTGGATAAAACTAAAAACCATCTGAAACACCAAGGCTTTTCCCATAGAATTGTGCACATTGGATCGAAATGAAATGGTTCACAATATTAACAAAAAATACCTTTGTTTTTTCCTGTTGTATTTTGGCATCACATGGCTATAAAAGGAGGATCGATCTTGAGCATTTGGGTGCACAGTTTTCTTGACTTTCATGTGTTTTGTCTTGCACAAATCTATACAAGGATGCAAGAAGGGTTGAGGGATTTCAGAGTATTCATATGGTAAGAAGTACTTGAGGTATAAATATGTGGGCCATGCACATCATAAAAGTTTAAATATGAACGTCATGTGTTCAATGTGATCTAGTGATCTAACCTCACACATAAAGATAAATTTTTTGAATGATGTATTCATAAAGGCACATATGTACGTATCGAAGACATGAATTTAAAATTTGCATATAGATGTGTTTGTGTTGTATTGCACTTATAAATACATGAAATATCATAAATTATTTTGGGTTGATCTGTTCCAAGTTTTATAAGCTTATGTGGGATAGTTCCTTGATGAGTTTGACTATGCACTTTCTATGTTGAGTAGAGGCTCTTATCTACTGATATATACCGAATGATATGTACTAGTGACTAAATTTTATTTTACAAAGGGAAGATACATAGACTCTCTACGATGGTTTTCCTACTACTAGATGAGGGTTATTGTGTAATTCGATTTGCAAAATATCCTCATATACACTCAGATCAAAACCATTTATGAAATTGCCCTCTATTATAGAGACATTGTTCACTAATTTATGCTCCATAGTAACTTTTTTGAACAATCACTAATGTTGCAGGGTTTTGAATAACTACTGAAATGATTTCTCTAGGAAAAAAAGGACTTTTGGATGTTATTGAATAAGGTATTTTTTGATTGATTTGTGTGCACAAACATGAGAAAAGTTCATTGTATTGTCATTGATCTAGGATATGTAGAGATAAGAATTTTTTTTTCAGAGATATGAATGAATATGATATGACTTGCCTTAGGTTTCCAACCCCTCTGTAGTATGCAGATATTGTTTTGATTCTCTATAGGTGTTTCTTTTGACACAAATGCACATGGAAACAATATATATTTATTATTTATATAGAACTTGAGAATGATTTTGTTTTGACATAGAAGGGATTTATAACAATGACTAACAACCATATATGTTGGCAATAGAAATTGAATACATGCTACCAAATTGATTTTTTTGTAGGAGTACACTTACAAAATATAATTCATTGACTTGGCTTGTGCACCTAGAACTCACGGTGGAAGAAGGCTTGATGTTTTCATTGATCTACATTGATTAGTTATGATAGCAGTGACCTATTCATGCAAAAAACTACGTGATAGTGACAAAAAGTATCATAATCCTCACATTTTCCTGAACTTAGATCAATGATAGAGCTTCTTTATGAACTTATAGAGACTGTATATTATTATACTGGATGATTGGTTTTGACATTTGAATGGTTGGATCTGAATTTTGGCATGTTATATTGAGCAAGAGGATTGTGGTTGATAGTTTGATCTAGCTAGGTCGTCACATGTTTTAACCATGGCTGGTATAAGTTAATTGAAGGCTCAATATTATTGAGGGATTATTGCAGTAATAATTTATGAACTTGATATATATATATATATATATATATATATATATGTTATTTATCATATTTTCATAAATCTTATCATCTAGTAGGTGGAATTTGATGAACTTGATACTTGAAAATGATATTACATATTGAAAGAACTTGTAGTGTCCTATATTCAGATTGAGCTTTGGTATTGGCTTGGTTGTGTGTAAAGTGGTAGAAATTGTTCTTAATAGTTTTTTACTTGGTTGGAATATGCATTAGTAATTAATGTGATAATGACAAAATGGTTTTGATGATGAGTATGGATGACTATTGAGTTGGTTCTGGACAAATTGGAACTGCTTGGTTATGATAATGTTATTACATATTAAGATGAATTGAATGTCTTGATGATCATAATGTGAGTATTGGATTGATTTGGCATCTGACAGGGTTTATGACAAGTTTCCTCGATACAATGAATGTTATGGATGATTGATGATATTTCCATTTAAAAATGTTGGTCAGTTAGGCTTTGATGAGAATAAAATCTTATTACTATATGTGTTACTTTACCATGTTGATTTGACTTGATATAGCTTGAAATTTGATCAGTGATATAGTTTCATATGTGTTATTGGTATTCAATGATTTAGTGAATGGTATATTGGTATTATGTTATTTAGCTAGATCAGTGATTGGTATCTTTGTATTCTATTTCATATATGGTTAGTGTGGGTAGTGGCCTACATGTTTTGGTGGTTAATTGAGATAAGTGGATCCAATACGAAAATTTTGAAATGTGTTCCACGAAGGTGTTGATGGTTGTATCCTTTAGAGAGAGAGTAGGAACTTTCTTCCGGTAACAGCCGATAAACTTGATCAGGGACTAAAAGCTTCCTTCCCGTAGGAGCTAGAGAATTTGTGGCAGTTGTAGCCTCCTACAGATAGGAGGTTGCATACTGGTAAGATTCTACTCCAATACAAAATATAATAATACTTTATTTATAATAATAATAAACATAAAAATATACAACAACGGTGGTTTTTTTCCACATTGGGTTTCTACCTAAAATCCTTGTCTCCATGTGCATTGATATGTTCTTATGCTTTGCATGGTTTTCTACTCATGATTTACTGAATAAGATCTAATCTAAAACACTATGTTATGATAATGAAATAACTGATCAAGAAAACTTTGGAAATGGAAGCATAAACGAAGAGAATTTGAATTGGGAATGAAATACTGATTCAACCCCCCTTTCAATATTTCAGTATTTCTAACAAGGGGTTTACTATGTTTAACCTATGAGGGAGGACCTCGACATAGTTTACCTCAACAATATTTATAATATAAAAACTTAGTGGAACGATTATGTTGACCTAATGATAGATGGAACTTTTAGTTAGAGAAGCATTAATTCATTGTCATCAAACTCAAACAAGGAATTGGAGAATTAGCAGCAACATGTCGAATAGGTTTCCACAATAATATGTGCTCATATTACTAGATCTATGCGATGGATTGGAACAAAATTATGGTAACCTAACCACTTGAATTAATTCACTGATGTTGTTACCTTTGTCAAATAGTTCTAACTTTAGGTGTTAAACAATTCTTAGGTTTCTCAAGATAGAAATTTCTCTCAAAGCTACTCGTGTTTGTTGGCGGGAAATACACAAGTCACATACAAATACATGGAAATAGTGTAGGAACCTATTGTATTTCATGTTTGGTTTGGATGTCTGGGAGTTCAAAGAGAAATATCATAGCAAGGAGTCCTCATCTTCTCACATAGATAAGTGTGTCACGTGATGGAGAGAGGAAGGCATTCCAAAGAGTGAATAGGTCATTAGAGAACTTTTGAGGTCTAAAATGAACCTCCTAAGGAAAATGTACAACCAAAATAAACTTTATAATAACCAATAGGATTCAAGATGATAATGTCAACCATGGGGGATGATTCACCATTTTTGAGATAAAAAATAAAAAATATTAAAAAATAATAAAATAATAAAACTACTTTTTCAACTTGTATTTTCAACTTATCTCCCTAAGGTTTTACTGAGATTTCGAGCAGGAGTACTCGTTGGACAAAAAATTTAATTCCTCATCCAAGGAGTACCCTTGTTGCATACTTTTGATGTATCCTACTACACGAAAAAATCATACATACATGAAAAAATGTGATTGCAATCATGTTTTTCATGTATTTAGAATTTTTCGTGTAGCAGGGTCCATCGAAAGTATGCAACATGTGTACTCCTTCGATCAGGAATCAAATTATGCATCCAACAAGTATTCCTGCTCAAAATTTGAGCAAACCCATAAGGAGATAATTTGAAAATACGAGTTGAAAAAGTAGTTTTTTCTTTTTTCCCTCTAAAATTTGATGATGTAATCTAATATTATTTTATTATTTCCAATATTATTTTATAATTTCCGTAGGAGGACCATTTTAGACCTCAAAATTCCCCTAATGGAACTACTTTTTGCACACATTAGAAACTATACCTAGAAATTGGTACATGGAGATAGAATTATGATGAGGCATTGTAGACTGGTTAGCAATGGAATAGATTTTTATATTTAATTTTTAATTTGAGTCAGATGATCCATTGATTTATGAGGCTCCTCACATCATTAAGGATAAAATTTTCTTACCAAAACTAAGGATTTCACCAAAGGAGGTTCCAATTGGCACGTTTAACCATAACTGCTAGAATTCTAGGAAATTGGTAGTGTTATGGTGTGGCAGAAGAGGCTAATAATGATGAAGATCATAGGTATATGAATATACCATATAATTAGGGGGAATGATAGGTGGCTCTCCCATAGTTGGACTTTAGTATGTTAGACTATACAAATCCCAATCAAAATGTGCAAGGTGAATATTGGTACTGAGGAAAATCCTAAATTCATGGTGATCAATGATTATTAGGACAAAGAGACTAAAGAACAATTTTTTACCTACTATGTGAATAAAAATAATTATTCCACAACACTTTTTCAGAGATGAAGGGCATAGCGGGCAAGCTAGGGGAGATTAAAATCACTTTGAAATGAGGTGTGAAGCTTCAATGCCAAAGACATTACTACCTCAATCCCACTTATAAGCAAAAACTTAGGGTGGATCTCGACAGGATGCTAAAGCAAGCATTATAGATCCTCTTAAGGAGTTAGAGTGGATTAGTCCAATTGTTGTGTAGTTGAATAATACAAGTGAAATTAAATTTTTTGTATATTTAAGGAGACTAAATGATACCTATGTCCATGATCCATTCCCCACCCATTTAATAAATGAGGTCTTGGAGAATGTTGGAGGACAAGAAAATTATTCATTCACAGATATATTGTTAGGAAATCACCAAATTGAGATTTCTATGGAGGATTGTCACAAGAAAACATTTGTCATAGAATTGGGATAATTGTAATATGATATCATGCCCTTCGAGTTAAATAATGCATTGGTGATGTTCTCCTCATTCGTGTTGGATTCATTCAAAGAAATTATTCATAAGTTTCTGGAAGTGTACTTAGATGATTTGACTAGTTTTAGCCTTCTCCAAAGGCATATTGAAGTTTTGCGACTTATTTTGGATAGATGCAGGAAATTTCATATTTCCTTAAAATTGAAGATGTGTGTTTTCTTCTCACATATGGGAATTCTACTTGGGAATGTGGTTTGAAAACTGTGTCTACTAGTAGATATAATGAAGGTTTCTATAATAGTGAACCTCCCTCGTATAATGTTAGTGTGAAAACTACATGTGAAACTAAGACATACTGGGTATTATAGAAAATTTATGCACTTATATGCATAAGGTACCACACCATTTGAGAGGTTATTAAAGAAGGATGTCAGGTTTGAATGGAATAAGGAGTGTCAACAAGCATTCGATATAGTGAAGCAAAAAATAGTATCTGCATTGATCCTAGTGCTTTATGATTGTATTAAGGAGTTTCATGTCCAAGTGGATGCATCAATGATAAAAATATGAGAGGTACTAGCACAACCTGGACAACTTGAAATAGATCATTTGATTGTGTTTATAGAAAAGAAACTATTTTCAGCATAGCGAAACTATACCAGCACAAAATGTGAAGGTTTGGCAATGGTGTATGTGTTGTAGAAGTTTAAACCTTATCTATTGGGTTCATATTTCAAGCTTTTTATAAACCACTTTTCACTACATTACCTCATCAATAAGCCATTTTTTGGGGGGGATGAAATGCAAATGGAGGTTTTTGTTTCAAGAATATGATTTTGAGGTAATTATAAAGGCTAGTAAGGAATGTGGGACCTAATCAATTTCTGAGGATCAATTCCCAAGAAGAAGAAGGAAATATGAATGATGGATTACCATAAATTCAATTATTCTGGGAAAGGATGGTGGATGATCACTTTGAAAAAATCATCTATTTTATTACTAGAGGGATGGACCCATAGTAGTACATAGTGGTGCTAAAAAAGAAACTAGTAGTCAAGGTTAAATACTATCATCTAACATGGGATGTTTGTATAAATTGAGCGTAGATGGCATACTCATGTGATGTGTGTTGGAGGAAAAGAGACATACCATATTGACATATGGACATGAAGGAGTGTCTGGAGTGAACTAAGTAGGGAGATAAAATGCGTAGATGATTTTTTTTGCAGGCCCCTAGTGGTTTATAGTCCAACCTAATGTGAAGGAATTTTGTCATGGCTACGATATATGTAAAAGGGTGGTTAAAACTTTGCAAAACGATGAGATGTAAATCCCTCCAAAAATAAATTTAAAACCATTCAAAAAGTAGGTCGTTGACATCATTGGGCTAATAAATATTCCTATTAAGAGGAGTGGAGTGTGATATATTATCACCATCATAGATTACCTAACCAGATTGGTCAAAGTAGAACCTATCAAGGATTGAAATGGAGAGACGACTGCCATATTTTTATTTCAGAACACCATCACTCACTGTGGATTCCCCAAAATCTTGATGAGTGACCAAGGAAATAATTTCTTAAATTTGACTATTGAATCAATGATGTAGGAGTTCCTAGTACACCATCAAAAGAGCACACCATATCATCCACAATAAAACAACACTTTTGTGGCCCTCAACAAAATTTTGGAAACCACATAGATGAAGTTCTATAAAATGAATAAGAACAATTAGGATTTAAAGATTCCCTACTTATTATGGGCATCCTGGGCCATGTTAAATAATATAATAGGCTAGAAGCCATTTCGATATGTATATGGACATGAAGCACAAGTTCCAATGGAGTTGATAGTCCCTAGTCTTTGCATTAATGTAGCGATAGGATTGGAAGATTCTAGAATAGTAAAGGAAAGTATAGAAGAGATATTGTACCTAGAAGACGATTGATTTATATAATAATTATAGCAGAGTGTGAAAGAATCTAGGCAAAATGCATGGCATGATTTCCATATCAAGAAAAAATAGATCAAGGATGCCAATCTTGTGTTGATATATGACAACACGTTTTTGAAGCACCATGGAAAGTTCCAAATGAACTGGTTGGGTCCATATCTCATTCATTATGTCACATATGCAAGAGTACTTCAATAAAAGTAGTTATATTGACATCCCCTCGGCAAACTAGTTAATGGGGTCAGGGTGAAGTTGTATAAAGACAACCGCTCCTAAACCCAAGGATGATTTTTTATAAACTTATTTGTGTTTGTAGGTAGGATCCAAGAATAAAGAGACCATTGGGAGTAGTGCTACAAAATTTGAAAATAAAATCCTTTTTTTGATAGTGAAAATTTGGCACACTATGAACTGAGACCTCTACGTAGTTATCGAAATTGACAGTTGAAGAAGAGTGCACCATCGAAAATAAAATAAATAGTGGATGGAGGTTTCCACATGGTCATGGTCATAGGAACTATAAAAATGTGGATAACAATGATATAAAAAACATGTGTCTACCCACATGGATTGAACACCATGGAGCTAGAGTGGAAAAGGGAAAATTGCCAAAACTATTGATGGGAAGGGTCATGACAGCTAAGTATTATGACCTAGGAAAATGCCTTTAAAGATAAAAAAATCATATTTATCTACAATTCCATGATATTTGAGGAGAAATATTAAATTTCAAAACCATAATCATGAATTATCAATCCAAGATCCAACTCATTAAACAAACCAAATCAAATGAATAAAATGGAAAATATAGGGGCTTGGAAAAACAAAGGCGAGGGAAGGTAACTAAAGCAGATTCCTCTCCCTCCCCCTCTATCTCCCACTCTACCTCTCCCTCTACCTCTCCCTCCTCTCTCTTTCTCTCTCATGGAAGTATATTGTGCAAGTGTTTCAATAAGACCTTCAAGTTATGGTCCAATCCAAGGTGGCTCTTTAAGAAGTTCCTCCCTCTCTAAGAGGAAGTGTTGATGTTTGTAGCATTAAACAAGAACATTATCCACTAAATGGGAGTTTTGAATTTTTTAGCTTGAACATTTATCTTCAAAATTGGCTACACTGGGGTCACAGGTTTTGTTGGGGTAGGACATGGAAACCCCAAGTTTCCCAAAATTGGGTGGTTTCTATCATATATCTCAAAAATTGACCTTTCAAAGCATAGTAATAAGGGTAAATACAATAACGTTAATGAAGGTAAAATTTGATCCATATCAGATGTTATTTTAGAAAGGCTTCCGACATGGCTTCCAAAAAAAACAAAAACGACATTCTTTCCCAAAGATCCATACCGTGTGGAGATCGAAAAAGTTATGACAAGATAAGGGCATGATCGCCTAACAGTTATTATAGGTCGGGATGCATGCGAGGAACATAACTCAGAGCTTGAGTCAGAAAGCCATTTTCTTGATTTTAGAGAACTTTCACCATGGCATAATTGTCAATTCCAAAAAAATAAAGAACTAAGGGCATGGGTGATATGCTACCTCCACAGGCTATTGTTAAACCAAAAATTTAGCTACCCAAGGAGACCAAGTATCAACCAATTACGGAACCAATTGCATAGGGATTCATGCAGGAGGGGGATATGTTGGGAAAGGTAAAAAAATTAAAATATAATGATCATGTTGTGTGTGATCTAAGTAGGTTCCTAGAATTTTTTTAGGAGTGATATACTTAGAGAATCAAACAAATAGGATAGCTAGTAGTTTTTTAATTGCAATAGTGGGTCATAGGGTTATAAAAATTAGGCATCTTGAACCTATTAGATACCCCACATTTTGGGTTAAACATGGAAGTAAATATTTGTGTCAAGATACTACCAAGTTGCATGCATCAAGGTTTAATGTTGCTTGATGAGACAATATATATTGAACTAAATTGATTACCTAGATTAGTGGACTCCCAACATATGGCAAGGATTTGAAGCCTTTGTTTGATAAGAAGCATGAGAAGAAAGTGGCAAGGGAAGTCGGGGAAATTTTTTCTATAGAGTGTGGGAAGTGTAGAGTGAATATTTCTAGCATAGAATGGGATGTAATGCAGTTTGATACCTAGTTAATGCCATGAAATCTGGTAAGAAAGTGTAGAAAGTAAAAATTCCCTATAAGCACAATTACAATTGCTATAAAGTGCATGTAAGGTGTACAAATGAATTGGGACATGTTTCTATTGCAGTAATTCATGTAGGACTGCCTCAAAGCATAGGACAATAATGTTGAATTTCACTACCTATGGTTGCTAATCTTGATCACCCTTACCATGTGGAAAATACCAAAGGATATCAACTTCCCTACCACGAAAAAGCTCAAATTTGTCGCACTCATGTTTTCTTATTTATGGTTTTCCACAGACAAGAAGAAGAAGAAAGATAATATTTTTCTTTTTTATATGTGGAAGGAATAAATTAGACATGTAATAAACAAAGTATCAAAAATATTGGTAAAAATTGTGATTTCTTATGGCCTAGTGGTGTGATTATGCACTAACCTACACTTCATTTATATTCAGGCCAAATTTTATGATGGGACTCCAAATTATACATAAATTAAGGCCCATCTAACCTTTCCTAGAAGCATAAAGGCATATTAAATATCTCCTTCTACACTTAATAATTTTTTTTAGATTTAATATGTTCTTAGGAAGCTTTATAGGTAATTTCATATTATGTGTCTAATATTATTTATTTTTGAAGAATATTGAGAGAATATGGAGTAAATTTTGAATGGGATAATATATGGACTTGCTCCCCACTACATGATGAATAAATATTGGATAATAAATGAAAAATATAATATGAAATTATTGCACAAATTCTAGAGCTCCAGTGATTTTGAAAATCTAGGAATGTGTTCCCAATCATTTAATGTAGATTCCTAGTGTTGGGAATGAGATCCACTATTTGATGGATTTTGGATGGGAAGGCTTCATCATTTAAAGGAGAATACTTCCTATTCACATTGTATAAATGCCAATTCGAATTTTCCTCTAGGGTCTACATGCATTTATTAGTCTTCTTGTGGAGAAAACCTATTGTTTAGGAGCTCCACTTTCATTTCTAGTGGGGATGTAATTGGATTGATTCAAATGATGAATTTTGGTGCCATTTTTAGCTTCTAAAGCTTGGTTCTCTTAATAGGACTCTAATTTTCCTTGGGCTTGGCTATCCCAGGATCCTCAGAGCCCTCTTATACAATTTCTTTATTTCCTTTGAATGTCTTTTTCACTTGCATCTCTTATTCTACATTTACTGTCCATGCTTCTTTTGTTGTATGTTACATTGGTTAAATGATTGAAGTGAGTTTCTTTTCAGGTTATTTATAGAGTCAAAAACATGATGCATCCTTACAAAAAAATTTAAAATTCATATTCATCATTGAGATACTTGGATTGGGTTACTATTTCACGAATCTAGAATTTCTCGAAGTCCCTTGTAGCAAAATAGTAGTAATTTTATGCTATTTTTTAGATCATGTTAATGAGATTCATTTGAGTTGATTACACTTGTATTGTATCATAACATAGTTCAAGATAATAAAAAAATTTAACCCATATCATTTTCACTTAAATAGGTTAGGCATTTGGTAGGTTAACTAGCTCACTAGTTCTTGAATTTCCAGTTTTTAGAGTAGTAATTTTTTGCTATTTTTCAGCACATGTTAACATGGGTATTTTTGAGTGATTCCACTTGGAATGGAGTCTTAATAAATCTTAATTAATAAGAGAAATTTTACCATATTATTTTCATTTTAATTACTTGGGAATTCGGCAAGTTATATCCTCTTGTAGTGAAATAGGGCCTCTTGTAACACTCCTATAGCACGTGTAAACTTGACCAGATTTGCTCCAAAAGCTTGGATTTTGTACCTTATGATTGAATCATGATCCCTAGTCTCTGAATATGTGATTGAGTAATACAAGAGACCTCTTAAGCCTTGCATATTATCTGTTGCAATTCACCTCTGTAGTTATGGTTAGTGGACAAATTCATGACTTGAAGAGCATAATGATGATTTTCATGATTACTTTATGAAGAACCTTATGAATTTTTTTGAAAAAATATATCTTGAATGTAGTGATTGAAGAATGATTTCACTTTATTTCATACATATTAAGCTACAATTTCCATTTCCAACATTTTTATTTCTATTGCATAGAGTAGGCTTCCTTTTGATGTACCGTTCGCACTCTACAAACAGGTTAATGTTTACATTTTTGCAAATAGGATTATAATTTAAATTCATGCAAATTAGAATAGCCTTTCCTTTCTAGGAAATTAAATAGTATTGCCACTCTACAAAAGTAATTATGTTTCCTTTCCATTTCTGCAATTAGTTTAGTATTGTAGTTGATGGCATTCACTTCATGGCATCAGATAAACTAAATAAGGGGACATTGCATGTTGCACATATAGTGGTGACACCTCTTAAGTTTGTACAAACCCCGGGTTGAAAAATTAAGTTGTTAGCCTTAGGAGTTGCAGCATTCCTTTTTCAATAATTTGGCTCATAAATTTTTGGGGTCGTGGTCGAGGAGGTGTCAAAGTATGCATTATTTTCTTCCATTGTTTATTCATTTCTTTTACTTTCTCCAAGAACAAAAATTTCATTAGCTAGCATGTTTCATCTCAAATGTAGAAGAATTTCATTTCATTATCATTCTTATTCAAAAATAAATTTCTCCAACACCGAACCCCCCCCCCCCATTTTCTCATGTTGTGTAGTAAGGACCAAATCACCACCCACTTTTGCAGGTAGTAGAAGAAGAGGTGGGAGAGAAGGTAGGAAAAATGGATGGAGATGATGACATTGGCGAAGATCCTCTTGGATTTCCCATTCAAGACACTAATAAAAATGTTCATATGAAGAACATCCCTCCATATTTCCTTCCCAACTTCCATGGTATGAGGCCATACGATCCAAAAACATTTCTCTTTGAATTTTAAATCCTTTGTAGATCTAATGGTTACTTATTAAAAACTCAAAAATTGATTTTTTTTTCTAGAAACATTGAAGGATAGAGGTCTTAAAAGGTTCATGAATTTAGGGAATAATTCAATAATATCATAGAATGATATGCAAAATATATTTCTATAAAAATATAAAGGTCATGATCTTAAAGAATAAATCTTTAGAATGACTAAAAAAGAAGATGAGAACCTTGAGGATCTAATAGAGAGATTTATGTATAATGTTAAAAGAGGAAATTTACATCATTTGGGATTTGACACACTAAAAAACCTATTACTTAGAAAAATTAGGGATGAATGGATTGATCTCCTTGATCTCATGAGTATAGCTGCTTAGGGGTAAAATGCACAGGTGGTAGTAGGACTAAGATCCCTCTCAGGCCTTCTCGGGACCCAAGGCAGATAGTCAGATTAGCTGCAACATTCAAAAAGATAATACATGCGTGTTCATACTAATGCTTGATTTACAAAGTGAAGTAGAGAAGGATTACCTTGAAGTATAAGGCAGATCTGTTGGAGAGAGCAATGCAGTGTGGAAGAATTCCTCCTCACCAACTCCAAGTCTGAATCCTGCAAACAAGAAATGAACTAGCTTAATATTCACAGTATTATCACAAAAAACAATCAAAAAAGTATATAATCAAAAAATAAATCATGTAAATCCAAGCCACTTATAGCAAGTATCTTTAACAAATGAATAAATAGATGCAATGACAAGACACCAAGTGGAAAAAATAGAGGTAGTTCTATTATTCAAAGAAGGAAGATTACAACCATTAGTTTGGTCAAGCTTCCCTCAGTCCTCCGACTCCAAACTCTCCCTCCTCAATATACAAGTGTGAAAATGCTTAGGAAAATAATTCTCAATAAACCAAGCCAACCATGAAACCTCACAGTAACAACAAAAGTTCACTCCTCACACAATCAACCTTTCGACCTTTGACAATGAGCCCTAGCCTCCAATTTATAAGAGTTTGGGAGGATTGACCTTGCCATTATTCTTCATTAGTTGAAATAGGGAAAAATCCATGATGTTTCCATTATTTTATATCTTTTTCCCTCTTTGGATGCTTAGTTAGGTTTAGAAATTCCCAATCAGTGCCCTACACCGCAGGTTTCCCGCTTTTTTCACTGGAACCTCGAAAAAAAGCTGGAAACTTCAGTCAGTTACTGTGGAATTTGTACCTTTTTCTTCACAAAACATGGATAAATCTTCCCTTTGGGAAATATAGTGCATTAAAATAGGCCCTAAAGCTCCCTTCAAGAGGCAGGGAAGCGTTACAACTCAACCTAGCAGTCTCTGGGGTGTGTTACCTTGGCAAAATAGGTCTTTGTCTAGGTCAATTTCTTCATTCCATGTGTCCTTGTCCTCTGAGCTAATGAGGAGGTCACTTGTAGTGTAACATATGCCCCCTAAAGTGTGAGGTCAGAGATGAAGATGATAGTAGAAATATTTTATAAATGTAGTAGAGTGAGAGGAGTTGGAGGACTAAGGAAAACCTGAAACAAACAACATATGTCAAAAATATAAATATATGCCCTAAGTCAGGCATTCCCATGCTCAGTAACTATATCAAAATGATTTCTCTTGGAAGATATATGACCAGTATGTCCACCGATCAGCACAATGTGGAATCTTGTGTCATGACATGATCAATCTGATAATTTTTCTCCAAAAACAATATATGCGGTTTGGGAGAAACAAAGCTTAATGATGTATCCCTCAAAAAAAGGTGTTGGTCATCTCTTCTCTAAAACTCCATATTTCTGCACATGTGAATAAAGGAGTTCTAATTAAACATGTGAGAAATATTCTGATTACCAATCAATGATGAAAATTGTTAACAAATACGAGGATGGCCACTGATAAGGATGATGGTCACCAAGATGCACGATACAATATAGAGAGTGTGAATAAACAGTGTTGATGTCGAACACTCATAGAATCATTCGACTGGGAGCCAATGATGAAAACCCCCAATCAAACACAATCTAACCTACCACTGGGGTTTGCAAGTTCCATGGTACTAATATTTTTTTGGATCAACTTCCTAGATAAGATGTTAAAGTCGATAGGAATATATCTATCAAAAGACAGGCAATGAGGCTTCCTACATCAATTGACACAAAATGAGAAAAGGATGATTTTGTTTTGAAGATAGTTAAGAGAAATTGTGCAAATTTATGGCGGGCAAATAATTTTTGGCATATGATGGCTTGGTTGATACAGGAAGTAGTAGATTATGTGATATCTTGAAAAATAAAAGGCACAACAAACAAGGTACCAGGCAGCTTAGACTCATGAACACCAAAGAGTGTTAGGTTTCACCAATGCAAGAACTTTGACATATGAAGGTTAAACTCACAGAATAGTAGGGTTTGCCGAGAAGCTAATGCAAGGGATTTTTTTGAGGAGTGTCAAGTTCAAGGTGCTGCTACCAAATAGTTTTTCAAAGTATAAAAGAGTGAGTCTCTACTTTTTCCAAAATTTTCCCCATCAGATTATGTTTAACGAGTCTAGAAGGGTAAATTTGGTGATATTTTCATGTTTAGGAAGTCTTAAAAACATCGTAAAAGACAACCTTTTTCATGGTTGATAACCAGGTGCGAAAAAGGGGTAATAATATGCCCAACATAGTTCCCTTTTCATAAGTTAGTCCATTGAGTCTAGATAAAGTGATAAACATATGATCAATGGACGTTTACCTGATTTTGTTACGAGTACGAGAAGACAGAGTAAATTCAAAATTATTCATGAATTTTTAATGAGTTAGACGAATAAAAACTTGATCCTCTTCGTGAAATTTTAATGAATCCAACGAAGAAAAACTCAGTGTATTTTTTGGTTTTTAAAGAGCTAGAAAAAGATGAAAAATAATGGCTCATAGTCTTCATCGTGGTAGTTTAATGAGCCCAAAGAAGGAAACTCGAGTTTTCTCAGTTTTATGAGCTAGAAAAAGTCCATAAAAATAATGCTCGATCTAGGTCAAGCGAGGTCAAATCTGCATAGAAATACTAACAATTCATCAGATCATCGGTAACATCGATAAAACAATAGTTGCATCGAAAATAGTAGAAATTTACCAATTTCGATAACTAGTTGAGTAATTCGTACCTATAGAATGTCTATAAGAAGGATAAAGACCTTCATTTTCACTATTTGTGTTCGATGAAAGAGCTTTGGAGTGTGAAAAAGGGTGAAACTTCGGTTCTGATTGTGGACTATCTAGGCAATCTTTTTCGATTCCATCTGCTCCAGGTAAGAACTTAGGCCTTCATATTTCATTTAATTAGTGTTTTCAATATTTTTATTGAATAAAAAATAATTTTTGGGCAAGCCCTAGAAATTTTGGGTGGGTAATGCGGTCGCCCAGAGGTAGGGCCATGTTAAACACACTGCCCATTAAGGGACAGTGCATTAGCACACTTTGATTGACACAAGGGCCTGCGTTAGCTGGCCAAACAAATTTAAAACTCGGTTTGCCTCAATTTGCAATGATTTAACTAGTAACTAATCCATGAAAAATTGAATTTCGTAGGTACCAAGCAATTACCATGAGTATCAGGCGCGAACGAGAGCATGAGAGAGAGGAATGGGAAATGGTTATCAATCCAGCATGTTTATTAGTTATTTGCAGGTGTGGATTAATAAAATATGCTAGACTTGAGATGATGAAGGGCAGGAGGACCTTCTGAGCTGGATTATCCAACGATGGGATGAGAATCATTATCTATTCCACATCGGGGGTCATGAGCTCTCGATATAAATTGAGGATGTATACTTTCTGACCAGCCCATCATGTAGAAGGCCAAGGCCCAATTTGACAGGATCAAGAGCTGATCCCCAAACCACCATGGGATTGATCCAAGCTCACTGTATCAACAACATTGCACCAATGAGCAACATGATACCTATATCATGAATAGCCTCTAGGATGATGAGTTCATTATTGTGGATGATCGTACACTGGGCAGGAGCTAAGATTCATCATGTGGCCACCAAGGCCCAACTGCTACTAGCACTGTATTTTTTACACCCACAGATATTCGATTGGTTTGAAGGTATTGTTCACGATATTTGAGAAGAGTTAATAGCTTGCAAGACCTAGTCCCAAAGATATTTTGGTTATGGCACGTTGATTGTCTCATTTTTACTAGAGAGAGTTCCTGCTATGAGGCCTCGAATGATTATGGAAGTTGCTAGACCAAGGCAGCCTAGACAGGGTCAATGGTCTGCCCTGATGCCTCAGACTGGAGAGGGTCCACTCTGACACTTAGTTGACGATGCATTCTTTGCGTGGCTTAACAGACAAATTCAAATGATTGAGGATTATCTCTATGCCAGGATGAACCTTATAGGAGATCTAGAGTTGAGATTTCCACCTGGCAGTTAGTGGGGGCCAATAGCTAAGATGAGAAGTCAGTTGCACAGGTATTTTTGTGTCTTTTGAATTTTTATGCAATTTCTTTTTATTTAATGGGTGAAAAATAGGTTTTACATGAAGCAATTTTCTTAACACATATGTGGCACCTGTATGACCTGTTGGAGCCCCTTGCTATGCACAACGAGGAATGCAGCTACTTGGGGCTCGAGCAGCAGCAGAGACCGCTAAAGCCACTGAAGAGGGAGATGACACATAGATTCTACACGAGGTTTCTAGGAACCTCGAAGGTTTGAGCATGGGTGTGCTACCTCTTCCCATGAGGGAGATCCTAGTTCATCTGTAGTGACACACAGTGGGTGTTCCAGAGAAATATTTGGTGCCTCTAAGGAGGTTAGCTAGGAAATTTATCTGCTATCATGAGCAACAGGCTCAGCAAGAGTAGATATATATGTGTAGATGTCATATCGAGGCTTAGTAGAGCCAATTTTTTATAAAACACCCAAGTTTTGAATAGTTTTTGGATGTAACCAACTAAACATGACATATATATATATATATATATATATATATATATATATATATATATATATATATATATATATATATATATATATATATATATATATATATATATATACATATTTTGGCAATTTTTATGTTCTATTTTTCAATTTTTTTATAATTTTTATGATGAAAAATGTACACTCATGCATAAATATTTCAATATTAAATGTGACAGATTCCAATACAGTACATAATTTTCTAATGAATAAGCCAATGCATTAGATTCTCTAGGAATGTGTTCAAAAGTAATGAATTCAAATTAACGTTCCAAAGGTCATACCCTTAAGTAATAACATAATAATACTATATGTTGAATGTGATAACAGTTGTTCAAATGCATAACGACTAGATAGGAATCTAACAGAACCACAAAATTGGAGATGTCATGAGATGCAGCTTCAGTGAGGAGTTGAATAACTGAAATCTACTTAGCAATATTGTTGGTGGCATTGCTGAGGAATATTCCCTGGAAACCAAGTAGTTCTGACTCAAGTGTATAGAGGACCCAAACAGCTAATGCAATGTGACGTGTGTGTCGACTGGCACCATCCACATATCCAACATATGGTAAGGATGATGAAGACATCTTTGTAAGAAGAGGAGAGTTTGTATTGGAAAAAATATTCAAAAACCCAAAATATACTAGACATATCAAAAAAGACAAAACATATATACATAAAAGTGCAAAGAAAATTCCCAGTAAAATACTAGGTGAAATAATTCTTCAGATAGAGATTGTTGTGGGGCTCAGAGAATAGGATTCTATTACAGTCCTAAAGCTCATAGGCCAGTTTAGAAAGGAACTTGGTGATGAAATATGAACCGAGCCATAATGGTTGAAGCATTCTTGACCCCAAGAGGTTTTATTTTTGATCGTAGAGTAGAACAAGATCACCCTCTTGGAAAGAACGAGGCTTGACAGATTTTCCATATTTAGATTTAACTCAGCACTTGTGGGCTTCGAGGGCCAATGTGGCATCTCTATGAGTTTCATCCAAATAATTGAGTGAGAGAAAGCGCTCTTCTTCAGCAGTAGTGCCGGATAGGAGTTCAACGACCATTTTAAGTGATGGAATCTCACACTCAATTAGAAGAACTGCTTCCAAACCATATGCTAATTGGAATGGCGTGAAGCTTGTAGAAGTCTTCATTGACGTTCGATATGCCCATAATGCATAGTATAGTTTTTTATGCCATGTGGTTTTATGATTGCTGACTAATCAATGAATCATGGCCTCGAGGACACCATTTACGGCTTCGACTTGATCATTAGCTTGCAGATATTAGGACGAATAATGATCTTGTCAAAAACCTAGCAGGGAAGTTAACTCTATCATAATTTGGTTCTAAAAATGAGAACCATGATCTATGACAATCGAGAGGGGAACACTAAAACAATAGATAACCTGATTGAATAGGAAAAGAGAAGAGATTTCTCCATCAACCCGGAAAGTGGGAACGGCTTCAGCCAATTTCGTGAAATATTTGACCACAACTACAATGTAGTTCTATCCATCAGTGGAAGTGGGATTGCATGTTACGAAATCTATTCCCCGTTTAGCAAAAGGACCAACGGAAATGACTGGATGCAAAGGGGCAAGATGGGCATGCATTTTCTTAGTAAAAATTTGACACGTGTGGAACTTCTGGACCACAGTAATGCAATAGTTAAACAAAGTGGGGCCATATTATCCTGCACACAAGATTTTATGCGCAATAGCTATTCCTGGAACATGACACCACATGCCCCGGCATGGAAATCATTTAAAATGTGTTATGCCTTAGTAAAGGTGAGACAACGTTGAAGAACAATATAGAGACCATGAGGATATAGAGTATCGTTCAACATGAGATAGTGTTTCGCTTGGTGACGAACGTGATCATGGTCATTTGACATTACAGTTGGGCGGAACCGTTGTGTTTGGAGGTAGACAAGAATGTCCCAGCACCAAGGATTAGTAGAGTAGACCAGATAGATGGATTCATCAGGAAATAGATCATCAACTACTTCTTTTGGGTCAACTCTAGGAAGATCCAATAGTAATTTAGTGAAGACTAGAGACTTTTTAGCTTTGGCAGCAGTGAAAACCAAGTCAAATTAGTGGAGGATTACAATCCATTTGGAATATTTTCCTCCAATGATTTGAAGAGACAAGATGTGCCTCCTAGGATTCTCCAAAGAAATGAAGGTAATCTACCGTAGCAATATGTAATGTCTGAGGTGGGTGACAGTGAAGAAAACCACTAGAGATAGCTTTTCCACATGTGACTATCATAATTCAGGTCCAACAAGATCCTTTGACAGATAATAGATCACATGCTCACTATCGTCATCGTGAACCTGAACCAAAACCATTCCCAGTGAGGATGGCGAGGCTGCCAGGTAGAGGATAAAGTTGTGCGAATATTTTTGGGCTCTAAGAAGTGGGGTGGAAACGAGTGCCTATTTCAAGGCATCAAATGACAATTGGGCTTGATCATCCCATAAATACGGTAGCCCTTTAATGAGTAAGTGCATGAAGGCTTTCTTCATCTCGGCATAGTTTACGATGAAGCGACGTAAGAAGTTTTCCTTCCCTTGCAAACGTTGGATTTGTAATATGGATTGTGGTGCAAGTAATTCGATAATTTACCTTACCTTATCAGGATCAACCCTAATCCCATTCTTTGAGAAAATGAATCCAAGAAGTCATCCAGACTCGAAAAAAAATAAGCATTTATGTGGATTCAGACGAATGTTGTAGAACCTACACCGAGCGAAGTTTTTTCTAAGATGAGCAAGGTGTTGAGCTTGTTTCTTGGAATGAGTAGGAAGATCATCCAAGTAATCTTGTACAATGTGTCTGATATCATGAAATGCATAGTCAATGGCCCTTTGAAATGTGGCTCCAGCATTCTTGACACCGAATGGGAGCTTTTGATGCGCAAATGTGCCCTAAGGAAAAATAAAGGTAGTTTTATGCTAGTCATCTTTTTTAATCGCGATCTGGTTATATCCCGAAAATCCATCCATAAAGGAGAAATATCCACATTTGGTTCGTTGACAATATGATCTATAAATTGAGTAGGATAATTGTCTTTTAAACATGCAGTCTTCAGATCATGATAATTGACACAGACTCGGATGGTACCTTGTTTCTTATCTACGGGAATTGGGTTGGATACCCATTCTGTCAATGCAATGGGATAGATGAAACCAAAATGTAAGCATTTTTCAACTTAGGTATTGATAGTTGTTGCTTTACGAGGGTGGACAGGTCAGAGCCTCTGCCAGACAAGCTTGGCATTGTCATAAATATTGATTTCATGCTCGACTATAGAAGGATCTATGTCAGGAATTTCATCATAAGACCAAGAAAAAAAATTGCAAAACTCCTTAAAAATGGATGTGAAGCGTGCAATTTCCTCCAGACTGCAATCTACTCCAATATTTATATTTTCCACGATACCTGTTTTGACCGAGATATCTATAAGCATGGTCTTAGAAAGATTGCTCATGTTTCATTCTGCATCGATAATTTGAGCAGTCATATACGAGGATGGATGATCTTAGGTGGTTCAAAAGGAAATATTTGTATAGTGGCCGCGTCTGAATCAAACATCGAAGTGCGATGGTCAAACTCTCCCCAAGTGCGTTCTTCTAGAGACATGATCTCTCGCATAGCTTTGTCCAAATGTAGGACTTCATCGAGGATATCTTTAGAAGGAACAATGTTGGGTGGGAGGTTGAAACCAAAGAAGTGTAGGGTTCAAATGTTGATTGGGTGGCATGATAAGCCAACTCATCTGGTGATAGTGGAATTTGATCTCTATAGGAATTAATTTTTGAAAGTGCTAGTAGGATACATGAGTCGATAGAGCCATTTGAGATGGTGGATATCATTGAAACCATTTGTGGAACCTTAGGCAGGGGGAGAGGAAAACAAACCATAAGCGAATATGCCTTAAGAAGATCAGTATTGATTCTGACGTAAGAGTCAAGGACTCCTCTGTTGGAGCGGGGTCCCCTAAGTCCTACCAATTTTGTTATATTTTGTAATAGTTTAGTCTTGCGTAGGGGTTTTGTGGCAGTTCAAAACCCCTCATGAAATGTAATGGTTCAAAGGGTAGATCAAGGGGCCACAAACCATGGTTTGCGTACCATAGAGTAACGCTGGCTAATAATATAAATAGATGGCAAGATTGAGTCTAAGAAGCCAGTTTTTGGATGAGTCTGAACTTGAATGATAGATTTGGATATTTTTTGATAGTTTTTTGCAGATTTTTCTGGGTAGAAGGCTCCTGTTGGATGTGTGCGCGGAGAGCTTAGTCCTGTTGTGTGCAGACCTCGCTGGCTGTGTGCATGAGCTGTTGAAGTGTTTTGTATTAAGGATTTGGACTGTTAAGTAATAAAGGAAGATTTTTGCAGATATCTAAGTTATATATGCCCCTATTGTTTATGTTATGAATTTTTCTGCATCTTATTTTTTATTTATGTACTATCTGCAATTACATCTCTTGTGCAACTATGTTTGATTTTATGTGAATTATTACTGGATAGATATGATGGTATAAGGCTCTGATATGATGTATTAAAGGTTATTACTTGATTTATGATTATTGTGTTAACTTGCTCAATATATTTTTCATCTTTGACTTAAATCTATCTAAAAAGGGTTTACTAGTTAGGGCTACTATTGCGAAGGTATGTTTATGGTTTCTTGGGATCTTAAGGCACCCACATCATTGAAATCTCTCTTAGGGTGTGGAAACCTAGTTCCACCACCCCCCCATAATACTTCGCATGAGACTTTGACTTGCGCAAGTAGGTCACTACCGAAAGGGCGAGTAGTTAGAGGGTTTTTTTGGTTAACCTCAATTCCGAATCTGGGTCAGGACCCCTCAAGAAAAAAAATGGTTCCATTTTCGAGACCGAGAGAATTTTGAGAGAGGTTGGATGATGTCGTGAGGTCATTCGCAGCTATTAAAGCCTGAAATTAATGACTAGTTTGAAAAAAAGATTCAGGAATTTTCCCTAAAAGAAAATAGAAGTAAGAAGCTATCCGCTGAAGAGTGGAAGAATAAGTATATTTTCACTGAGGTACAAGAGATATTATTTGTAATATTTGCACATGAGCTGTAGGAGTGGTTGGCAAGGTTACCATAATTCCAAACATGTTGGAAGGACGATTAGGTCACATAGTGGACCCCTGAATTAATCCAAAAATTGGAGAAGACTGATTATTCCATTACCTGAACTATAGATCACTAGGTTGACAATGTCTTGGGAGGGTTTGTAATAGAGTTTGCAGTCGATCAGTTTGTGTCCTACTTTGAAGCTGAAAGGATATTTTTCAAGGGATTCAGGGGTAATTTATTACAAACTTTGCCTCTATTTATTAAGATGCTATTTTGTGAAAATGGTATTTTGTGCAGCCACACTGAGTGAATGACCCCTGATCAGAGTGAAAGCACTATGCGCAGTGGTAAATACTATCAGGTCAATAAAAAAAATGATATATCTATGTACAATCCTCCAAGGATTTCCCTTGATTTAAAAGGAAGCAGGGCTATGCACGCTAAGACTAGCCCTCCTGCTACACCACCATCAAATTTGCGCAGGGGTAAGAATCCTCCTACCCCACCATCACCCCCGCCTGCAGACGATATGGCTGCGCAGATGAAGTTACCCACCTTTAAGGGTGTGGGGGATGAGGATATGGACAGATTTTGTTTTGTGGAGAATGTGGTGTGGACTACACGGAATGTCACTACTGATGTTGTTAAAAGAGCGCAACTAGCTATGGCCTTTGAAGTTCGTACCCTAGATTGGTTTATGGGATACCTTATGCAACATGTGAATCCTATAGTTCAAGATATCAAGGATGCTCTGAAACAATAGCTGCAAAAGCAAAAATCTTATTCTCAATGCACAGTAGAACTAAAAGATATTCAGCAAGGGCCTACTGAATCAGTTTTGGAAGCTAACCAACGAATAAAGAAAGTCATCAACAATGGAGGATTTGCTTACGATGAAAAGCAGCATAAGGAGTGGTTCATCGACATGTTATTTCCATGTCTGCATGGGCCCGTGGATTAGCAGAAGATTGAATCACAGGTAGAAGCCCTGGAAATTGCTATGAAGTTAGAAGCCACGTCGAGGGACGATGCTCAATTTGGAGTGTTGCAGATTCAAAGCCAATTAGAAGCTATGCACTTAGAAATTTATAACATATGAAGAGACTGGGGTATATAAGCTAGCGCAAATGTCTGGTGCATATGATATAGGGTATCTGGCCACACCAAAGATCAGTGCCCTCTGTTGACAAGTTATATGCAAATTGGGTGACTGAGCCCACTACACTCAAGGGATGTTGCTGGGCCTAGTTCCCCCAAACTATGGTGCATCTATTTTCAGGTGGCTGGATGACTTGATACAGACCAATGCCCGTGGTTAGGTGCATATGTCTTAGAACTAAAGCAACATTGGTGTATATTCTGCTCTTTGGTGGGACACGATGAGCAAAATTGCCGAAAATATGACTTAATGATTGATAGAGTGAACCTTTACAGAGTGCAGAATAAACCTTCATCGCCCGCATCTCCCTCTATACAAGGAGGCTCCCAGAAAGAGGATGGTGAGGGGGGAGAGGCGTAGGCACAGGTAGAGGGAGAGGGAAACTAATTTGTTAGAACTGTGGAGATACTGGACACTATGCACATGACTGCTTGAACCTTGTATGACAATCCTATAGGTATGTAGGAAATTTTATCATGTAATTGAAGATTGTCCTATGTTAATAGCTAAAATGCAGGAAAAATAGTAGACATTGATGCAAAACATATAGAGGGTTAAGGTTAAACCACGGAACAATGGTCCAACTGTAAATGTAATTACACGCAGCAGTATTGCCACTGGAGGAGATGAGGAGAAGGCTTTCGTAGAACCACTGATCAAAAAGTCGTCTTACAAGAAGGAAAGCCTCAACTTGTATAAATAAAAATAAATTTTCATTGAAGCTAGAAAGGATTTTCTGATGCAGGACCATCCACCTCATGAACTCCCATGGAACCAAAGGTCGATGAAGAATTTAAGCCATTCTTACAAGATTGAATTAAGCTACTGTGAAATCAAAAGGCAATAGATAATATTCAAGCCCTGATAGACAGCTACACAGAAAAATAGGTGCATCGAAAATAAACTAAGCCTGTGAATAAGGTTTATAAATAGAATAAGAGAACTAGTAGGGAGATGTGCATGACTATGCATATTGGAGACTATGAAATGGACCAGTTAATATTGGATTTGGGGTCTGATGCAAATTTATTACCTAAAAAAACCTAGCAGATGATGGGAGAGCCAAATTTGGAATGGTCCACCATTCCGCTACGCATGGCCAATCAGCAAAAGATCATTCCACTTAGCAGACTTCCGCAAGTTGTCGTAGACATCACTGGAGTAAAGGTATGGGATGACTTTGAGGGTATAAAAATTGTGGACTATGAAGATCCCTACCCTGCATTGTTAGGATTGGATTGGGCCATTGATATGGGAGGCATCATCAATCTAAAGTGCATAAGTATGATTTTTTAGAATAATCATACACGAGTGATAATCCCACTGCATCTGGTAGAAGGAGAACGATACATAGAACCAGTGTGCAAATGGGATGAGGTTGATCATATCTATAAGCGGACTATGTGGGAAAAAGACTGGATCAACCCTACAACTAATGGCATGTTGAAATGGGAGAAGGATAGCTCCTGTTTTTCTGATTCTCATGGAGAGATGGAGAACATGCATAACCAGTTACAAGATGTCTTCATGTTGCGCTGCCTCAAGATTACAAATAAATTTTGGTGCATCTCCTCTGAGGTAAGAGAACTACCTTACATTGATGGTTCTGGTAGTGTCAAATAATTTTTGGAAGCATTGGAAAAATTTTCCCCAGAGGAAAAAAAGTTCTGGGTGCTTGATTTGGCTATGCACGCAACTCTAGCACAGTGGTGGGAGGTGCACAAAGGAACCTTTTAGGACTGGGAGGAATGTAGACAAATGATGACACTGCTCTTTGAACCTCCAACCACTCCACCAACTAAATTATTCTATGGTTGAAAAGATCCACGCAAGCACCTGGCCATGTGGATGGAGGTATGGGATGAAAAGAAATGGAATGAATGGGTCCATAGGTTTGTCCACTCATTAGGACCGGTACCTACTACCTAGTATCTAGAAGTTGAGTTACACCGAGGTACTCGATACTGGTATAAAATGACAGAATATTTTCTGGAAACCTTTGGCTCTATGGGTGGCTCAGAAAAAATGGATGAAGCTTTGTAGGACATAGACGCTCTAGTCTTTGATGAATCCTGACCCCGTAGGGAGTGCGTTGCACTGGCCTAGGATGCGTAGATTAAAGACATTGTCAATTGTAGAAATTTGTCAATCGAAGAGAATGAAGATGACCACGGAATGTTAATATCCTATAATCGGAAAGAGAGCACGTAGTTGCAGGGCCTGCATTAAGGATGGTGGACAGGACTAAAATTATGAAATTGAAGGAAGTCAACATTGGGAAAAAAGAGCAGCCAAAATTGGCCAAGATTGGGGACTACTTAGATGATGATACCGTAGGAAATATTGCAGAGCTGCTAACATAATATCACAATCTATTTCCTAGAAAATTCTCTGGGCTGAAGGGCATTGTGGGTGACCTGGGTTTCATGAAGATCACATTAAAACCAGATGTGCGCTCTGTCAAGAAACACCCTTATCGATTGAACCCCAAATATAAGCAGAAATTAAAGGAGGAGTTAGAGAAGATGGTGGCTACAATCATCATTGAACTAGTCGAGCAGTATGATTGGGTAAGCCCAATGGTGGTTCAGGAGAAAAAGACCAAAGGATAAATAAGGATTTGTGTAGATCTGCGCAAGTTGAATAATGTTTGTGTGCATGAACCCTTCCCTACTTCGTTTTCTAATGAAATCTTAGATAATTTGTGAGGACAAGAAGCACAATTTTTTACTGATGGATTCTTAGGATATCATCAGATCCGAATTGCGCCAAAATACCACATCAAGACCACCTTTTCCACTGAATGGGGTTCTTTCCAATATACGATCATGTCATTCGAATTAAAAAATGCACCTGCCATATTCTTGTACATGGTCGTGGCTGTGTTCAAGGAATCGGTGCATAAATTATTGGAGGTATATTTGTATAACTGGACAGTATTTGGATTAGTAAAGAAACATGTGTTGAACTTGCGCATGATGCTTGATATCTATAGAAAGCACCAGATTTCTCTCAACCTGAAGAAGTGCATATTTTGTGTACCTTTTTTGGATTTTGTTTGGACATACAGTATGTCAACAAGGATTTATGGTAGACCCAGCCAATATCACAATTATCATCAACTTAGAAGTTCCCACCAATGAGAAACAGGTGCACTCCATCGTAGGACACATTGGTTATTACAGGAAGTTTATCAAAGGGTATGCTCTGATCACTATGCCGATGGAGAAGTTGCTAAAGAAGGGTGAATTAGGGGAATTTTGAGGTCTAAAATGGGCCTCCTAAGAAAATTATAAAATAATAGTGAAATAATAAAGTAATATTTGATCACATCATCAAATTTTAGAGGGAAAAAATAAAAGATTACTTTTTCAACTCATATTTTCAACTTATCTCCCAAAGTTCTTACTCAAATTTTGAGCGGGAGTACTTGTTGGATGAAAAATTTAATTCCACATCCAAGGAGTACCCATGTTGCATACTTTCGATGGATCTTTCTACACAAAAAATTATAAATACATTAAAAACATGTGTAATCATGTTTTTTCATGTATTTCTCATTTTTCGTGTAGCAGGGTCCATCAAAAGTATGCAACATGGGTATGTGTTAGATGAGGAATTAAATTTTGCATCCAATGAATACTCCTGCTTGAAATGTGAGTAAAAAAATTTTGGAGATAAGTTGAAAATATGAGTTGAAAAAGTAGTTTTATTATTTTATTATTTTTTAATCTTTGTACCATTTTACTTAAAAGATGGTGAATCATCCCCCATGGTTGACATCATCATATTGAATCTTATTGGTTCTTATAAAGTTCATTTATTTGTACATTTTTCTTAAGAGACCCATTTTAGACCTCAAAATTCCCCTAATGTATCATTTTTCTGGGATGACGAATGTCAGAAGAGATTTGAGTCGCTAAAGGAGAAAATGGTCACTACACCTATTTTGATATCCCCAGACTGGTCTAAGGTTTTTCACATGCATGTGGATGCATCTGGTATAGCACTTGGGGTTGTTTTAGCATAGCTAGGAGAAGGAGACATTGATCACCCAGTAGCTTTTGCTAGTAGGAAGCTCTAAGGCACAAAGTGAAACTACTTGAATACATAAAGGGAAGGATTGGCCATGGTATACACACTGCAAAAATACCGACACTATCTCATAGGAGGGAATTTTATGATGTTCACCAATCATTATGCTTTGAAAAACCTGGTCAATAATCCTGTGTTGTGGGGGAATATCTGTCAATGGTTGTTTCTTTTTTCAGAGTATGATTTTGAGATCATTGTGAGGTCGGGGAGACTGAATGTTGGGCCTGATCATCTGTCACAAATTGAGAGTGGGGAAGAACCAATCAGTCTGGACGATGGGTTACCTGATGCAAAAATATTCTTTATCAATATGGTTGATGATCACTTTACTGACATTATTCATTTTCTGACTACGGGAACAATGCCTGTGGAATATTCAGCCCAAAAAAAGGAGTTGGTTGTGTGCCTGATTTCACCCTAATTGCAGGTCAGTTGTATAAATTAGAAGCAGATGAAGTATTAAGGATATATGTGTTGAAATAGGAAAGACAGGCTATATTGGCTAAAACTCATGCAGGAGTGGAAGGAGGCCACTATGCTGGGGAAGCCACTGCGCAGAAGGTGTTGCATGCTAGGTTGTGGTGGCCCACACTACACAATGATGCACAGGTGTATTTTCGATCATGTGATGCATGCCAACAAACTAGGAAGCCTTTGCACAGAGACGAAATTCCCTTGTAACCACAGATGGCCTTGCAAACATTCGACAAATGGGATATAGACTTTGTTGGACCAATCAACCAAATTGGAAAGAAGACTAGAGCATAATATATCATTACTATAACTGATTATGTAACCAGGTGGGTAGAGGTGAAGGTGGTTAGGGACTGTACTCTATATACTGCTTCGCACTTCATCTTTGAGCACATTTTGACCAGGTTTGGGTGCCCGAAGATTTTTATGAGTGATAGAGGCATGCATTTTGTTAATGAAACAATTGAAGCTTTAACAGAGGAATTCCAAATCCATCACAAGAAGAGTACCCCTTATCACCCACAAGAAAATGGCGTAGTAGAATATTTCAACAATATTCTAGAGCATGCACTCACAAATATCTGTAATTCCAATCAAGATGATTTGGATGTGCACATCCATTCTATGTTATGGGCTTACAGGACAACATGAAAAAAGTTGACAAGAAAGACACCATACAGGATGATCTATGGGTAGGAAGCCATCATTCTGATGGAGTCTATCGTCCCAAGATTTTACATCAGAATATGGCTGAGACATACATTATGGAGGAACGGTTGGCGAAAATTGTTGCCTTAGAAGAAGATCGATTCATTGCTAACTTCCACCAGCAAGTGCAGAAGGCACGCAAAAAACCCTGGCATGATAGACACATTAGACAAAAGGCATTCAAAGAGGATGACTTGGCTTTGTTGTATGATATTCACTTTGCACGCCACCTTGGTAATTTCATAAAGCATTTGTTGGGGCCATATATCATGAATTAAATCACTGATGGTGGTGCGGTGTGCTTGGCCATGCCCCGTGGAGAGAATCTTCTTGGGTATTTCAATGGAAGACACTTAAAGCTGTATAGAGACAATCCAGTGCTGACCAAATGAATATATGGTCAGAGCATCAAATTTTAAGGGTATGCATGCAACAGAGAGGGAGGGTGCATGCATGTGTGACAAAAGCGTAGGGGTGACACGCAAGTCAGGAAATTAGCTGTTGGAACAATGAAACTGGGTGAAAAGGTGAAATTACCATTGGATGGAGTAGATTTCTAGAATTTAATGAGGTGATCTTAGAGAATTTTTTCCTGTCTCCTTGAGGGTAGGTGGAAATTAATTATAATCCAACCATTTTTACCATGGGTGGCTTATAAAAAGGTGGACGCGGGTCTCAATTGGTTCGCTTTTTTTTTTAATATTTGGTGCCATGTGATTGTCTGTAATTTCTATCATCCTACTATCTATGAGTTATGTATGTTTGGTTGCAAATCCCATTCTGACATTAGTAACCTCGAGTGTAGATTTTGTGTGAGATTGATGACCACTAACCTTGCAGAGGAACATTTAGTGCCCCTCACTACTTCAATGGAGATGGGTTTAGATGAGGTCAGAGAAGTAGTCCCAGATGTGGAAGAGGTTGTGTCCATTTCGGCGAAAGAGAAAGGCAAAGGAAATATGTCAAAGTGGGATAGTTCTAAGCCGTGCACCTCTCCATGGAATGTTATGTCCCCCACACAAGCTTCCAAGGAGCATTCCCCCATTGGTGATCCCTTAAAGAGGCTGATGACTGCTAGGAAAGAAGCTATGTTTTAAAGCCCATTTCATGGCAGCCACCGTATGTTAAGCTACGAAAGCCCTTGGTGTGCAAGCCACAGAACATTGATAATGTGTGGGAGTATATGCATATGCCATTGATTCCTCAAGATGTCCCTCTGAACGGCGAAATGTTCGGCAAGATCCCTCAGATAAAATTTGACGATTACGATTAGGCTAATGAAGCAACGTTCCCAGAGCTTACACCATAAAATTATTTCGAACAAGTGTTGTACGATGATGTACCGAAGGTGGAACTGATAACCTGGGCGCACGGACTACACAATGCATGGGTCCTCAATCTACTAAGGATCCCATATTTCGAGAGGTACCCCATCACAGGAATTTGTGTGCGCCAATTTTTGGCCTTGGTCCATGAGGGTTCGTTGTGGATTCAAAGGAGTGATGCTGATAAAAATCTCAGTGAGAGTTAATAATTCCACAAGAGTAGGATCGGGAAATTGCATGCAGAATATGAAGGTGGCCACGAGAAATGCATGGAATTCCAGATAAAGGTAAATAAAAAAACATGATTTTACTAATTTCCAAAAAATACCACAAAAGTAGGTCAATGGGACTAAAATGGTAAATCCATTATAAGTGCAAAGTCAGAGTGTGAAAGAAACTCCTAGAATGATATTGAAAGAAGGAAAATATAAAGAAACAAGTGTCTACCTAAGAAAATATATAAAATAAAGTGCAAGTGCAAGAGAGAGAGAGTAGAAACCAGTAAGTCTCAGTGTTGAATAGAAAAGTGGATGTCCAAGCCTAGTGGAGTTGAAACTCATTATCAATGATGAATGAGGATAGAGGATCCCAATTAGAGCCATCCATAATTGTGAATGGACCAATGCACTGGCAGATTATATCCTTTGGGGAGAGTTTGGGGATGATACCACTTGGCTATATCATCCTAGGGGGAGCACAACAACAAGGAAGCCTAATGCTCCTAACATCTAGGATAGTGGGGAAGAATATTTAAATGAAGCTTGGATGCCTGAACGACACTAAGAAATAGAGATTAATATTTCCTTAAAATAATTTCTTTCTCAATGCAAATGGAGGAAGCAAAGTCAATTTCTTAACATTTCATGAAGTTGAAAGAGATTATGGATCAAATATTAGTTGTAAGAAGACAAGCACATGAAGAAGGAAAGGTTTTAATTTAGATAGTCTCCCTCCATCATTTGCAAACTTTGTAAAAACTATGAACATAAATTTCAAATCCACTAATGAAAATTTTGAGTGGCTCTGGGGTCAGTTGCTAATATCAGCTACTATGGTTTCTGTTGGCATTGATGATCGATCATAGAAAAAATTGAGCATATGTTCAAGGACTCCATATCAGTGTATTTCCTCCAATTTCCATTCATACATTCATCATCACTCTTTTTGATTTATTGACATTACTAGCATTTTTTGTCTCTTGTTCAGCTTTCAGGAGGGATGTATCTCTTGATTTATTCCTTCTCTCCAAAGCCTCTTCTTACTTCTCTAACCCTAACCCAAGAACTTACAATCCCAATTCACAAGATGAAGACCCAATGAAAACTTGGAGGGGCTTTACAATATCACTGCAATACTCTTCTCCCACTCATTAAGTTGTCTCTTCTACAACTCAAAGGGGGAATTCCTAGCATTATCTCAGTCTAGAAAATGTCTATGTACAGAATGGTTACATTGAGTTAGCTTAGATCTGATTTTATAATAGGAAATATTGAAATAAATTTCATATTTACCAAACATAAATAAATCTAATAAATATGGTGGACATAAGTGAGTCTTCTTAGACTTATTTCAAATCTAGATTGTGATATATAAAACTATAAGTTGAGTTTATGGTTTTTATGTGGTTGCTAAGTGAGATTAGAGCCTAGAATTTTAATTGGGTAGATGGGATCTATGCATTAGTGCTTTAATGAGCTATTTATTGTGCAATAAGGGAAAATTAAAATGAAAATGATTAAATTACAACACCCTTATATGTTTGCCCCAAAATGTAGAAAATTGGTTTCAAGGCCCTAATTAAGGAAAATTTCCAAACACATCAAAATGGATTATCCACCACTATGAAATCTAAATTCCAGCTCTTCAAATTAATAAATAAGGGAAGGGTCTATGCTAGTGGCTTATTGGATGGCTCCTATAATTATGGATGAAAGGGTAGGCTATCAGATATAATTTTCAGTCAACTCCTAAATGGAAACTCCGATCAAACAATAATGAATTAACATTAGCCTTTGTTTGAGTGTCTTCAGTATCTGATATTTTGAATAGGCATGAAATTTCATAACATGAGGTTTACCTGAAAAAAATGAAATTTTGATTTAAGGATTATATTGAATCTACTATCAAAAAATAAGAGCCAACATATCATAATTCAAATAAAAAAATCTTCAATTAATTTAGGCAATAATAGTGTCTAGTTCCTCATACAACTAGACCACTCAAGAGGCATGAGATCCTTGACACACACATACCTCAAAAGGTACAACTGATGGGATTCATCACCAGTGACCAAACTAATCAACTCTATCATCAAATAGTTCATGAACAAAAATTCCAATGTCAATCATGAAAGGAAAGTTAGGTCAGTGAAAGAAATCATTATTGAGGACCACACGAAGGTCAAATCCTTAAAAGAACTGGCCAATGCACCACCTATAAAGGACCATTGGTCTACCCTAAGGATCATTAAGTCAAACCAAGTGGTAGTATAGTGTAGGAAGCATCCCTCTATAGCTGGCAGATTCTTGAAACTATGGTATTAAGTAAGCATATTTTAAAAAGTCAATATCAAAATCACTAATTACTAAAATTAAATAAACTACATATTTTCATTTTATTTATCTAAATTTGACACTGACACATGATTTTTGTGCATTTTTCATCGTTTTCTATACCAATTCAAGTAATTTCCAACTCCTATGATCCCACCCTTACGCATGGGTGCATATTACATTGATCATAAAATGATGCAAAGAGAAATAGTTCATACAATTTAAGGACTACAATTTGGGAAGAAACTAATAAATAAAGTGTAATGCAATTTAAATTCCTACACAAATAGATCCATTAAGGTGTTTCTCTTACAAACCATTTAATAAAAATAAAATTCATGATGTCTGTGGGTAATAAACAAGAGAAATATGTCTAAATTTAGTGTAGATATTACTTCTTTATTTCATATATTCGATCCATTTATCTTGGCCCTATATACAAATGAGTTTATCATTATTGGAATTTCTGAATAACTCATGTTCATGGTGTAAGAAGATTTTGACTACTGAAGTTGACATGAAGGACATAGGAGGTCGGTAGGTTTTTTAAGAAATTTTCCTTGTACAAATGATTTACATCTTGAAGATTTTAAAGATATTTCAAAGTACAGAAGGAAACACTGATCCAAGGCTATATTCTTCAACTTCATGGATGGTCAACATAATGTTGAAGCTCGTAGCAAAAGAGAAGTTTGCAGACACTGAATGAGAGATTTTATTTGGTCAATAACACTTTCTTCACAAACAGGAAGTGTTAGTTTTTCCCTATTGCATCAGATACTTCTTTCTCTCATGTTGGCATAACAATCATCTTTAGGGTAAAATGCACAATAAAAATAGGCACAATAGTCTGGATTTATGCAGGGTACTTGTGTAGTCATGATAAGGGTGCAGTTGAGGAGAATGAGGATGCAACACTATAATGTCTAGGGTATTGCACTTCATTTATGTAGGAGATATATTGAGAGGGTTCATGGATGCTATAAGTTTTCCCTGTTGCATCAGTGTTTTTCCTCTTCTATAGTGGCATAGTATTCAACCAGCAAAGGCATACCAACAACAACCATGGTAGTTTGGATTCCTGTGTAGGGTACTTGTGTTGTCATAATAAGGGTGCAACTAAGGAACATGGGAGTGTAACACTAGATTGTATGTGATTCGAAATTGTAATTATGTAAGATAATATTGAGAGTGCACACACATGTCTTCTAACATGCATGCGCCAACCTCAACCACTTCGAGTTTTATGATTGTTTTTCTAGATTTAACATTCCAATTTTAGAATAGATGCTTTTCTTCTTTTGGAATTTGAAATCCAGATTTAGAAGTAGGTTGTTTTTAGCTTCAATTAGATTTTGTTTTAAAGTAGATTAAGCACATTAGCCAGGGAAATTTCCAACTTTAGGGACATCATACTTCCCTAGACAGATTTAGATAATGGTTTTGCTTTTCTAATTTTGAGCACCCACAGGGATGGGAAAATTTGTCTTCTCCTCTAACCTTCCTCATCTATATTATATAAAGAAGGCAGGGCAAAGGTGGTTATTTTTGCATTATTTTAAGCATGAGATTGAGTTGTGTTAGTGATTTTTATAGTACTTTTGAGTTGTAGCAGTGTCATTTTTTCAGATTGAATAAAAAACAGATTGCAGTTTTGGAAGTTTAGTTTTGTACAAATTGTCCTATATTTTCAATATGATGTGTTAGTAGATTATATATAAAAATTTGTAGTTTTGATAGCCCTTCAAGTTTTATGTTTTAGTTGCTTGGGCTTTATGATTGTATACTTTGCCTACCATGGTCTAAAATTTTTAACAAGGCCTACATAATATTATGCCATCCACCACAGTTTCATTATCCTTGTGGTCTGCACCAACCGAATGCCATGAATCTCAAAGGAATGAGACTCGGTGAAAACCCAAGGAAAACTGGAGGAATTTTGAGCTATACAGTGCAACTCTTGACCTTCGAATGTGTTTCTCAAAGCACTTCAAACAAACCAATAAAATACGAAGTTACCAAAAGCTTCATCTTATGTTGGCCTGTAAATTCTCAAGCTAGGAATCTTATTTCCTTTATTTGGTGTTGTTATGTTATGAATAGATATTTTCTTGGAAAAATACAAGTTTTTTTCATGGGAGAAAACTTTAGGTTTGATATTTCCAGGAGAAAATAAAAAATATACATTATTCTTGGCCTTTTAGCCCATAAATAATGTTCTTTTTGTCAATAGCATGTCTCGGACACTATGTATTTCAGTCCTCAAACAGAGTCATTTAGATAAACCTGAGAGCATCACAAAACCTACTTAGAATACTTAGTCCTCCTAAACCATTAATAGCAGAGCTAATCTATTTTTATAAGAAAAATATAGAAATGTCATCCTCCATACTATTTAAAAAGGGAGCTTGCTGAAACCAACGGTCCATCTCTAAATTATTGAATTGTGATGATTCCTTCCTGCAGAGACAAGCCATATTCCTTTGAGAACCATTCCACCTATATATTAAATTCCCAATATATGTGAAGAAAAAATATAGATGCAAACCTTATTTTAATCTCCAAAAATAAGCTCATGACTGAGCTCAAAACCAAATTTTCTATTATATTTTTCCCATTATCCCAATATATTAATAATTTAGAATCTCCCAATACTTGAATTTTGAGAATTTCCCTATCTGCATCATATTTGATCAAACGAAACAAGACATAGATCTCATCTCAATTCTTAGTTCCATGCCTAGCCTAATATTTTATATTAATTTAATGGGAAAGTGATAGAAATAAAATGGAACCATAAAAAAAATTATACGAGGTTCCTTGTCAAGCCCCATTAAAATAGCCCCACGCCACTAAATAGTCAACCAATGGTTCAATTAAAACCCTTGTATCTTTGGGAGTTGAAATTTTTCTGTTTCCCCATAACCACTTCTGATTTGATGTGCCACTTTTTTGAATGTGTATGTATTCCCTATAATAATGCTTTCTCCCTTGCTAGCCAAATTACCCACAAAAAAATCAAGGCCAAGCCTTGTCACTTAGAATAGAATTGTCATGACACCAATGTTCGAAACACTTCCCCACGAAATCCTTATCCCATTGATTTTTTCATGACTACTCAACTATGATATTTATTTCCAAACTAAATTAACTAAATAAGAAAGGAAAAAAATTGAACCACTATTTCAGTAACATACATAAAACCCTTGGAAAATGTACTTCATGTGATTCCAAGCTGTTAAAACTTATCTCAACATAGATGCTATGAGAAGTGGACTTTGAAAGGCATTTCAATTTTAGTATATTAATTGGTGTCTTTATAACTAATATCATGTCAATATACATATAAATAAAGGTATAAAAATGACATGGAGGAATTAATTAAGTGTTGAGAAATATGATTCAACCTTATTTTGTGAAGTCATGCAAAATAAATCTTAGTTTGTAAATCAGAAAATTTCCCTAAGTGAGACCTTTAACAACAATATGGAAAAAATTCAATCTAAAGTAAACATTTTCTGAGATAATTGTATCTAATTTTTTGTGATTTGTAAATTACAAATTTGTTGAACATTTGCAAGATAGAGATTTAAATAATGGGTAAGTATAAAAACCTGGATGATGATGAACAATACTGTTGTAATAAGGAGTAAGACCCACTCATCATATACTTTTATGGGTATTGCTAGAGGCATTGTAATTGGAACGATAAGAATTTTCTTCCTTCTTCACCATGGGCATTGTATCTTCCCTACTTGGAAACTCCATTTCACATTTTTTTACTTGAGGAAACACATAGCCCTTGCTTTGATATTTTTCTAAGAAGGATCGGCTCGAGTCTTCTTCAGTTTTTCACATCACCTCTCTTATTCATTTACCCCAACCAAATATCACCACTTCATCATATTTTACTAATTCAAACTATATAATTTGGACTCACTCTGCCTCCTTTATAGGCGTTGGTCCAACGTCAATTCAATCAGCCACGCGTTTATTTTGAAAAGGATATGAAATATGCTATCCACCTATTCCTTCCCCTGGTGGTACAGGATATGAAATATACTATCCACGTATTCCTTCCCCTGGTGGTACAAGATATGAAATATACTATCCACCTATTCCATCCCTCGTGGTACTAAATATATCCCATCCAACCGGGGGGAGCACTTAGAGAAGGTTATGGTGCACTATCTAGAGAGAAATAGATCAATGTACAAGTTAAAGTTTAAGAAAATTTACTTGCCACAAAGTTCTCAAAGGCAACACATAAAAAAGATAACCTTCTAATATAAAAAAAAACACTGAAACTTGATACAGCTTATCAATTAATCTGAAATAAACTAATTAGTTCCTGGACCTTGACGTTGCATGACTAGCTTCTTCATTAGTTGATGAGATAATCTCTACATATCTGGTACCAATCATCATCTTGTCTTACGAAATTGCAGCCTTTGAATTGGTCTCATTTGAAAAATCCAAAAAGGTTTCCCCTTGTGGCTCTCCCATCAAAATATGTGATTGTACATTTGTAGAGGTCGTAATGTGTGAAAAAATAAATGATGTTCCATTTCGACACCAAGAAAGGAACACCTTTGAGCTTCGGAATCCTAGTGTGCTCCATATGATCATTATTAGAAGAACCCTTAGAGTAACCAAAAGGCAGGGCAGGATCATCCACTCCTTTGGGCTCATGTACTTCAGCCGCAATGACATTATAGTATTCCTTCTTTTTGCAGTGAAAAACTTCAGTGTGTTTGCGGCCCATGTTCTATCTATCGCACTAAAGAGAAAAATCAACCTATTCAGGGTGGGCTTTATCTCCTTCTGCACACACTCAGCTTCGATCAATCGACCGTAGTAGAGAAACCATGTCTATTACAGATGAACAAAGCAGGGCCTCAGGCACGACTTCTTGACTTCCCTTATTCCTAGATGCAACCTCTCACTCAACAAGTGCTAGAAGAGGGCATCCCAAATCAAGTGCCTTCTCCTCCTAAAAAACAAGCTTTATTTACTTATTGTATTTATGAGTTCAACCTTGAAGGTTTAAAGGACCACTTGGGAATTTTTACAGAATTAGAAATCCGTCCAAACTCCTTATTTTTTATTCTAGCTTCAATTTGTCGAGGGAAAGCCAGTAATAGCTATGTTGAAAAGCCCGTCGTAAATAATAAGCAAACCAGGGATGCAACCAAGCGAAAAAAAATTACTTGAATAAATGGCAAAGACATCGCATCTACGGAAATAATTGGCATAATCCCCATATTCAACAGGGATAGCTTGCATAAGCATATGCAACCCCTTTAATCACAATAGCCGCCATTAACCATTCCTAGACATTCTCTGAGATAAACAAAAATTTTCTATCCCAATGGATTTGTGAGGATATCTACAAATTATTCCTCAGACCTGCAATGATGCAACACAATTTCACCATTGTTAACTAAGTCCCTTATGAAATGGCATTTGGCATCAATATGTTTTTTTCTCTTGTGGAAAACAGAATTCTTTGAGAATGTAATTACTGAGATGTTATTACAGAAAATTGTGTTTCATTTTTCTTGTTCATGACATAAATCCCTCAACATCCTTCTCATCCAAACTTCTTGGCATGATGTTGCTATTGCTACTACATATTTAGCTTCTGTTGTTGATAATGAAACTATTGGTTGCTTCTTGGAAGCCCATGAAGTGGCTGCCAATCCCAAGTAAAAATCATACCCTGATGTGCTCTTTCTATCATCCACACTTCCATCCCAATCACTGTTAGTGTAACCAATCATCTTAAAATCATCTTTTTTGGAGTAAAGAACACCATACTCCTTTGTTCCATTTACATACCTCAATATTCTCTTGGTTTCTTTCCAATGTGTCTCCCTGGGTGTCTCCATGAATATGGATATCAAACTTACTGCATACATGATATCAGGCCTAGTTGCAGTCAAATACATTAGACTTCCAACCATGTTTTTGTACAATTCCGGATTGACATTCTTGTTGCAATATTCCTTGCTCAATTTCAACCCCATCATATTTGGAGTTGATGATGGCTTGTTATTCTTCATGATGAACCTTTTTAAAATCTCAGCAACATACTTTACTTGGGAGATAAAAAGTCCCTTTTCTGTTTTCTTTACTTCTATGCCCAAAAAAATATCTTAACAAACCAAAGTCAGTCATTTCAAACTCACTTTTCATGACTTCTTTGAAATCAACAATGAGAGAAACATAATTTCCTGTAAAAATCAAATCATCTACATACAAGACAACAATAATAATCTTATCGTCATTTTCTTTGATGTAGAGTGTGGGTTGACCATCACACTTGTCGAACCCATTGTCCATTAGGTAAGCATCAATCCTGTTTTACCATGCTCATGGTGCTTGCTTCAGCCCATAAAGAGATTTCCACAACTTACACACATTGTTTTCTTTCCCTTCTATCTCATAGCCAGGAGTTTTTTCAACATACACCTCCTCTTTCAGCACTCCATTCAAGAATGTTGACTTCACATCCATTTGATAAACATTCAATATTTTTTGTGATGTTATAGACAACAATGTTTGCACTGTCTCCATCCTTGCAACTGGTGCAAAGTTTTCCTCATAGTCTCTTCCTTGCTACTGCTTGTAGCCTTTGAAAACTAGCCTTTCTTTGTGTCTTTCTATCTTTCCTTCAATGTTTCTTTTGGTCTTATAGACCCATTTCACTCTAATAACTTATTTTCCTTCTAGGAGGTCCACTAACTCCCATGTGTCATTTCTTTTTATTTCTCCTATTTCTTCATTCATTACTTCAATCCACTTCTCTTCTTTGTCTGCATATTCAAAATGGATTGGGTGATCAACATGAAAAAATAATTCAAATAAATAATTCAGACCAGAACTATTATCAACTTCTTCTTGCCCATAAATTTCACTTAAATTTCTGAATTTTGGTCTTCTTATATTTGCTGAAGATGTGCTTGGAATTGCACTTGAAATTGAGGGAGTTGTTAATCCCTGTGGTGTGCTTAGAGAAGCACTTACTTGATTTCTCAATGCTATTCTCTTTCTTGCTTGTGGTGTGCTCTGTTGAGCTTGCGTAAGTGGAGGAGGAGCCACTGTTGAGGAGTTGCTTGATGTAGTCCATTCCTCTTTCTCTTCATGAGACATACATGTCTTCACATTTATTGTCTTCTCTAAACTTCCATCCCAAGCTTCTTCTTCTATGAACTAAACATCTATGTTGATTATTACTTTCTTGGTTGTTGGATTATAGAGCTTGTAAGCCTTGGATTCATCACTGTACACAAGAAATATACATTTCTCCCTCTTGTTGTCAAACTTCTTCCTTAACTGATGTAGGACATGTGCATATGCCACACATCCAAAAACTCTCATGTGAGTGACAAATTTCTTTTTTCCACTCCATGCTTCTTCTAGAAATCTGTTCATAACACTTTTGGTTGGAAATCTATTTATGATATATGTTGCACAAGAGACAGCTTCTGCCCAATACTCAATTGGAAAATGCTTTGCCTTCAACATACTTCTTTCCATGTCCATGATGGTCATATTATTTCTTTCTGCAACACCATTTTACTGAGGTGTATACCTTGCATTAAATTGCTTGGGAATTCCATGCTCCCTATAGAAACGTAGGAAGTCTTTGAAGAATATTCTCCACCTCTATTAGTTCTCAACACTTTTATGTAGTGTCCACTTTGATTCTCAACAAGAGATTTATAGTGGTAGAAATGTTCAAACACTTCACTTTTCTATTTTAGAAAATAGACCCATGTATTCCTTGTGTAATCATCTATAAATGTGAAAATATAGTGATTGCCACCTAATGATGGCATTTTCATTGGTCCACATACATCTGAGTGGACAATCTCCAAAGGTTCCTTTTCCCTTATACTCTTTCTTATTGGAAATAATTCTCTGTGTTGTTTTCCCAAGATGTAGTCTTCACATAAGCTGTCTATTTTCTCTATGACTGGTAATCCCTTTACCATGTATTTTCTATGCAACAAATTTAGACCTCCAAAATTGAGATGACCAAATCTCAAATGTCATAACTAGTTCTCATATTTCACTTCTTCTTGAAATATTTCTTGTGTGATAGCTGCTACAACACCTCCTTCCTTAAATTCTGATCTCATCTTGAGAGGAAAAATTTTATTGCATGTCATATGCACTTTTGAAATGAGCTGTCTACTTGGAGGTTTATCCATGATTGTGCACACATCATCTTTAAAAAACACATTGTATCCCTTTTGCATGAGCTTTCCAATGCTTAGAAGGTTACATTTCAAGCCAGGGACATAATAGACATCTGGCACGGATTTTTTCTCTCCCTTCTTTTTCATAACATTTACTCTCCCTTTTCCCATGACATAGACTTTGCTATCAGTACTCAATGTCACTTCAGATTTTACACTTTCATGTAGATGGAAAAACATTGCTATATTTCCATTCATATGTTTACTACACCCTGAATCTAAGAAACATATATATTCTTGTTTTTATTGTGCTACATTACAAGAAAAAAACAAATATTCATGGTTCTAATTTTCTTTTGTAAAATTTACACTTGGTTTCCTACCCATGTCATTTTTATTCTTTCTACATCCATTTGCATAATGACCATATTTTTTACAATAATGACATTGGACATGAGATTTATCATACCTTTTTCCTTGTGCTTGATTCTGGCTTGATCCTCGGCTTGTATTCTGATTGTTTCCCCTTCCACTTGTGCTTGCAGGGTTTCTTCTTCCACCTCTGTGTGGGATTCTTCATCTTCCTCGATAGTTTGATCTTCCTCTACCTCTACCTTAACCAAAAGACATTTTTGTCTTAAATGCATGCTCCAATGAGGATTTTGTTTCTCTGTTTATTCTGTGCTCATGAGACATCAGTGATGCATGAATCTCATCCACTAAAAACTGTAAGAGATCATTTGTCTCTTCTATGGCCACAACTATGGCATCAAACCTTGATGGTAGACTTCTTAAGAATTTCTCAACTATTCTCCTTTCTTCAAGTGTCTCACCATGAGACCTGATTTGGGTAACCATCCCAATCACATTCGTAAATAATGAGTCTATATTATCAGACTCTTTCATACAATGAGTTTCAAAATCTCTTCTCAACATTTGAAGTTTTGTTGTCTTCACCTTTGCCATGCCTTGATAGGATGTCTAGAGGGTATCCCATGCATCCTTGGACTTCGTTGCTATTGCAACCCTTGGGAAAATACTCTCATGTACTGCTTGGAAAATATAGAAGAGGGCTTTGGAGTCCTTCTTCTTATTGTCTCTCAACAAATCTCTTTCTTCTTGTGTCAAAGCATTATATGTTGTTGCATCTGCTGGTTCTTAGAAACCATTTTCCACCAGCACCCAAATATCTTGTGAAGAAAATAGGGCCTTCATTGTAATGGCCCCACAATCATAATTCTTCCCATTGAATTGTGGTATTTGAGGATTAGTCAGGCTTGTGTCTGTTGATGCCATCTTGACTATGTACACAAGACTTTTTGACTGTGTAAAAATCTTTCTCGCTGCTCAAAATAATCTTTTAGCTTCTTCAAGAAAGAGCTCATTCTTTCACTAAGAGCCTAGACCTACTCTAATACCATGTTGGAAAATGTAAATAAACAACAGAGGGATGGTTTTCCCCCTTACAACATAGAGAATGCAATATTTTGGAAATAAAAAATTACACACAGATAGATAGAGCGAAAACACACAAAAGAGGAAATATTTTTCTTCATTCATTAATCTTTGTAAACAAATGAAATTATATTCTTTTAATAAAAAATGGTGGATCCTGTAATTTTAATGCAATTCAATTCTAGAACAGATGTATAACAACCAAAATGTCCTTCCACTCTGATCTTATGTTTCTACACGAAACTGCATACAAAACACAAATTGTCGGACTTGAAATTTTATGGGTTTCTGCTTCGAAACCACATCGTGACCATGCCTTTCATCGCAAATCACATTTCAGTGATTTTAACTTTTAACTAGCGCATACAGGAAAAATTAAAATCTCGTGATTGCGACGTGTGATGGCACTATCGCATCGCAACATAAAAGTTTTAACTTGTGGGCACTATCCTTTTGAGATTGTGGCATGCAATATGTGATTGCATCGCATCGCAACTTAAATAATTTGTGAAGTACTTGGTTCACTAAAGTCATGAGCTTGTGACGTGTGATTTGTGATTTCATCGCAACTTAAAAAAAAAACTTGCATGCGCTTAAAGGTAAGTCATAAAATATGCAAAGTGCGAAATTGCGGGCAGTAAATGGTAAACGATAAATCATACGAAGTGCTATATTTTAGTTTTGCAATGTGCGATGACAATGTCAAATCACAACATCGCAAGGTTTGGTATGGGGCTTAAAAGGTAAATGTTAAGATGTGTGAAGTGCGGTATGCGACGCGCAAAACAACAAAAAATGTGAAATTCGAAAAGGTAAGGAATAAGGAAGAAACAAAGGTTTTTGCATGGGTTTGGTAATGTGGTAAGGTATGATGGGTCCCACCGAATTGCATCAGTGGAAATATAAGTTTTGGCTAAGAATTAAGAGGTAAAAATTAAAAATTGTGGGCTTCGAACTACAGGAAAAAGGTAAGTGAATGCGTTGGGTAAGGAATTAAATGCAGAGTGTGGCTCGGGTACTCCATTTCTAAACATTGTGCAGACTACATGAAGAAAAAAAAAAAAGCCTGCGAATTTGGATCTTGTGCTATGTCCTTGCCTACAAAAAAATTCAATTGAAGTGTGGTTGCTACTATTATTATTCATGGCGGTGGTTGGGAGTATTTCCAATAGTGATGACTCACAGATATGATCACTCAGATAAACGGTAGAGACATCTCGCCTATTAATGTAATGACCATCTTATCTTGCATTGATAAATCACATCAGAGACGACCCTGCTTATGCACCGACATGACATCCACAATGTCCAATTCTACAAATAACTCACAAATATCATTCTCGCTACAATTTAATGGAAGACCTCACTAGAAAGATAGGGCATGCCCGGAAGAAAGGGTCTGAACACACTGATACATGAGAAGTATGGATTAGGCTCGATCATCCGATGTCTCTTCGTCCTAACCTCGTACCCTTCTGACATACCCCTACCTCCCAACATAGCCCCCTGGAAAAAATGTATCCCAAGCGCTGCCCAAACTATTGACATGATTTTCCTTCCCCCACCCACCCTAACGAATGATTTGGTGGAAAATGGCCCAAAAATTTTGATCAGAAAATTAATAGGGCTTTCTTGGGTGTAAAATAACATGAAGAATACCATGGTTTGGCTAGACGTAAGCTTTTACATTTTCTTCTCTTCTGGATGGGAGAAGGGATCAAAGTTGAAGTTTTCAATTTTCAATGCTCGTCACGAACCATTTTGAAAGTCACAGACTGGTTGTTTATATTATCCATTGCAAAAATAATTTATGATTTAAATAAATTGCCCCCCTTGAAAGGAGGAGTTAAAAAAAATATTCCCAAATGAATGGGCTATTGAGGAAGAATCTAGTGAATACTTAATTTAGGGGTGTACTTACTTTTCAGGTTGTAGGTTCACATCCTCCCACTCATGTCCAAGTGAAATAAAGAGTGGAAAAATGAAAGAGTATCCTTACAACTACAATGTGTTTGGTAACTAGTAAAGAGTTGTTCTTGAACTGGAGAGTGCTTTGCATTGATATTAATAGCAACCACCCAATTTTATATGCTTGGATTTTATTCAGTAGTGCCTGTAATAAAACCTTTCTTTCATACCCTAACACTGACTACACCACTGCTCCCATCTCATTGTAATGCCTGAAAAATACAATAAAAAATAAGATTGCAATCATCTTTTGCAACACTTCTCTCTATTGAGTTATTAACCAAATGTTAGCTTCCCAGTATTCCTGCCAATCCTCCTTGGCCATACGTTTTTAAAATTTGAGTGGGAAAATGAAATTTCAAATGACAAAGCCCCAAAACATTTACCATAATGTAAAAACTAGCAATTGTACATGTGCGAAGAAAGGAAAATATATTTGTTAGTTTGGAAAAGTTGTATGAGGAAAGCATTCTTGGACATGTATTCCATAAGTTTTGTATTTTCTAAGGTAAGAAGATCAACCTTTGAGATGAAAATTCATGCAACAGATCCTAGTTGTATCTCAGGTTTGTTTTGTTTCACAAGTTTAATTAAAACTAATAATTACTCACACTCCAATTTATTTTTATGTTCATATTTATATATATATTTTTTATGTTTACAAATTTTAATTTAAAATAAAACTATTTTTTGGTGATGCTATAAATTATTTTCTTTTATATAAAATAGTATTATTTTATTTTATTTTTCTTTAATTTAAAAGATTTTTTTTTTCATTTCTAATTTTCATCATAAAATTAAAGTTTTATATTATAATGAATATAAAATATATTTTAAAAAATCATTTAAATATTACTCTTCTAAAAAATTCTACCCAACCTTTACTTTAATAGCTTTAGCACGTTCTTTCAAAACATGTTCTAGATTATAAATCATTTTAAACCAAATATGGAATAACAAATATTACCAAACTTTTACAATAACTTTTTCGTCACTATAATTTAAAAAAATGTGGAAAAACTAATTTAATAACTCAAATCAACTATAATTCCTGATTTTCATACCTGAGCAAGCGATTTTCAGTGTTCTTGACAGTTCTACCCATTTCTATTGTAAGCATGCTCATTTATGAACACCTGATAGTGGGTGTAATTTTCTAGCCCATGGCATAACACTATCCATTATTTTATTTTTGGTAAGTTCAATGTGGAGTATGTGCTCTTTTCTTCATTGGGTAGTCTATTATGAACTATTCATAGTGGACACTGTGGAACTCGAACCTGATACCATTTGAGCATGATCCTCAACATGCCATACTTTTGATGTCATCTCCTTATATGTAGTGCATCACTGACCATGTTTGATTCAATTATAGTAGATAATGAACAAAATATTTATACATTATAATCCCCAAATTCAAAATGCAAAAACATATTGCATACATATGTGTTTTAGGTTAATTTTTTAGTTATTTAAAAAATTAAAATAATTAAGGAATTAAAATTTTATTTTAGAATTTTAGTATAAAAATTAAATTGAACATGTTGAAGAATTTTATTTATAAAAATAATGTAAAAATTCATATATTATTGAGAAGTTTAACTATAATTTAAAATTGATAAGAGTCATTAAACATTATTCATTACTTCTTGTTTTATATCACTTCTAGTTTTTTATTGTTTGAAGTGTTAGTATGAATCTTAATTCCAAGCGTACGAAAAAAGACCACTTTAGATGCGCATAACAAACAGCCCTAACAACAGAAATGACTGCTAATATCTTCAGATCTACAGTTAGGTGATCAAGATCAATGCTGCAAAAATCTGGATCTATGCATTAGGAAACATTAAACAATAGAAAACACAAGATTTACTCCATGCATCCAATAGACAAGACAATAATATATCAAATGAATTTTGTATTAATGGCACCTGGGAGGAAAACACAAGAGGGTGTTCCCTGTTCTCCTCAATGGGATGGGTTCTTGTAAATCCTCAGCACTTCAGATCTAGAATTCCTCTCTCTTGATGGTGTGGGAAACCCAGACAGAAAATGGTAGCAAAATATGACTATGATGGTGGGTCAATAGTCAGACCAAAATTATAGATCCAGAGTGATCTTTAGGCAACAAAAGGTGGTAAATGAATGGGAAAACCCTTCTATTTATAACAAAATATTGAGTTGGTCTAGATATTGGTGCATAATTAAAATATTATTAACCAAATCAAGATCCAACTTTTATGGAATATTTTATTATATTTGTTGGAGGGAAAAGGAATTTGACTTGGGTCAAATCCCTTTATTTGTAAATAATAAATAAATAAATGATTTATTTATCATTTTAATGATGTGGTTGAGTAATAATCAAATAAATAATGATTTATTTAATTATTTAAGGGTGAATTAGTCATATTTAACAAAGAATATTATTTAAATAAGGTTTAAATAATAATTCTTAGAAAATAATAAGATAAATAATGATTTATCTAATTAATTTCCTTGTTTTGGGTTAAATATAACCAAGAATGTTAATTAAACTATTGTTTAACTAATTATTCCTTGAGGAAAATCAAACAAATGTATATTTATTTAATATTTCCTCATGTGGTTTCCTGTTTAGACCAGAAACAACTTAATACATGTGGTTTACTAGGTTATTTTCATAGTGAAAGCAAGTTTCCTTAGGGTAAAATTGGTCTTACATGGTGTACTTTGGTCCATCTAATAACAATAGGTTAGATGACCAAAAAATGGTGTAACAGATTTCCCCCCAGTGTGCAAGCATTAGGAGCTAATCGTATGATCGAAGTATGTTGTAAGAACTCAATCACTAGACATCGAAGGGGAAGTCAAAGAGAGAGAAGTATAAGGTAGACCAAAGTGCTAAAAGAACAAGAACCTGAGGAGGCGAGAATTATAGGTGCAACAAGACTCTTTGATGCATGAGTACCTATGCTATAGGCGGCGGGGGAGGCATACCTATGCCTGTCGAGGAAAAGTACAAACAATAAGGCGTCCGAAAAACCACGGGACTGGCCAATATAGTACATGTTGGCATAAAATCGAGCCAGATAAACAACATGATAATGATTCAGACATACATATTTTGCCTGGAATAACAGCCAGGACTTGTACAATAATCTCTGTGTACATGAGATATAAATACAACCCAGATGCCCCTGAACACAGGAAAGGGCTTTGATAATCTGACTTATACATGCAATCAAAAGGGAACTACAAGCAGCTAAGGCCGAAATCATCAAATATATGGAGATACATCAAAAGGCTATAATGGAGAGTTCATCCGGGAATTTGGGGGGATACCTGTAGGGCCACCCCCTCATGAGGGCTGAGACATCTCACACACACCTAGAAATCGCTGATGTCAGTTGTTGCATCACTGAACCATCGAGTATATGGATCTTGATCATGTTGAAAGGAGTTGGAGCTGAGAAACAATCAAGTCAAAGGGCAATGAGGAGTCCCTTTGCCTAATTTGAGGCACCGAACAAGAGTGGAAGCTAAAACCAAGGTACACCACCCTCTAGATGTGTCTTCTGGAATCAATGAGCTGATGTCGACAGAAGGAGGTCTGCCATAGGTGAGGCAATAAGGGATCCTCAACTAAGGCACGAGAGAAAATAATAGAGTGACTGATAGATTGACAACAATGATAATGATGAAATTGGGGGGACTGAGTAGCGAACAGACGACTTCCTTTGTTAGAGCATAAATGGCATGGATGACCTGGCAGCGACTGAAACAATATCATGAGGGATAGGGGACAGTGGGACTGAAAGCCATAGTGTGCGACACAAGAGAGGCACTAAGAAATGAATGATGGAGGACTATAGTGGGATGCAAAGGGACGTGGGATAGATTCCATGAATGAAATGATGACTCAACTCGAATGCTCTAAACAAGGGTGACTCAATGGTGCTGCCACACAGAAAAGGTCTAATGGGGACCATACAAAAATGAGTACAAGATGGTAACTCATGACGAAAGTTGACACGAGCATGGACAAGTATGGAGGAAAAGTGGTGTCCCCAGTACGAGTGTTGCAGGTGAAGAAATTCGATTTTTAGGAGGGGTGAAGTGATGCTTCATGGAAAAAATGTGTCATGGTGGAGCATCAAGTAACTAAAAATTAACAGATACCCATTTGAGGGCTCGGTGAGAGCTTTCCAGTGGTATAGACGGTTCGTCAAACTAAGCTAAAGTTTGGCCGCAACTAGTGAAAGAAAAATCAGGGGATTTATTTTAATAAGGCATTTTCCCTCCAAATTCACTCATTTGTCAGTATAGCTATGGTGAATGTAGTGAGGAGAGAAGGTCATAAATCTTGTGGCGATCGTAGCAGAAAAACTGACTGTTGGAACTTGAGATCCGTCAATTGTAGGTGAGATGCCTAATCCTACTCTTTCGTTTCAGTGGGTTGAAAGTTCAGTTTAGGTACCCAGAGGTCATGAACAGGCCAGGTTGCACTTTTTGGGGTCTGTTCTGCATCCTGGGTAGCAGGTACTGGGCAGAAAACTACGACCTGTCCTAGGAAATGACCTGAAAAGTGTGACTTGTCAAAGAAAGGGGGTTTCAGTGTTGTTTTTGGATGAGATCTGGAATTTTTATGGTTGAGGGGCATAGGTTCCCCCAAGCATGTTGTGGTCATGCCAAAATGTGTTTAAGAGAAAATGTGGATAATCTGGGAAGCTTCTTAAAAAATGATCACCACAGGAGTTTAATAACCAAAATTTTAATGATGTGGTGCACCATTTGTTTTCGTTATGCCGTTTGAGAAAGGGAATGAAGGATTACCAAACTCTTTTGGTACTGCATATATGAATCAAGTGGACTTTAATTTTCTAGTTTGGCATACATGGTGTCATTATCCCAAAGAAAGGATTTTGGGATAATGACCTGGTGCTCTCCCAGAAAACTCACAGGTTGGTCAAAAACAAATTCGAAAGGACTGGGTTGTTTATGTAATAAGAAGGAATGATGAGGCATATCATCCCTAGAGTGATCTGAAGTGATATGGGACTCTAGAGGTTCTTATAAATGTAGAAGAATAATGGTACTAAAGCCGACATGACCAGATACACTCAAAAAGTTGTGGATAATTTCTTCTCCTGGATTCACAAATATGAGTTCCCCCTTACCTGAACATTGGGTGTCCATGTAATGGCCACAAGGTGTATTTGGTTCGGATGTATGGTTTCGATGTAAGGGGGGATAGATAAAGTCAGGGTTTGTGACTACTTCCATAATGTCATCATTGTAATAGAGGATGGGGTGACTGGTTGAATAAATACCACCTGACGCGGCGAAGCTACCCGACTCATCATCATGAGAAGAGAGGTTTACATGTGCATCGTCACAAGTGGTGATAGAAGAGTAATCAGATAAAGGATCTATAGATGTTGAGCCCAGGCTGATCACTGAAGGGAGGTCTAGCAAAACATCAGAGGGGAGTCTCTAAGGGGACTTCCACCAAGGGTCTCATGGATGATGATAGATAGCAGATGGTGGACGAAGGCTCCATCATCTCAACATCATAAGGGGGAATGTCAATGCGATCATTCATGTCCTCTGGTGTTGCTGAAGCAAGATGCACAAATAAGGGAGCGATGAACTCATTACGCTTGGCCTCGAATTGGTGTAAGCCTTCTAAAGAGGAACGATACTTTTTGAGGCGAGGATACAGGTGAGTGTAGTGGCCATGGAAATCACATAAAGCACAAGGGTGATTTGTGTGCAATGGTTTGAGTTTCGGCATTGAATCTGGTATAGTGACATATGTTGAGTCATAAAAAGGTATCTTTTGAAGGAGAAACTTTTTATTTCAAGAGTGTACTCTATCTGAGGCTACAATTAACTAAGAGTAGTGCTATGAAGATGTAGTATAGAATGCTAAATACAAGAGTAAACAGATGTGTGTAAAGGAATCTAATTATAGTGACATAAATGGAAATGCTCTAGAACCTTAATGAAATCAATCTGCAAAACATCGATCAAGGATACATTAAAAATAACTCTTTCCCTTATAAATCGATGCAAAATAACCAATCTGGGAACTTGGAAGCAATAACCAGTGTCCTCTACAGTTGGTGATCTTAAAGCAATCGAAATGAAAGAAAACTCAATCTTCTTGCTGATGAAAATAACTGAAAGGAACAAAATTTGGAAAGGAACAACAACTTGTAATTCCTATGCATAACAATTGTAACTCATCTATTTGAAAATATGAAGCTATGAATCATAAATAAACAGTAAACATAAGTGGAACAGCAACATGAATTGAACAGCAATTATAATTCTAACACAATCAAGCAACTATTATCCACACTCCAATCCTGTCAACAGTCAACACTACGCAACAGTCAATTATAACAAATCATAAGCCAATAGAACAACAACTAGAATCAGATATAGAATAGTAAAGCTTTTATAATAATAGCAAGATAACTAAACAACGAATGTACTTCTTGCAAAGGATAAAATAGCAATGCAATTCATTGATGAATCTGTATTCAATCTAACAATAGTCAATCAACTTTGTAATTGAAATAAACATTAAACACAACTTCACACAATAGTAAGCAAAGATTAAGAATACAAACAGTGAAGTAATTCCACCAGAGCTGGGCCCTTAGCGCTAGTGAAATACTGCTGGGCTACTTCAGAACTTAAGAGATGAAATGAAACGTGTGTTTGATATTAATCGAACATAAAGTATTATAGAGACTATTCTCTCAAAGCCGAGAGTCAATAAACATAATATTACAGAAGAAACATTTGAATATAAGGATTTTTGACCAACTGACTGACTCTTTCATCACTAAAGGACATTGTTTTATATATCAGATCCTGACGGAAAAGACAAGGAATAAGATGAGTTTGAACAATGATCCCTCAAGATCGAAGGATCCTGAGGGTTTCGCTCCCCTTCGTTTAGTTATCATCTTGTTTATTTTGACTGAGGCCGAGCTATCCCCTGCCTTTTCTTGGCAATTCGTTCGGATCTCCTTGCCTTTGGCTGGATGTGGTTCAACGCTAATGGAGCAGTAGTTACATTGATCTCAGCCTCACCTTTGGTACAGCTGTTCACTTCGTCTAATTCCTGTTTTATCAACAAAAATCAACCTTTATTCATATTTTTACAATAAACATAAACCTTTCCAATTCTATCATAATTCTTATAATAAATTACCTTCCCAAGGTAAAAAGGAGTATGTCTATAGTAAAAGAATGAGAATATACATAGTAATTTCATACCTTTTTCACTTCCCAACATAACCCCTGCTTAATCTTTTTCATGTCCTCATGAAATCTATAGTTCACATGGAGAGCAATCAAAGAATAAGCTGGATAAGGTTTGTCATCAACAGGCCTAAAACCATGTAGTGCATCTAATTCCTCAAAAACATGCTCTGGTTGTCCTTTGGGGAGTTCGTAAATGGATTTTTAGTCTGAAGCAGGATACCATGCAAGAGGGCTTCGGAACCTACATCCTAGCTAGAATGGTCCTTCTATTAAAATGAGAAGACTATAGGAAATCAAGCGGTCTGCAGCTAGCCCAAAGTTTCTATAGTTAAATGGTTCCCTATTTTGCACATTTTGATTGGAGATTCTCCCCCAGACCTTAGCTACTATATAAGCTTAGTTTCTAATGGATAAGAAATAATCTTTCCCATTCAAGATAATCAATTTTTGGATAGGCCCCAACGCTTGGATAACGCCTTCCTTTGTCATCAAACATTTCTGCCTAGACCAAAATTGAAGTGGGTTCTGAGGTTCACTCCTAATCCACAAATCTAATTCATTTTCCTGCCTTTGAAAGGAATTATAGTCTTTAAGCCATTTTAATTGATTTACAACAAAGGAAATGAATGCCTGATATTGAACATCTCCACAAAAGGGCTAGGGTTTGACTCAATCATTTTCAAGAATTAGATTATGCAAGTAAAATTCACACAAAAGGCGTTGTACTTTGATCCCATAAATTTTGCAACATGATACAAATTCATCTATGGTTTTTAGCTCTATGGATTTCCTTTCCCTAACTGCCTTAATCTTTAGCTGTAAATATCTTTCTAGTAAAAACAAAGCATAGTTTTTGGTGGGGCATCTACAAGCTAAGACATCAGTATACAATGAGCATAGAGTGTCCATTCGATTGTAGGCTAGTTTTAATTGGTTCATTACCTTTTCAGCATTTTCCTCTGCTTTTCGACACTTTTCATGAGCTTCAGCTTCTACTTCATTAATAATTTTCATCTGTTGCTGCAACTCCTGATATCTCTTTCTTGGGACAGTGTCTTCTTCCAACCCCTGCCTTTCTATTCGGGCCTATGCCAACTCCTCTTGGAGTTTGGCCAGTGTGGGATCACTAGAAGTATGCTGACTACTAGATTGCATGTTTTCACTTGAAACAGGTCCCTTTGGAACAACTTGTGTTGGAACAGCCGTTTGCTGCTCCGTATCTCCATAATTAGGCTCAGGCATGGCTTCTTCTGCAACTTGGGGGTTCCTATTAGCAGTCACCTTTCTATTTTTCGAAATTATCTTAGTAGCTATGCTTCTTCTCTGAGGGGCTCGCTTAGGCATTTGTTTCATTCTCAATATCCTAATGGTTTTCCTGAGCTATTCTACGAGTTTATGAAGCTTCATTCGTTCCCTGCGAATCTTTTCAATCTCAGTTGTTTTCCTCCTCTTTTTTAATGGAACAATTGTTCCCTTATCTGAACCTGTTTGCTCAACAGGGTTTTAGTCTATATCAGTTGTGCCTTTCGTTAAGTTCTCTTCTTGATCTTCTGCTTGGGGTTCTTCTTCCACATTCATATGCCCTTGGCTAAATTCTTCGGGAATCATATCCTCGGTTGACTCTGCAATCTCCTAAGGGCTTCCAAGTTGAGATATTTCTTTGGTGTTTTCTTTTTCTTATTCATACCTTTCAGGGGAAGCAACCCTAGCTTCGCTAGGGTTTTCTGTTTCATCCATAATTTCTCCAGTTGTTTCTTTATCGATAGCAGAGTGCTCTGGTAACTTATTAATATCAATATTAAGCTCCAAATGGCTATGAGGCTGTGCATAGTCACTCATATTGGCCAAAATTTGGGCCAATTGGTCTTCCTGTAAAGGGCTTACGGCAGCATTTTCGGGAGGCTCTGTTCCTTATTTATCGCTGCTATGATTGTCTTCATCCTCCTCATAGGTATGATAGCTTCCTTCTTCCTCATATGAATATCAAATTTCTCCTTCAACTTCTTTTTCCTCAGTATTTCCTTCCTCTGCACTGGATTGTTTTTCACCACTAGTGTGGTGACTTATTTCTTCTTCATCCGAGTAGCGAATTTCTCCTTCCATTCCCTCTTCTTCATCAGTATGAGAGCTTGCTCCATCCAATTGTGGAGGTTGTTCATCCTATGAGCTGTGAAACTCCAGGGGCTGGATACTGCTGCCCGGAAGTCCTTCCATCATCCTCCTACTTCATTTTGAATGGAGGGATTGTTTGTGAGTTGATGGCTCAGCTATTGAGCCAGCCATTCTCTTCTGTTTCGGGGTAGGTAAAGCTAACCCTCTATCAATGGAGAATATCAACTCTTCCCAGCTGCTCTATTGCTGGGCAAGGCTACAACTCACTATTAATCGAATTAGGAAATGGTGGCTGACCACCATATCTGCATGTTGAGCTTTTCTTATACTACGAGTGATATCATGCAACAAGGAATTTAAAAATGCAGGAAAATTGACAGTGCATTTCTATTTTAATACAGCCAGTAGCTTAAGGTGGTGAGTTCTTACCACATCTTTCCTTCCATCGCACGTTATATAAGCCTGCACAATCTTGGCCAGCTCCGTCCATGGTTCTCCCAATGATGCTGGCTGAACTCCTTTGCCTTTGAAAACCAATATCTATCCTTCATCCTGAAAAATATTGATAGCTTCTCGAGTCCTAATATTTTTCTGAGTCCATATAGTTCCTTGCGCTGGTATGCCAGACACCTCTGGAATTATTTCATAAGATACAACTATCTATCTTCCTCTATGGAGGACCCTTCTTGCAAGTTCTGTAAAAATTCGTTGGCCACTGCTTCATGGGGTTGTTGCATCCTCATGAAATATGTAATCCACCCCAATCTTTCCAAAATTGCTCGTGCAGCATCAGAAACAACCAGCACCAGTGGCTCACTGTGAATTGGATGTCCTCCCATCATCCCTGCACTCTGTTAGTTCTTTCTAAACACACAATAATTGCAATGGAACAACACAGCACGATGAATTGGAATAATGTCGTTTAAATTTTTGTTATTCCCTAAAATGCAGGGATTTAGTTCATATAAAAGTAAAGAAATATCGGGATTTGATCTGCATGTAGACATCCGTACCCCCCCAATGGATGATAGGTCATCCTCGACCATCAATTGAGAGAGGCAAGTGTCGCACAACAGTAGTTCAGTAGGAAAAGCAGGCATAATTATGATACATTCAATCAAATTATAGCAATTACTGAAATCAATGTGTGTGATAAATCGGTAATGGATAGAAAATTGTTTTTTAATGATTCAAATATGAGGAGAAGGGACAACATAAGATAAACATAAGTACAAATGCGTTATTTACCACTTCAAACTAATATGATCGATTTGTAATGATTTTTATGTATAATAGGTTCGGAATCAAAGGTAAAGGATTCATACTTTCATTTGATATTTTAAATAGCGACATACGAGAAGGGTTTAATATGACTATTGATGTGTATAAATGTGACTCCAATACCATCAACAGAGCTCTGTTGCCAATAGGTGTCCATAACCTTGACAGAGTTGCTTTCTTACCCATGGAACCATTGTCCTTTATTTATGCTGAGGAAGTGATTTGTTGAATGTCATGATGGAGGCCATTGTGTTGGCTTGGTGACCAGATAAATCACAATGCCATTCACTGGGAAGAAGTGAAAAGTGGGCAGGTCGGCTCGTGATGAGACCTCCTATTCCAAGGACTTATTAATTTTTTCAATTTTCCATTGGACCATATCCCTAGTTTGGTGGCCATGATGGGAATGCCACTTCACTGACTTCCTTATGATCATGGTAGGTTGGCTCTTGATGAGACCCCCTATCCTCCATCTGCCAAATCATAAAATTATTCGTGGAAGATATAAATATTTTTCTTTTTCATATAACACTTTCCTAGTTAGTCATAAAGGATGGCTCAACACTCCTTAAGAGTAGGGATCGTGGAAGAAGTCTGAACATCTCAATAGAAAAGAATATGCCATTATTCCTACTCCATAAATAAAAAAATAAAAGAAAGTTATAACATATGGGAAAGAACTAGTCATGATAAGGATAATCGATCAGATTAATTCAATGGTGATAAAACAACAAAATTATGTTATTGATCATGCCCCTTTTCCTTTTTGTTCTTATCATTATTAGACAATTTTCTTAAAAATGACGATTTATTTTGATTTGCTGATTATAGTAAGCTTTAATTTGTATGATTGTAGATAAATGATTTTTTTTCCTTTAGAAGAGTCATTAAAAATTCTCAAAATTCTAATCTAAAACAAAAACCAATCCACTCAAAAGGTGTTGTTCCTTTAAAAAGAATAGCAGAAACAATCTGTGGAACTGTTGTTCCTTTCGAAAGGAACAACAAAAACACTCTGCGGAATTGTTGTTCCTTTCGAAAGGAATAGTAGAAGTTTTTTTCCTTTAGAAAGGAACAACAAAACTCAAAACAAGAAAAATAAACAGAGTTTTTGAAAAAAAACAAAATTCCATGAAGCGAACAACGAAAATTGAAAATAAACGAAATAAACAGAAATTAAAAAAAAAACGAATTCCCTAAAGAAAAAATCAAATAAATGAACAATTCTTTATGTACAAAATTTAAAAAAGAAATGATTTAATAAACTGGTGCCGAGGAGGAGTTATCCCCTTCAATGATAATTTCCATGGTAGAATCTTCTTGTAACTGTTGGTAAAAGGATTCATGGGTAAGCAGTTTATGATACAATCGTACTCGATGACCGTTTACCTTAAAGGAATGTCCAGATCCATCAATGGTAGCTAATCTAATAGTGCCATTATCATCAACTTTTTGTATTTCATAGGGTCCAAGCAATTGTGTCTGGAGTTTACCTAGAAAATCCTGAAACCTAGAATCATATAGGAGTGCCCAATCTCCTTCGTGGAAGATCTTTTCTTTGATAAGGGCGTCATGCCATTTTTCTCTTTGTTGTTGAACTAATGTTGTGTGATGAAGAGCAGAGAGCCTAATTTCATCTAACTCATTAATTTGCTACAGTATTTTAGCCTGGGCTTCATTTAGATCTAGACCCACATTTTGAGTTGTTCTTAATGTTTGAATTTCAAATTCTATTGGAAAGATGGGTTTTTTTCCAAATACCAATTGATATGGCGAATATCCCGTAGTGGGTCTCCACATTGTTCGATATGCCCATAATTCTTCTAGCAATTTGTAGGCCCAATCTCGTCTGTGTGAGGCAACAATTTTTGTCAATATAGATTCAATTACTTTGTTCATGTTCTCTACTTGGCCATTGGCCCGTGGGTGGTACGGGGTTGTAATCCTGTGCTGAATATGGTAGTTTTGTAGTGTTTGAGCTAATTTATTACCTACAAACTATGGTCCTCCATCTGTGATTATGTCCCTTCGGAGGCCATACCGCACAAAGATTTGGAAAATAAATTGTATTACAGAGTCCTCTGTAGCTTTTGAGAGTGCCTCAGCTTCGACCCACTTAGTGACATATTTGGTTGCAACTAGGATGTATGTTTTTTGGTTTGAGGGAGGGCTAATAGGGCCAAAAAAATCAAGTGCCCAATGTTCAAATGGTTCAATCACTAGTTGAGGGTTCAAAGGAATTTCATCAGACTGCCCAGGGCAACCTACCCTTTGGCAACTGTCACAGACCTGCACAAATTTTTTGGCATCTTTAAATCTGGTAGGCCAATAATAGGTTGTTCATAAAACCTTATAGGCAGTTCTACGATCTGCAAAATGCCCACCAAATTTCCCATCATGGCATGTTTTCAAAATATCAAATACCTCATCCTCCCGGACACATCTTCTTATTTTCATATCTCCCCCTGTGTGAAATAGGTAGCCTCCAATCCAAGAGAATCGGGTATTACATTGTATTATCTGTTTTCGTTCATTAAGGGATAGATGTTCAGGTAATTTACCTCTTGCCAAATAATTTGTTATATCAACATACCATGGTGTTCTGATAGTAACATCGAACAAATGTTCATCTGGGAAGTGGTCTTCAACTGCTTCTGTATCTATTGGATTTGGCATTCTTGACAGAAATTCAGCTACATGGTTCTCTTTTCCAGGTCGATCTTTGATTGTAATATCGAATTCCTACAGTAAAATCAACCATCTTGTCACTCTTCCATTTGTAACAGGTTTATTTGCTAAAAATTTAATGGCAGAGTGATCAGTATATAGTACTACATGATACCTAGTTATATAATGTCTAAACTTATTTATAGCATGAACTACAACTAAAATTGCTTTCTTAGTCACAGTATAATTTAATTCAGCAGGGGATAGATTTTTGCTAATATAATAGACTTCATATGGATTCTTTTTGGGGCCCTTGTTTTGAATACTTGTTTTGAATATTTTGAATTTTGAATAGCGAATAGCTTTTTGCGGTTACGGAACGACACATGGTAGCCACAATCGAGTCACAACTACGGTGAGTAGCGGAGCTACAGAAGTTGCGAGGGAACAGGAGATAGCTGAAGAAAGTAGATGCATGAGTACAGATGCAGAGAATATATAGCAGAAGACAGAGAGCAGAAGACACAGACAACAAGAGAGAAGCCAGAAGCAGCTGAATAAGAACACAAGAGGAACCAACAGTTGTGACGGCGGGTGAATAAATAGCCATCACCCGGCTGAAGGAAGGGACGAATGCAGAGTGACTGAAGGAGATTGAGCAGATGATGCGGAGGAAACCCAGGCCGAGCATGATATCTCTGTAGTTCCTAGGCTTCTCTTATCTACCTTTCTGTCTTATAGACGTCTGTAACAGACTTGTAAGCTCTTCCTATGAAAGCGATGTAACTATGGGCTTGGTTGAAGATTATCAATATACTTGCAGGTTGCTATCTTATTGTGTGAGTCACATGCATGCATGATGGTTGTGACGACTTAAAATTTTATTTGCTTAATACCTGTACTCTCTCTGAATTTTCTTGCGTATATACTGATGTTTATGCAATCAATTCTATGTTAATCATGAGTTGTGGATCCCTTCCTCACTATCGATCTATTCCCCTTCTGCATGTGGTCGCGGCACACCTCGGGTGAGACTCTCTGCTCTCCAGAGTAGGGTGAAAATGTCGGCATGGTTCTAGTCTACAGCGAATTCCCTTGTTGGCCCCAACCCCTAAACCTAGGTCTTACCTGCGAGACCTGTTTCGTCACCAACAAATGGTTTCGTTGTCGGGACCTGCATGTTATGAGGGGAATTAGATCATGGTATCAAGGGTCTTTGAAGGAGAAATACGGATATGGTGGGATAACCATCTGGACCAGTTCATTGCTCAGCAAGTGGAGTTGACGAATCAAAAGGAAAGGGTGCTCAAGGATCTCGTCCTTTTCTCGGATTCTGCCAGTGATACCTATGAGATCCTCTGGGGAAAATTCCCTATCATCCTCTACAATTGGTTGCGGAGGTTACAGATGAAGGTGCCTAGGGATAGCTCGCAGAAGATAAACCATAAGTGGGGGCACAGGGATCTGGTGGCTCTGCATCGGTTAGTTACTGAGTTGACCTGCGTGGTGGATTTTTTGGTAGAGACCACTTTGGACGGATATATTGTAGAGTTTGCTGCAGAGTGCTACCAATCCTTCTCGAAGGCTGAAGCTATCTTCCATTCTGGGCTGAGAGGGAAGTTGCTTAAGGAGATCCCGCTGTGGATTAAGGCCCTGATGGTGGACGAACGGCTGATGGAATTCCAAAATTCGAGCATGGAATCGTAAACCTCCAGTGTTGGGGGAAGGGCTGAAGGGACAGATGCTACGTGAAGTGTGAAGCAGGGAGTGGGGGATGGATGCTGAGGCCACAAGGAGATTGAGGGAGTGACGTGCACATCGGCGGGCGCAGAGCGTCGACAGGTGGCGATAAAGGGTGATGTGGGAATTAAGACGACAGGAAAATGATAGGAAGAATCAAGAGGAGGCACCTCAGAGGATAGGAATTATGGACACTCATGTAGATACCTTGGAAAGGGAAGGGACCATTGTGGGAGTGCAGTGGGTGCATGGGAGCCCAGCTAAGAGAGAAAGGGAGATGACAACTGACGAAAATGATGCAGGTGTGTAGCCCGAAGAAGGTTCCGATGGCGAATGGTACGTCATGAAGTAGCGGTTGTTTCAAGAGCGGATGACATTCATCTCTCCAAGAAGCCCTACTTCCAAAAATTTGCACAGAAAGGATCCCTACCTTCCCTTGGTACTCTATCAACCTTTCAGTAATATTTTCATTAAGTTACAAGCATTGAGTCAATTGCACAGCAGTTCATTATCGATAGTGACACATGTTAATAACAGCGTCACTAGTAGTATTGCATTCCCCAGCGGAACAATCATGCAACCAGGACCTGGAGGATTTATCCTAGTCAAACCTCCGCAAGTAAATATGGCTGGGTCATTCACCTGGTATCCAGAATTCTCTGACCGAGGCAATGATGATGTAGAGCAACACTGGTATATATGCGAAGCCATATGGAGGGCTCGGCAGACGCCAGACACAGGGAATCTAATCGAGTTCCAAACCATGCTCAGAGAAAGGGCTCTGCAATGGTTTATCAAGTGGTCCGAGGCCCATCCTAATCCAGTAATCGTGGACGTTAAGCGGGATTTTTTCTGGGAATTTAAACTTCCCCAGACGGACCAGCAAGGTCTGTTCGAGCTCTGGGAGATTAAGCAGAAAGAAGGAGAGACTGCATTTGAGTTGATGCATAGATTCAAGGATGCGATTGGGAAACTCAGCTACTCGATCGACCCAAACCATCAAAGGGACTGGTTTATCAAGGCTCTGCTTCCCTTGACACGAACCCCCCTCGCCCAACAGAATATTGACAACTTGCAGGATGCTTTGGAATGGGCCATGAAGATAGAGGCCATGGTGGGCTACCCTTAGGAATATTAGGGAGGGTCGGCCCCATAGGATCCTTCCTTGGTGGGATTGCAGCATCAGATTGCTGGTCTGACTAAAAAGCTCAAGGAGATGCGGCCTATAAGACCAGCCAAGTCGAACGTTTGGTACACTCACTGCTTGGTCAAAGGCCACGTCACAACCGAGTGTCCTTGGCTACGTGGCACAGATGTGGGACCCTCTGTCGCGACAATCCAGGGGGGTCCACCCATGGGGGGTGGTACAGCGATGAATCCGTAGGGGGTATACCAGCCGCAACAGCCTTATGCGGGGTTCCCATCTCAACCAAACCCAACCTCCATGGAATATTGCGATATTTTTCAGACGATGGGGCATCAACCTCAAATGTGCCCAATACTACAAAAGTACTCCAATGTCCCAAACAACGTATACTGTGAGTTTTGTGCTTCTGCAACTCACAACACTGAGCAGTGCAGGGCTCTCGATGCCCTCGCGGACCGGTTGGACCGACCATCCTATAGGGTGAACGAGGCTTCCAAGGGAAGAGGAGGCGATATGCGCGGAGGCCGCACAGGGGGAGGAGGTCCAGTGAAATGCTACAATTGCGACCAGGAGGGTCACATGGCCCGGGAATGCCCCCTTTCTCGACATCCATGGTGTTACCAGTGCTGCATGAACGCCCATGCAATAAAGGACTATCCTAAACTCATCAAGAAGTGGGAGGAAAAATCATGGAAAAGGGGTGTGAATTTGGTAAACTCCGAACCTCGAGGAATCGTGACCCCGACCATGCAGAATGTAGCTATCGTGATGTGCAGCGGCAAGAAAATGGGAGAGGACGCTCATGGAAAGGAGCTGGTACAGGCTATCTGGCCCACCTCCCCGAAACAACTGATCTGGCCGGACGCATAGAAGAGGTACTTCTAGGAGGAGGTGGAGGCTTTTGCTTAGCTGGGGGGAGCCAAAGGCTTTGGGGTACCCCGGACGACTGGCTTCGAAGAACAGAGCGCAACGGGGACCTTGATTGAGGAATGGCTTCAGTTGTTCCTCAAGATTGTTGATAATGCTTCTATGCGGGACCAGCTCAAGCGTACCCTGGAGGATTCACTACAGGGGAATACAAGGCCAAGGGAACCTATGGACACAACACCCCAGTACATGCAGTGGGTCAAGTGGAACAAGCAACGAACAGGAAAATAGTTTCAGCTTAACACGCAGGTTGCGGGATTCCAAATAAGCGATACCATGCTTGATTTAGGGTCTGATGTCAAGATCCTACCGAGGAAGATGTGGGAGGCTCTTGGATGGCCACGACTAACCTACTCGCCAATTCAACTCAGAATGGTGAACCAGTACTGCATTGTGTCGATCATCCGACTCGAAGGTGTCGAGGTCGACATTGCGGGGGTGAAGACTTACAGGGATTTTGAGGTTATTGATATTATGGGAGACAAGCATCCCTACCCCACCGTACTAGGCATCGATTGGGCTTTTGAGAATTATGCCATCATCGACCTCAAAAAGGAGCTGATAATTTTTGAAGATGGAGAGGTCCGGGTTACTCAACCTCTCAACCCGTATCAAGGCCCGTGATATACAGAAAATGTGGACAACCGGGAGGATGCTCCGATGATGGACCACCCTTATTAGATGACTGCCAGGAAGCGGGAGGACTACATTAACTCGACCGCAACCGGCTGTGTCAGCTGGCGTAGTGTCCAGAGCTCGGCGCTGGGATCGGAACTAGCCTAGGAAGACTAGCAGCAGGGGGGTACAAGACCAGCACGCGGAGATGTGTCGCCATTGCTCGAGTCCGTTGGATTGGTGCTGAGTTCAGAGAATACCCCACCCTGTCAAACATGCAAGCTGTCAATACCTTTATTATAAAGGTTGAGGACATGGTGCCAGAAGGAAGCAGGGTACCACTTTTGGACGTCGCACTATAGTCCACATCAGCCAGGTGGTGGAAAAATCACCGCAACTCCCTGTCGCGGTGGAGTTGTGTGGCGGAGGCTTTGAGGCTGTAGTTTAAAGAAGACAAAGGCCCTCAAAGTAGGCACAGGTACCAAGGGACTTCCGATCCACGGAACCACCTGAGGAACTGTGCGGAGTAGTGGCAAAGTCTAGGATACCCGCAAGAGCTGTGGGTACATTGGTTCATCCACTCCTTAGATACCATCCCCCAGGCCTGGTACCTAGAGGAAGAGTGGAAAAGAGGGACTAGCTCCTGGAAGGAAGTCACGGACCAATTTGTTCAGTGCTTTTCCTTCGAAGGAGACACAGAGCTGGTGTCCCGGGCATTACAAGTTATTAAGGGGGTACTATTTCTCCGCGACCCAGAGACCGACGGGAGCACCTTTGCATCACGTCTTGAGGCCAGGCATGAGTTGGATTGCCAATGGATTGACGGTGGTCCAGACGATGACAGTCTGGAGGACCTTAGGCACCTATATTTCGAAGAGAAGGAAAGCGAGCGAAACATCAACGAAGAACCGACTACTGAAGGCATCCATTTACTCACGTTGAAGACAAAGAAGCTGAACATCGGTATGGAGGAAAAACCCAAACTGGCTAAGGTTGGGGATTACTGGGATGAGGAGACAACAAGGGAAATTTTTAGCCTCCTCCAGGAATATGAAGACTTATTCCCTTCATCGGTTGCCGATTTGAAGGGTATCAAAGGTGACCTCGGAGAAATGTGTTTTGTGCTGAAACCCGATGCCAGGCCCGTGAAGCATCGACCCTATTGGTTGAACCCACGGATCAAAGAAAAGGTCAAGATGGAGATTGATAAGATGTTGGCCACAGGTCTCATCTTTCTAGTGGAAGAAGCAGTGTGGGTGATCCCTATCGTCATTCAGAATATGAAGGACAAATCGGAGATACGCCTCTATGTCGACTACTGGAGTCTGAACAACACCTGCATCCATGATCCATTTCCCACTCCATTCAGCGACGAAGTATTGGATCATGTTGCGGGAAATGAAGTTTACTCCTTCACTGATGGATTTTTGGGCTATCATTAGGTGTGCATTGCAGAAGAGGACAAAACGAAGACGACGTTCACCACCGAGTGGGGATCATTCGCATACCACGTGATGTCGTTCGGATTGAAGAAGGCCTCGGCTGTGTTTTCTCGGATCGTCATCGCTGCTTTTCGGGAGTATTTCCACAAGTTCCTATAATTCTACATGGATGACTGGACTGTCTATAGTTTGTTGAAGAACCACGCCACCCTATTGCGTATCATGTTCGATTGGTGTCGACATTTGCAGATTTCCTTGAACTTGAAGAAATGCATTTTTGCAGTTCCTTTCTGCACGTTGTTAGGACACGTGGTGTGCAAGTAAGGGGTCTGCGTCGACCCTACCAAGGTGGCCGTGATCGTCCACATGGAAGCTCCTAAAATGGTTAAGCAGTTGTGGGCACTGCTAGGGCACACCTGGTATTACAGGCGGTTTATCCACAATTACGCGAAGATCATTGCTCCTTTAGAAAAGCTGTTGCGGAAGTCAGAAATATTCTAGTGGACAGAGGAGTGTCGGATGGCCCTTGACACCTTGAAGGAGAATTTGGCGACGGCGCCTATTCTTGTTCACCTAGATTGGGATAACCAGTTCCACGTGCATATCAATGCTTCTAGTATTGCACTTGGGGCTGTCTTGGCGCAACCAGGGGAGACGACAGTTGACCACCCAGTTTACTTTGCCAACTGCAAACTGTCTAATGTGGAAAGTAATTACACCACTACGAGAGGGAGGCCCTGGAAATGGTTTACTCGCTCCAGAAGTTCCACCACTATCTTCTAGGAGGCAAACTCAAGTTCTTTACGGATTATTTTGCATTGAAGTACCTGGTCAATAAGCCCATTTTGGAAGGACGGATCTATCGCTGGCTTCTAATCTTCCAAGAATTCACATTTGAGGTGATATTCAAGCCTAGGAGGTTGAACGTTGGGCCTGATCACTTATCCAGGTTGGAGACGGGGGAGAACGATGGCTCTCTCGATGATCAGCTGCCGGATGCTGACCTCTTCCGAGTCGAAGCTGTACTGGATTACTTAGCCGAAATTGCCACCTATCTGACCATGGGGCAGTGCCCTCAGCACTACACCCTACTCCAGAAATGACACTTGGTCATCCATGCCACCGAATACCAACTTATTGCAGGCCTGCTATAAAAAATCTGCCTCGATGAGGTTCTACGCAGATGTGTCCTTAACCATGAACACGAAGCCGTGATGTGGGAATTCCACAGCGGCATTGCGGGGGGGCATGTGGGGGCAAAACCCACCGCGAGGAAGGTACTCCAAGCTGGACTGTGGTGGCCGACGGTCCATGCCGAATGTAAGACATTCGTTAAGAGATGCGATGTCTGTTAGCGAATGGGGAGGCCCTCTCACTGGGATGAGCTTCCGCTACACCTAGTACATGTGTTGTAGCCGTTCGAGAAGTGGGTTGTTGACTTCATAGGCCCCATAGCCCCAGTCGCCAGGCACTCTAAGGCCCGCTACATCATTTCCGCAACTGACTACCTCACCTTGTGGGCTGAGGCAGTGGTGGTACAAGACTGCATGGCGAATACAACAGCACGGTTCATCTTTGAACACATCATCAGTAGGTTTGGCTTCCCATGAAGTTTAACCAGCAATTAGGGTATGCATTTCATTAATGACACGGTAAAATCGTTGTTGGACACATTCATGATTCAACATCACAAAAGCAGCCTGTACCACCCATAGGCCAATGGTATTTTTGAACCGTTCAATAAAATTCTTGAAAAGAGGTTGACAAAGATCTGCAATGCCCAGCGGGATGACTGGGATGAGTGGCTACCAGCTGCACTATGGGCCTACCAGACTATGGTGAAGCACTTGACCAATCAGACACCATTACAGTTGGTGTATGGCTAGGAAGCTGTGATTCCCGCTGAGTTCACTGTACCAAGTCTTTTAATTGCCACATCCCTCAAGTTCTCGGAAGAAGCATTGCTCCAGAAGTGCCTACATGAATTACAAGAATTGGACGAGGCCCGGTTCCTGGCCGAGTTTCACCAGAAGGTTCAGAAGGACAGGTAGAAGGCGTGGCACGACCGCCACATCAAGAACAAAACGTTCGAGGTTAGCAGAAAGGTCCTCTTATATGACAGCAAGTTTCAGAAGTTTCCAGGAAAACTGCAGATGCACTGGTTGGGACCTTACTTTGTCGTTGAGATTAGCGATTCCGGCGCCATTTGGTTGGCTCAGCTAGACGGTACGGTTTTACCTGGGTGGGTGAATGGCGCACGCTTGAAAACTTACCATGAGTAATTCCTTTCATTTTTTATTAATAACTCTTGCAACCAAGATAATCCGTAGAGTAGCGTAGCTTAATAAACTCTCCCGCAACCGGGACGAGCATAGGTGGTAATTCTTGTTCATGCATGGGTCATCAATAACCGCTCTATTGCAGGGACCGCACCTCAACCGATTGTGGCCAGGGAGGGACGTGTCTAGCGTGTCATCCCTGTAGGACTAGCAAACGTGTCAGTGTCAGTCCATATCATGTCAGTTAGTACTTGTGTCAGTCCGTAGGATCGCCTAGATTTACAGCATAAATTGCCATAATTAGAATTAACCTTGCAATAATCATTTTTCCATAATTCTAAGTAACCTTAGC